>CM046722.1:54635343-55212453 GCA_025584915.1 Monochamus saltuarius | reverse complement strand
GCCCGATTTGATTCATAAATGTCGCCCCGAATAACTTATCGTTTCAACGTGGCCGCGCGCGTTATTTTTACGACCCGACCCGCCGGAATGCACATGAAAGGCCCACCATTCCGCGTTTTATGTATCATTTGTTGCTCTGTCTTCTGCGCGTCTCAATATCGCCCTGATCAAAGGCGTCTGACATTGTAAGCTGTTACACTTGACTTTGACGGCCGGTTTTACTGTATTACCCGGTATTACACGCTTATCAAATACTTTGTTCTCCGGCAGCGGAGAGTTTCCAAGAGGGGCCGCCTTATTGCTTCCATAACAAATCGTAGTAAAAGCTCTCCGAGAGCAAATAAATACGCTTTCCGAGAGTGGGACCGAATTGCCCTTCCCGCTAAAAAGAGAAATAAACAATTACGACTGCAGTTGTTTTGTCATTACATCCCTGTTTTTCAAGTGGGTGCTGGATATTTAAAAGTATTCGACTGGATTAACTGATTTTTTCATAATAAAACTTCATGTGTGATTTCAGAAATATTTGGGAAAAAATGATTATACAAGGTGGTTACTTTTAGATGCCTAGTATAGTGATATCGGAAACAGTAATTTAAACCGGTAGAAAAAAATTACCAATCACATGTGTTTATGGTTGAATGCGCCTTTTTTCGATCTCTTCGGTGGTATCAAAATGAAATATAGCCATAAGAAAATCGAAAGTTGGCTATGAAAACTTGGGTATCTAGTAGACTTAGAATGTTTTTTCCAGCTGCATTAGAAAGCTTATGTGGAACAATATAAACGAACAAAATTTCATAACAATTACTATAAAAAATCAAAAGTTATGAAAGCACTTTTTCATTCGATATTTCAGGAACTACTCAAAATATGTTATATTTCTTTTCAGAAAATTGAAAGTCACAAAAATTTGCAACTTTTTCCTAATTCAAACCACCCTGTACATATTACCGTTTCCGGTTATTTTATTTTGTTTCCCCGAATTTTAATTTTTTGGGGCTCATAGGCCCCTTTAAAATTTTGCCTAATTTTTTTTTTACTAATACTCGTATTTCCTGAATCTCAAGAACTCAGTTTTCCATTTCCTTCATTTTTTTTCTTTATATTTTGCACTCACCGTTCCCCATTCTGCAAAAAAACGTAAGTATACGTTCCTTTGTTATTGAGGCTTGATTTTCTAGAGCAAGTTGCTAAATACTGTCATTGGCAGATGCAATTGAAAAATCCGTAAATAAAATGTAGCGCTCATTTGATGAGACGATGAAAATACCTACCAAAGACAAATCTCATTAGAAAGGGATAGAACCTGTTGCATACGACAGAATTTCTTTGTAAGATTTTGTTGACATTCACTGTAGGTTAATAACATTATCACCAAACTCATTATTGGCATACATATTTGTCATCTAAAACTGTTCGTCTATTTAATTTATTATGGTTCTGCTGACTGTTATGCCATGGCCTAGGTAACTGGTCACCAGTCACAGAATTATTCCCTTCACTAATCTGACCTTTGACCCACTTTTGTTGTTTTTGAGTTAGGCTTTGTGGTGGTAAGCCCATTATCAGAACCCCTATGTATTGCATCCGGTTTATATTGTGGCTATACATTAGAACTGCTCCTCATATAGTGGTAGCCTTCTGAAGCATCCCGTATAGTAGCCTCTACAGGTGGTAGCATCCACCGTTTCCAAATGTTTCTCCGTTTTTCACTCAGCGGAACTTCGCATCTCGCATTCGCCCACGGTGCTGACACACGTACCCCCACCACTTGATGGTATTTCGTCTTCCATTTGATGCGGCGATGTGCGTATGTATTACATGTTATTGTTTATTTTTTAACAATTGTAACCTAGTTTTGCTCATCAGGAAGCCTTCATCTCGATTCATATTATTTGGATATTGTTCTATTTGCTAATGCCTGCTTCACCAGGTTGCCTATTTGCTTTCACAGGGATGTCATTGTGTACATGTTGGTGATAGCCGATTTATTACTGGCAGGAAAGGCTCTTTCATATTCTTTTTGTTTTATAGTTGGTCGATGTGACTAGACCAGGTTCGATCTCCGCAGCCGGTAGACATTACTTACTTATAAATTATATATCGTGTGTATAATCACGGTTCATGACATATGACGAGCAAGTAAGGAAAGGCGTTAAACGATGCTATTCTTTAAATTAATATTGGACTGATACGTAAGTTTAATTCAAAATTTCTGAAATCATCGAATAAATATATTGTCCATTATTTACCATTGAGTTATATTATCATTAAAGATTTCCCTAAGGTTGTTCGATAGAAAGCGGAAGAAATGGAAATGGAGCACGATCAGGGGAATAGAACAGATATGGAGTAACCTCCCAACCAAACTCTTGGATAGCTACTTTTGGTATGATGAGGAGTACAAAAATTTAATAATGGGTAAAGAGACCTATGTCAATTTTGCATTTTCAACCGTAACTTTAAATTGACTTTTGCTTTGAACGGTTTCCAACAATTGTTGTAAAGTGACCTGATATCAAAACATCATCTCAAAAACACCCAGGAAACAAAACCTTCGCGTTACTATAAAAGTCTTGATATCCATCCAGCAGTGTAAATTTATATAAAACAAACAGTGTCTACCTGGCTAAATAATAAGTTGAACGGTTAGATATCGAAATAGCACGGTGACGGGAACGACAGACTATGAATGATTACCGTCACGTGACTGAATTAAGAGGCGACAAATAAAAATATCTCGCCGGTCTTGTATCTCGTATAAAATTAGCCTATAATTTCCACATGGCCGGCAACTGACACGCTTTGATATAGTTAAAATCGGAAGCATGACAATCGAGCATGAAAAACAAAAGTCACTTTTAATGAGGACGTAAAAAGATTCTGATGTTTTAAGGTTCTTCGTCCGACCCAGAGGAAAATATAAATATAGGTACATGTGGAGTTTTGAACCTTCATTACAGCCTCGTAATTAATATAAAGGAAGGATTATGAACGATGAATTACAGCCAATTGAAACTGCTAAAAATCTAGGCCTAGCCTAGATTATTAAACTATTGTTCGGTAATCTCAAACTAGCATTTGCCCATAGAAAGGTACTCAGTAAGTAAAACAGAATTACATTCTATGTGGCATTAGTATCAATACATTTAAATTATTGTGATATTGCTTATTATCCATTTTTAAGGAAATGTGATGAGGCAAGATTCAGAATTGTTGATATGTTGATAGGTTGATATGTAATGTTGATAGACGAGAGCATATTTTACCTAAGATTAAGGGGCTTGGATGGTTGAAAATCGAACATATACAATTTCTTCACAGCTGTTGTGTTTCATAAAATTTTAAGATTTAAACCTCCCCCTATCTTTATCAGAAAGTTAGATATAGAACGGATGTTCACAATTTAAATATCAGATTTAAAAACCTGATACGTATTTGTACTAATCTATAAAACATGTTTAATTCAATGCTGCTTTAGTTATTAAATTGCATTTATTTGTTTCTTTCTGAAATTATTATACAATACTAAATACTTGTGGGATATTTACAATTTTAGTTAATAATTTTATTATTGTCTGATTGAGTGAAAGAGCAGCTTTAGCCTGAACTCTGCCATTTTGCAAAATATATGTTATAATGTTCTTATTCTATAACCGTTTGTTGATCCTTGCATATTTTGCAAATAAAATCATTTATGATTATTACCTATTATTATTAACGTTACTCCGTAGTGCCTTTTTTACTATCTCCCTCAAAATATGAAACTCAAAATATCCATAAATAAAAAAAGACCTATAATAACTCGGTACGCTTAAATACTTGGATTAAAATATAAATTGGATATCATATAGGGTCGTCCGTTTTTCACGACTCATCATTGGCATTTCGGAAACCGTAAACTATACAGAGTGGCTCAAACTATAAAAAAATTGCGGCTTTTGTTGGCCTTGAATATAAACCAAACAGATCCAAGATATGACCAGAACAATAAGAATATACGATAAATCGATAATCGAAATAAAATTTCTATTACCACGAGTTTCGGTTGTACAACATTCAATTGTTTTTTTTTTCTTATGGCACCATATTGGATCTTGTAACTGTAAATGATAGATAATGCAGGAAACAACTACTCCGCGGATTAATGCCCCGACCGGCATTGAATTATTCCTGCAGTGCATGTGTGTGAACAGCCAAGAACCCTTGTCGGCCACACCACGAGACATAGACCGGTTTCGGGCATGTTAACCCTCATCAGTATGCTATAGGTGAGATGACTGACAATTGAACTAGCTGTTTCTTGATATATATGTTCACATATAAACTGAGTGCAGGTGAGATATAAGTGGTCTGCTTACTTCTAATAAGTAAGTAAGTGGGTAAGACTCACTGCTTTTTCTGAATTTGGCGTTTGTTGTTAGTAGTCTGTAATAATCTGTATCAAAAACAGTTGGCTGTTGTTGATGAACTAAACCATGATGAGCCAGCAAAACGGCACATATGTTGACACCTCTAATTTTTATTGTTTTAGCTCATATTCGGCATTCATATAGTCAATTTTCAGAATTTACCCATGTAATAGATCTTACTGTACTGTACTTCACTGGTCACAATCTCATTGAAAAATGCTCACAAATCAATCACAAACGAAACGAATCGTGCATAAACTTAAGGCTGTAATGTTCGCAATTTTACAAAGCCGTTTTTAGACGTCCACGCGCTTTCATATTTCTCCTCAATGGAAATTCGTATTAAGATGGAGCAAGTTTTAATCAACTAATAAAAGTCTATTTTACTAGACAGCAGAGCCATATTAAAAAAAAAATAGATCTGAACAATATTTTGGTCGCAATATTGCCCACATTTAGAACTGCGGTGAGACGTTGTTGGGCACTATTATAAAAAAAGAACGCTGTAGGCTAGTAAATCAAGTCTTCATATAACAAACAATTGCCTCAGATTTCAATTTTTTGCATTTATATTCATGAAATATGTCCACCAATAAGACATGTTTTGGCTAAATTTCTGCACACAGTTGCCTAACTTACAGGGGCACAAAATTAAATTTGCCGTTGAAGGTGCTGATGGGCGGAGACTGATAAAAGCTGCACTGTTTAGCCGAACATTATACCCTTAAAACAGCAATAGTAAATGATGAAACAAAAGAAGAGTGAACAACATGCCAAAGAATACTTTGTTAAAGGAAAATATCAAATAGAAAACAAAAATGAAATTTACGTAGTTAAAATTATAGTCGGTATCATTATGTATGAGAATGGATAGTTCAAAAGTTTTCTAGAAAACCTTTCTCATAACAATAAAACTGTTTTGCTTTAATTTTATGTATTAAAATCCTTAAATTTATTAAACAAAAAGAAGAAGGTCCCTAAATTTATATATCAAACTAGTATTCCAAATGTTACGCCCCTCATATAAATCTTATACCCACAATGTCGATCGCAACAATGTTGCCAACACTGTATTATCATCGGAAATAAATTCGGGAGAGCAATACCGTTGTCACATAACTCAAGACGGAACCGCGTTGGGATCGCACCACAAAGCGACTTTTTATTGAAAAATAATACCCTGGCCATAATTAAATCGCAGCTGTGTTAATTCGTTTGATTTTACGATCACGGGCATCAAAAGGGCCGACATTTTAATAATTCCATTCAGTTTCGTGGAATGGTACGCTACGCCGGTGACGTCGCGCAGCCTTACGACCATTCTTGGAAGTCGAAATGTATTTGCGGGCAACAATGCTCCAGACCGATTGTCTACAGATTCGCTGTACGCGGCGAGTGCACTTTATGAATGAAATTTCAGTTGGCTCTGCTACCCGAAATACTGAAATCAGAAAGCAACTATCCAAAAACAGAAAGAGAATTCTCTTGTTCGATTTAGGTACAGTGCAAACTAGGGCTGTCAATCCCGGGATTCCGAAATGTCGAAATTTTCAGTTTCAAAAATCCTGGGATGCCGTCAGCTTGGTTCCAGGGATTTTCGGGTTTGACCTTGTCAATTTTATAGCTACATTGCTGTATAATGTGAAATACGGGGCCACAGAATAATTAAGTAATACACAGATATTACATTTAATTTAGTGACCAGGTCTAAAAAACTTAACATTGATCACATTTTTACAGAGTAACAATGACTAATAGATATTTTTAATACGGCTTAGTTCAGTTCAAATAAAAGCAAGGCCTGAAAGAATATATGTAGCCATTTCAGCCAGGCTTAAGTACAAGTAAGACAATTTCATTGTTTTCTACTTTAACCAAAGAAACCGAATTATATAAAAGTGATGCATTCCTCGATTTTTTATTATCAATTTGACCTACAAGTGTAAAATCGTAGAGGACCTTCTCAATGGTTGGAACGAAGTTCACCAAAATTCATTCGAGTTTGAATCCGAATGTGCTGGATGAATTAGTTTTTCTTATATATATATTTTTTTTCCGAAATATGAATAAAAAATAAATTTTCTATATATGATTATTCATATTAATTATAATATCACGTTTTTTCTGGTATTTACCATTCTGTTCTTTTTAAATAAATAAAACTTAAAATGATATTAATTTTTCATAATATGTCGACATTGTCGACAGCAATCAATCCCTATAGATTTCTAATACCGAGATCGAATTTTTTTTCCAGATTGGCTGCTCTAGTTCCAACTCCGAAAATATAGAACTGTTTTAGTTTTATTGATACTGATAGGTACTATTATTTAGTACTTGTAAATTAAACATTTCCTACAGTTTTAATTTGGTTTCTAATAACTATTACGTTACTTAACCATTACTGGGTTCAACAACTAGCATATATAATTCACCATATTGAATAAATTGGAATTTTTAAAAGTGGGAGGCCAGAAAATTTTTGGTGTTTCCCAAATTTTTGGAAGAACGGAGGCAGATGTAATTTTTTTAAACGGCACAGTGTTCGGAACAACTGGCACAATTCAGCAAATTGAGGAATCAAAAAAATTCCTTTTTTTCCGCATTTCCGGAGAATGGAGAATCAAATTTTCTTAAACGGCAATGTTCGAAAACAACTAGCACAAAAATACAATTTTCGCGAAGCGGGAGGTTACGCAAAGAGTAAAGAACGGACCCGCTATCAGTATCTCTGGGTGAGCTCTCATATCGATTTCGGCTCCTGTTGTTGATATTACGACTCCTACGGTCGGAAACGTTCCTCGGATAATGGCGGTCTTCCGAAACATCTCGTAGTCGCCTCTGTAATAGGTCGCATCTCATTCTTCCAAACTTTTCGTCTTTACTGTCGGCATCTTCAAAGGCTGTGGTGCGACTTGCGACCTTGCCGACCTTCTTGTAATTTTGCACGTCGTCATAATTTACCATTCTGAATAACTTTTTCAAGTAACATTTTTCTGTATTTTCAGCGGAAAAAGCTCGTTACCAGAAACCAAGAAACTCGGTGCACTGAATATTTCACATAGGATTATTTCAAAAACGGTTGCTACCAACGACTTCAACAAAGTATACCTTTTTCAGATAAAAAGGTAGGAGATTCGACTGTTTCAATAGTCAGATGGATACACTAAGCCGCAAAAAAGACCTATCATTTAAAAGAAGCATGACGCCCTTTACCTAGTAACGTCAAAATTCGAAACAAATTTGAATTTATTGACCCCAAAAACCCCCGATCTCCTAAATGTATGCAAATATTTGGATTTTTTAAAAAGTTATTTACAAATATCAAAATTAAAATTTTAACTTCATTTTAACCATCATCTTTTGACTTAGGTTTGGCACCATCGCATTATTTTGTTTTCAGGGATCTACGCTTGCTCTATGTTGCATGTATTTCCTTACACCCTGTATAGACCATTAAAGCTCAAGAATAGAAAATAATGAGAATATTAAGGTCAGTTCACTTCAAAGATTATTGTACTACGAACGCAAATATGTATCTACGCATCATGGGTGTCCGATTTCAAACGGTTGTGTACTGTTGAACCAACAAAGCTAATAATTATGTATTAATTAAATACTTAATTTCATTGGATTTGAGAATTTGGGACCACCCTTGAAGTTTCCTTTTCTTCTCGACGATTTGGACAGCTGACAATAAGTTCTCGAACGATTTAAAAATACGCCGAAAAATAAAAGTGGAAAATATGAAGTATGTATAATTGTGTCATTTTTTATTTATCCGTTTGGTGAGTCATTGCGATAATATGAATATTAATAATTCATCTGAAGGAAAAACATTCGAACGTTGCCCAGGTCTTGTACGAATCCGTTACTGTCAAACATAATAAGATCTTTCCGCCCTGTCGTTGAATATGTGCAGTTGGCCTAAAAATACCCGCATTATAATTCGAAGTGTTATAAATGTTAACTTTAACTCGATCAAAGTTGCCTCTGCGGCCTCCCGAGATAGCGGAGGTTATTTCGGAAGATTAAGAAAATTGTACACTGAAAAAATGTTTCATATGTTACAAGTAAATGTTTCATGCAAAGTTTGTGTGTTAAATATTAATAGTCGCAGAGATTTAGTAAATATGAGGATATAGAACACATAATAGACGAGTAAAATACGTGTGTATCTACTTAATGTTTTCCGAAATAAAATTTTGTACGTAACTCCTAAATTGTCCTGATGTGTTGCAATATTAAATGTGCAATGTAAGGTTTATCATAGAATGAGCAATATAATATGCTTTCTTGTTTTTCTTTAAGCCCTCTTAGATTGTGTCAAGTTGACGTGCATTGCATTAGTCAGATATCTGCCATATGAGAAACATCCATTACTATTACTAGTGAACTATTTGAAGCAGCAGCTATGTTGAGAACATTGTTATTTCATAAATAAATAAATGTCACTGTTAGAAATTATTATATATTTTTTTTACTGTTACTGTTACCATGCTGAAACTTATCTTAGCTGCTAAGGCTTAATATTAAGTTAAAAAAAGTATAAGAACCACTGATTTAAAGTCAAGTAAAAATTCATTAATATTTGCTTTATCACTCACACGATTGCATCTAATAAAAAATATTAAAGTAGGCGGTTGTCATTAGACCTTTTGTGACATTTTTCTTCTGCTTCACAATTTTGTCAATATTCAAGTTATTTGTTATAATTCTTATTGCCATCTATCGTAAAGAATAACAAAATTAAGTAGTAAGTCTAAGGAAGCATTGGTAAAAGTCACAAATAACCTAGGAGATGCTTATTTCAACTCTCTTCAAGGGGCAAAAGTTTTCAAACAATTGCTGAGAAGTTGCACATGCATTAGTACAAAATTTGACTATTCTACCATTTTTGGTTTTCAAATTACAGCCGCTATTCCATATATTTTTTTATTGGAAACTTTGAAGAGCTGTATCTTCAAAGAGGATGAACATTTACTATGACCATTTTTTATACAAAACATTTTTCAGTAAATTCACCGGTACCATTTCTGTTACTTTTTTTGATAACTTTCTGTATAAATTGACATTTTGTTTGACAGAACTTGATACTTGAATTATTTTTTATTCTTGAGTTTTTAATGATCTATACAGGTTTAAATAAATAAGTGGGAGTGGGGATCTTTCATATAAAAAATCATTTGAACATTTCTTGTGAACAACCCCTCTTAAGGAAAGTGTAAAAATGATCTTTTTCCTCATTTTTTTCTGAATTGCCTGCCAAAAAAGTGATAGAAACTAAATTAAGTAGATATTTTCTGCTATAGAGAAGGCACTCAGTAAACATTTTTTTCATTTTCTTTACAACTGTAAGGTGTAGAAAAAACCACCCAGAAGATTTGTTTAATACGTTTTTTTTTTTCGTATTGCTACCTTAGATACTATCTAAACACCCTTTTAGATAACACTATATCTAAAACAATTAAAAATAAATCTCTATATCTGGCTGTCGCCTACAAATGTTAATATTATTAGTGAAGCTTATATAACTAATGTTACACGTATTATGTTGATGCAGATTAATGCGATACTCGCGTCAAGAATTCAGACGACTTACGTCATACGAACAAATGTCATTCATTATATTTTTATCAAAATATTTAAGAAACTACAACTGAGAGTAATAAAACTATATACTACACTAAATGCTTACATTATATATTGCACTAAATTGCAAAAAATTGTTGTTTTTAAGGCAACCAAATATCGAAAATTACGTTGACAATAAAGACAATTGCCTAATGTCAACCATGACGTAAGACGTCTGAATTCTTGACGCGAGTATATTGATATTCTATTTATGAATATTTTGTCAAGACTTAACATTTTCAAAAAATAAATCATTTCCCTCTTAATCAATCTAACTGTGAATATACTGTACGTATGTTGAATACAAAAAAAAGTTCTATGTATACATAGATGTTTTACGTTTCCAACTGAACCTTATGAAAATCCTGATTTGTCTTTCTCACCGAGTTATACGTAAGTCAAACAAAATGAGCGGCGGAAACGATGCGGTCTATACGAAATTTATTACAGGTTCGTCTTCCAATGCCAAATAATAAAAGCCCAAAGCAAACACGCAGCAACTAGCCTTAATTGATTGTAACACAAAATTAATTATTATCTCTTATTTGTTCCGTTCCTCTGGCAAACACTATAACACTATTTTCATTTTAACTTCGATTGGGCAAATATCCGCTAATAAAATGTCACTGCGGCTTCATATTTACGTAAGAATCATTTAACACAGTACAAATTGGTACAAAAATGTCTTGTGTCTAAGTCTCCTTTGTATTTATAACTGTAACTATGAATGGCGAGAACTGTAAAAACTGTTACATTATAAACCTAAATATATACTCGTATAGTATTATGTTTATTCAAATATTTGAAATATTTTGTTTTCTGCTTACCAGAAAAAAGTAATTGTTTTAGAATTTTATCTTTGACCTTGCATTTGCACCTTATTTCAAATCTTATGTAATAATTAATTAATATCTAATTATTTTTCATGCAACATATCTAAATATAAAAAAGATGCTCTAGTACCTTTGACAGCTTGTATACTGAAATGAGCAACATTTTTTAAGGCATTTTTGACTCCATTGTCATTGCATATTGCACATAACAGAATTATGTCAGTATTGTCAGGTGTTTGCACATAATAATTACAAATACACCTAACATACTTACTGTGAATGGCTCTTTTCACAACACAGAATAAAAAGTGATATATCCACAAGTGTTCAAAATGACTCATGTTGCTTGCGAAAAGCGTTAACGTACAAACGTCGCCAGAGTTGTGCCTAGATTCGCCATAAATTAACGATGCCATGCAGTTGGCCATGGTTACTATAAATTGTTCAATTTTTGTTTACTTTATGTACACCCAAACATACACTACATATGTATATAAAAAAAAGAAACGCACTAGTCACAATACTGCTATGCTATGACTAATAATAGTTAACAGCAGCAGGTGATAGATTACAATGAAGAATTTTTTGTTGCTTTAGGCCAGATATACAAACGCCTTTAGTATCGGTTCATATATTCCGTATATACATGCATAAATTATAAAAAAAGTAAAATAAAACAAGTAGGTATTACATTTTCTAATTGCTCGAGAAACATCATAATTTAGGTATTATATTTACAGCAGATTTTTACGTTTTAATATTGGTATAACCATAGACAATATCTAGCGGTAGTATAAATTATGTACAGAGCATTTTTAATGTAATGTACTTTCTAATAAGTAAGAACGCACGCTCAGAATGACTCTGTAATTATCAGATCTTCAACTTTTCACTTCCAATTACTTTTAGATAAACTATAGTATATTGTATATTTACACTTAAGTGTAATCCGCTAGTATTGGCCATTGTTGACACTGTCAACTTAGCAACATAAAGAAACATCACAGACCTGCCAATAAATTCCTAATTCTGAAGCTCTAAGACCACAAGACCACTGTAAGGGTCACTCATTTAAATTATTTTTTAATATTTTATAGTCATACTATATACAAAATAGATTTAAAATTAGATGTTGGATACTGTATTACATACTTAAAATAAACAAATCAGGCTTCTTATCGTCGTCTTTCTGTTTCAGGAACGCCAATCAACAGACTGCCCATAATGGCAAAGTCGGTGCTCGATCTCTACGAATTGTACAACCTAGTGATAGCGCGAGGGGGATTGGTGGATGTCATAAACAAAAAATTGTGGCAGGAAATAATTAAAGGACTGCATTTGCCCTCGTCTATCACATCTGCTGCATTTACTCTCCGCACACAGTAAGTATACCTGCATACATAAAATGAAACAACTTTGTCGAGACAATATACGCGTATTTAGTTTCTTGCGACATTTTACTTTGTTTCAAAGGCGGTGTGCGCAAGCTGTGTAGCTATTATGTTGAATCTAAATTATGTCAAGTCAAAGCAAAAAATAGTAACGTGTCACACAACTTTAACATAATAGTGCTTTTTATATTTCTAGCTAGCTTGAAAATATTGTGGCAGTTCACATGCAGCAACAAAATATATTATAATCATACCATGCAGAATTGCAATAGAATTTAATATCTTAGTTTGAAATTCGAAAATATATGGCATTCCTGTTTTTATGACTGATGGAGTAAAGAGTAAACGTAGGCACAGTACCTTCAAGACCGGTTCATTCATGCAGGAGGCACTGCAAAAATGGCGTTTTATGACTTTGCACTGTTAGGAATGCTCGATGTAGGCCACCTCATTGTTCTCGAAGATAAAGCTAATTTTCCGCATTTTTGTTTTAAGTAAACTTAAGAGAAGTGCAATATTGTCAATTGCCCGGAAATAGTAACTTCATTATTAATAATGTATTGTTACATACATCATTAAATGTGCGTTTGTCTTGGAAATGGTAAAGATATGTTAAATTTGGCAACACTGTCAAGATTGTATAAATCCTCAAAACTTAATTTTGACCGTAGCTGTATAATGAAGTATATCTATTCACCCAAATTTCAAGGTTGCCAAGGTAGCAGTTTAGAAATTATGAGTGAAATTCAAATATTTGACTTCTTGTGTAAGCCCGTAAAGAGAACAGATGGGGCTAATTTTTATATGAAGTACTGGCATTATTTTGACTCCCCTTTTATCCCTATAAATTTTGGAAACTAGTTTCTAGACGCCTTGCCGTGACAATATCATAAATGTATATATATTTAATTTTAATTTGAATAATTTATTTCTCAGTCAATAAATTTCGATGAAGTATTCTGTTACTAAAAGTAAATAACAGAGGTAGGTAAACATTGCATTTTGTGATATTCTATGCAAAAAATTACAAAGCGATTCTGAAATTAACTGAACTTTTGCACATCGAACTTGACAGTTTGATTTTTTATCAAAATTATGGCAATCAAGCCTCTAGCACCCTGTATAACAGTCTCAATATATGTACAGGCTGATTCAGAACCTACAAACCAAAATTAAAATGTAGAGGGATCTCTTACAAATACAACTTTGTAAAAAAAAATCAAAAGGACAGTTTGAAAACGATTTAACTATGGTAACTCGATGGTAACTATAAATTATTTTTCAAAATAAAATATATTGAAAATACAAAACTCTAAAATAAACCATTCACATTTGATTATATAAATAGTGAAATATAATTCAATACTTACGAGGTTAAGGGAGGCTGTAACTTTTTTGTATTTAAATATCGACAATAAACCTCTCGTGCTATCAACAGAAAACAGTCCGAGAATAACCCTGTATATATAGATAAACTATTCAAACAAAAGTTTTTAGTTATACCAACTTGTCAACACCATATCAGAAAAAACAGTCCTTTTGTGTGCTCTCAGTTTTTTAACTTTTTTTCATGAACGAAAAAACTGAAGAAACAAAAATTTATAATGGGAGAGATATAATATAAATCGAGGAAAACAATCTTTGTAATTACTTTAGAAACTTTATTAAAGTTTTATATGAAGGCAGTTTCTGTCATGGAATGTAGTAATAAATCCTTTGAAGCATCTTGAACTCATTAGAAGACGCTTTAATATTTGTTTTAATAAAAGGCTATGAAAATTTGTTGTGACATCTTTGTTATATTCTGTATTCAAATCTGCCTATAATAAAATGATCTCAACTTTATACCTTTTTCTATTACTATTGTTTTGTCATTGTCCTTGAGAATCCATGAAGACGAAAAACATTTGCTATTACTTTTGGCAGCACATTAAAGAAACACTGGCCTAATATATGAGCTCCGCGCGATATTCCGATTTCGTCGTATGAAATTGTATTAATTACGACTGAGAAGAGAATGTCCCACAGAACAATCCATCATGCGTGTACCTTGATCTTAATATAGAAAGCAATTTATCTAGTCGAGTACACTGTCATCTGCCTGGTTGGCCTAAACGCTGCAGATGCCAAGTCCGTTTCTATAAAATAGGCCACATTTTAATCATTGGAATGATGTCTGGTGTAAGCTCTTTATAAACAACAGAAGATTGAGACAAGCGGCCGTTTTTGAAATGATATATTTCTAGTTCCGGGTCGTAAATTTCCCAGAGATGTTCCCTTCAGCATAATTAAGTGGAATTACAGATAACAGATTTTTTCAATTACAACATGTGGACCCGCGCAACGGATAAAGTCGCGTACACACAAGCTCGTTGCAAACCTCGTCGCGAACATCACAGTGAACGTAGGTGTTAATGTTAATAAAATCATTTATTACTGTTGTTGATATCACTATCACTATCTATCACTGATGTTGCCGTTATGTGGACTGGTTTTATTATAACTTCAATTTTTGTATCGTGGTCCCACATTAATTGCTCTTCTTTTTTTTTAATTTTAGAACATCAATTTATTTTTTTTTATGTTTAATTTGTTTACTTATTTTACTTTTACTACAATAAACAATTGCGACATACCCTTTTCTTAAAATTCGCCAATTTTCTGATACACATTATTTATACATGCAGGGTGATTCATAACTCAATAGACATAGAACAGGTGCATATAGAAGACACCAAAACAAGTAGATTTTTCATATGAATTTTTTTCTCATACCTAGGGTTGCAGATATTGGCTTCAGAAAATGCCTTAAAAAAATCGAAGAAACTCGATATTTCAGCAATACCTTAATACAGAAACAAATTTTGTAAATACATATATTTTATTGACTGATTTTTTTTCAATCCTAACTTAATTTCCAATTAAGGTCTACCAGTTTAATAGAAAATTCAATTTTATATTTTTTTTATTCTTTTCGAGAAACTGTCCGTTTTGGGAAAATTGCGATTTTGTGATAGCCGATTAAATCGAACAAAAATATGTTGTTTTATAATTGGGGTAGGCTATGCTACTACTGTTTACTTTTATAAGCTAGGTTTAAACCTGAACTGAAGTTTAACATAGATTTGACAGATAAACAATGAAATGTATGTCAAATCTGTAAGTCAAGCTTATTCAGTTCGAGTTTAAACCTAGGTTTCAAAAGTGGGCCTTAACATCCAGGACATAACTTAGGCATGCATGCAGTAAATAAAATTGGTGCCAAGGTACTCTAGACCAGGAATTGTTTGGAACAACTATTATAATAGTAGACCGTGAGTAAATCTGTTGGTATTCAGATTTTCAAACAAGAAATAAAACGTTGCCAGTCTATTAAATTATTTATTAATTTCGTTCTACGCAAAATTTAACAAACGGTACTATTGTTATGAAACTAATTAGGTAATAGTAAATTATTAACACTAAAGATGCTCGGCTTCCATTTTATCTTACACATAAATGAACCCTTCGCCGAAAGTTAAAGTCTACTCCATTCAATAATGGAATGTCATTTTTTATGCATGTCATGTGCATTTATTATTGATGCGGTTCCATAAATGAACCCTTCGCCGAAAGTTAAAGTCTACTCTATTCAATAATTGAATGTTATTTTTTATAATGGTGCATTTATTATTGATGCGGTTCCATAAATCTTCCTCAGTTTCAACAGAAGGCGAATATACAAATTCTTTTAACTTCCTCCAAAGAAAAGTCACATTTATTTAAATCCGCCGATCGCGGTGACCAGTGTTGAGGGCAGTTATTTCCACGACATCGATTTGGAAACAGTTAGTTTAAACATTATTGAACATCCATACTGAAATGCAGAGACGCACCATCGTGCATAAACCACATTTCACGGCGTAATTGAAAAGGCAAGAGTATTTTGTAAGAAATTGAAATAAGTGGCGCCGTTTAAGCGGTTTGGTAAAATAACTGGACCAACCAAATATCGTCCCACAATACCTATCCTCACATTTATTCTAAACTATCTTTGGTAATGATGTGTTACTGTGGCGTTGTGAATTTTGATCCGAATATACATGACGGTTGTGCATATTTATAATCCCTATCTTTGTAAAGCCAGCTTGATCTGTGAAAAGAACAATCCTGTGAAACCCAATGTTCTGATTTAGGATGGAATTACAAAAAATCATCATTGACTCGAGGTCGCGCGGTAATAGTTCCCGAACTATTTGAAAATGATATAGATGCAGCAAATTACGGCGTATAGTTCGATGGACCGTGGACTGTAGTATGTTAAATTTCCGGGATATTCTTCTGGTACTAGGTTGGGGAACATTTTCAATACTGTCAAAAACGTGCTCATTTCTTCAGCGGCAAAGAGAACCTGTTTTCCAAGCTCCTGGTTCAACATTGGGCAAATATTTGACAATTTGGAATAATAGGTACGATAGGAAATCTTCTTCGGCATTCCTCTACACTTCTACGGCAATTGCCTTCGCAGAACCCCAATACTAACAGCATATCAACGTATACATTAAATGAAAGTTTTCCAGCCATTTTTACCAATAAATATCATGACAGACAGCGATGTAATTTTTTCAAAAAACGGACGGTTTCTCGAAAAATTGACAAGAATAATAAAAAAAAGTTTAAAATTGAATTTTCTATTAAACTGGTAGACCTTAATTGTAATTTAAGTTAGGATTAAAAAGTTAAAGATGTCAATAAAATAAATGTATTTTTCTAAGTTCATGCAAAAAACAAAACTTTATTGAACCATATTTAGTGGAAAAAGTGGTTCTTTATTGCACTATTGCAATAAAATGTTTATTGCATTCATCTGTCATTCTACTACAGCGTTTTGTCATCATTACAAACATAAACGTTCTAATCGACGTCACATTTTTCTAGACTTAGTGTCATCTAAATATAATTTTTTGGTTTTTGCATGAACGTAGGAAAAATATTGTATACAACTCGTACAAAAAGTGCTTATTGCACGCGACGTGAAATTGTCATTTGACATTTACTTTTTGTACTTGTTGCATAAATAGCTATTATAAAATGTCTGCTAAAAAATGAATAATAAGTTAGTAAGATAATTAATTATACGCCTTCTGGTTTGACCACCCAATATTTTGTTATACAATGTCTATAATAAATTTTTTCTACGTTCATGTAAAAAACAAAACTTTATTGAACTATATTTAGTGGAAAAAGTGGTTCTTTATTGCACTAGTGCAATAAAATGTTTATTGCATTCATCTGTCATTCTACTACAGCGTTTTGTCATGATGACAAACATAAACGTTCAAATCGACGTCATATTTTCCTACACTTAGTGTCATCTAAATAAAACATTTTTTGGTTTTTGCATGAACGTAGAATAAATATTGTATGCAACTCGCACAAAAAGTGTTTATAAACACTTACTTTTTGTACTTGTTGCATAAATAACTATTAAATCGTACGATGTAAAAATATTTGCGCCCTTCAAAATTCAAAGTAATTCACCCTGTGTAAGTATTGATATCTTTCTTTCTCTGCATAAACGGCTTGAAAGGTATATCTACAACACTATTATCTGTCTTATTTCATGATTCTTGTCTGTGACTGTTTTTAATAGTTATATTAATTAATTCTATATCGCCGACAGAACCAAATATTTTTTATAAATTTAGTTGAACAATTAATAGGTTTTTTTTGGGGGGAAACGTGTTAAGGCATAGCTGCGACTAATTAAATTTAACCAATCTCGGTTAAGTGTAATTTTTTGCGCATTCTTTGCATCATAATATCTTGAACGATCTGTTGGCCGTTCGCTATATCAGTTTATAGCGTATGATTTAAATTTTTACGAGCCTCGCGCAATAAATCACTGGCAGACACTTCTCGCTGTTTAGCACCATATTTTTATATGCCATATAGGGAGGTTGAACTCTCGGCTTCTTCTGATTTTTACCGAGTTGAGTTTATTATTTAATTGGTTATAGTGACTTCGACTTGTTCAGTTATTACAATTTGCACAAGCAAAGCATTTCTGTTTTCCTTATGGCTAGAAACAAGGGTAAATACCACTGTTCTTATTTTTTAATTCTTAATTGATAAAACATAAACCCATTGCAACCAAGTAATTAACATTTTCGTGTAGGCTGTAATACCTAAATTGCACAAGCTTTAGTTTTAGATTAGATATAGGTTTTTTGTTCATGACGTTTTTTGACGTACCTGCTCAAATAAGTCAAAGTGATTGTAGAAATTTTAAAATTTTTAAAAGCTGGAAACCCGTCATCCATCAGAACATTTAAAAAATCAATATCATATGGATTTTTGTTCATAGTTTTAAGGATACTTATTATTATTACAGTTATACAGAGTGTTACAGAATGATGTTAAGAAAATCTAGGAGTAGACTCTATGTTTAAATATAAAAAATATATATATAAACATGTATCCGGAAATGCTTCGTTTTTGAGATACATGTTGTTTAAAATTTTCATTTCGTCTTCTTTTCTCGAAAACCGATTGTGATATTGAGATGAAATTAGGTACACGACAGTGTATAGTGAAGAACTACCTACTTCTCCGTGTTTAAATTTATAGCATCAGTCGCGTTCGTGCGTAAAGTACCCATTTTTAACAAATAAAATTATACGCCACTGATTTTTTGGACAATTTTGTATCGCTCTCTGAAAGACAAGTTAATTCTGCTTAAAAAGTGTCTCTTGGACATTTCCTCCTAACGCACCGTTTTCGAGATAAAAATTAATGTATTAATCATTATAATACCACCAACTTTGGAATGCTAATTAAAAAACAATAATCTAGGTGGCATGTGTCAGTTTGTCATAAATTCAGACTTAAACAAAACAAGAGAACACAAAATGTCGAGTTTTTGAAGTGTTTATATTAGTTTTTATTACATTTTTTTAGAAAATAAGTAAATATGATGAATTATCTTACTTACTAGACCAGGGTCGATAATGAAAAAAAAAACAATTATAGTAGGATGAAACCCATTGGAAAAGGAAGAGAATACAACAAAAATGAATAAAAAATAATTTACGGGCGATCTGAGGTCGGGAAGTGGAAAGGGGTGAGTTTTAAGGGTAAAAAACGGTTTATCTTGATTTCTAGCAAAACTACAAGTCCTATGTATAAAATAAATATTTTAAATAAAAAAAATACAGTGTGTTTAGGACATAAAAAGGTAAGTTTTTACCAAATTTCGTGATTTTTTTTTTTGTAAAAGAAAAATAAAAAACCAAAAACTTGGTTATTTGAATTTTTCACATAAATTTTGAGGTTATGTGAAAAGAGTAAATACAAATGTTGTAGATCTTTTTATTACCTACAACTTTGCCATTTAACTTTTTCCCATGGGACTTGTAGTTTTGCCGGAAATCAAGGTAAATCGTTTTTTTACCATTTAAAACTCACCCCCTTCCACTTTCCGACTTCAGATCGCCCGTAAATTATTTTTCCTTTCAGTTTTGTTGTATTCCCTTCCTTTTCCAATGGGTTTCATCCTACCATTTTTTTTTTCACTTTTTACTATTTTCAAAGGTTTCAGCACTGCTTCCTTCATTCGAATTTCAGTTTGCTTTTCCATACATAAAATGTATGTCGGTCTATGTTTATATAAACTTTATTTCTTATTTTTAAACATAGAACCTACCCCTAGATTTTGTAACGCCCTCTATCTCAAACAAAAATGGCTTATTCAACACCTTAATAAAAATTAATATATATCATTTTTCGAATAAAATTAGATAGATATTTTTGTTTAGAAATATCCTTGTTGTTAAGGACAGTGTTTCTTTGGAAATGTTTAACAATTCAGCAAATTTTGTCAATTTTTAATAAAATCGAAGTTTCATTCTTACTTGAAACACTGTATTTCGACAAGGCTGGGATTTGGTTCATTAATCGGTAATTATGCTGATTTGTATATGATTATAGGCATATGAATTTTTAATAAAATATGCAAATTAATGAAACGGTTTACACTAAACAATATTTGACTTACAGTTTTAAGTTAAACATCGTCATTTCAACAGAAAGTGGTGGAAAGTTGGTTTAAATCAGAAAATTATTTTAAATCGTCTTATACGAGCCTAAGCTTATTGATCTGAAATGAGCCAACATCGACTTAGGGAACTTCTCGTATGGCTTTGTTTTACACGTACGTTAATGTTAACCATTTCTGTCTTCCAGATACATGAAATACCTCTACCCATATGAATGCGAAAAACGTCGATTAAGCACTCCTGCCGAACTGCAGGCCGCCATCGACGGCAACCGGCGAGAAGGCCGCAGGAGCAGTTACGGCCAGTACGACTCCATGCAGAGGTCGCCCAACCCCAACCTGCAAATGTCCTCCTTGTCGCTTGTGTCCCAGCAACAGCAGCAACAACTGGCCGCCCGCATGATGAGCAGCGGCATCGGCTTGCACAATGGAGCGCACCACCCCAGCCACCCCCAACCCATGGGGCAACCCATAAATGGGGGACCGCTTCCAGGTCTAGCCCCTAGCGAGTTCGAGGCCCGCATGATGGAGTACGTGAAACTCCTTAACAAGGAAATCAGAAGTTCGGCGGCCACGCCGCCCAGACAGGGCGACGTTTCGCCCCCGAATGCCACTTCACCTCTCAATCAGTTAGAAATGTCGCGGATGACGCTATGGAATCTATATAATAATAACCAGCCTCCCGTGGAGCCCCAGAAAGAACCAATGAACCTGTCGGAACCGTCTGCGACGGTAAAGCGAGAACCAGATTGCCGAGATTCACCACCACCTGCCAAGAGGATGTCCAAAGAAGAGGAAGAGCCTGAACCGCCTAAGGAACACTCTCCTGCCACACATATCAAGATAAACAGTAGAGGTAAGAGATTATTAACAATTATATACAATAACACAGGTCCACAAAAAAAAGTGGTGTGTGCTGAGGGTCCCATTACATTTTTTCCATGTATTTTTCCCGCTGAACACGAATCTGAAGTCAAAATGGGGGGTCGCACAGCAAATTTTAGAGAAAACCCATAAAAACGATAAAAATCACATCAAAAGTTTAAACAGGTCCAAAAAAAAAAGTCATGTGTGCTGGGAGTTAGACTATATTTTTCTATTGTATTTTTTCCCGCTGAACACGAATCTGAAGTTAAAATTGGGGGTTACACAGCAAATATTTGAGAAAACCTAAAAAAATCGATAAAAATCACTTTCTCGTAATTTATTTTATATGATACTCTCTAAAACTGAAACAATGAAAAATACTGTGAATTTTCAGCATTTCTCATTGTTTCAGTTTTAGAGGGTATCTATCATATGGAATAAATTACGAGAAAGTGATTTTCAAGGGTACCGAAGTAAAACGAATATATAACTACAGAGAGCGGTCTAACCAACAAATTTTTAAGTACAGGAAATTTTCAAAATACGTATTTTTTTCAATTCAATTGTAGATGTAAATATTGTTATAACGTAAACTTACATAGTTTTGCATATAAGATTGTCCACTTTTGTTTGTATGTGAAAATAATTGTTAAAATATAGGGTTAGAATAGCAAAATAATGTGGGTCTTAAAAATGCATTTTAAAAGTGATTATTTGAGGACAATTTAAATAGTAACAGTTGATAAACGAAACAATAATTCTATTTTTGATATTTTGTTTAACCACGGGCGTAGCCAGGATTTAGTTTTGGGGGGGCTTTGGTTTGAAGTAAATAAGACAACAAAAATATACTTACATGAAATTTAATATCTATATATTCATCGGAAAAATTACGACATAGGTATTTATAAAGAAAGTTCTTAACTTTAAATGAAATATATATTCAAATGTAATAATTTAACTCTCTTTCACTCCTCGTATTTTTCGCTATAAATATTAGGTAATATTTTGCTTATTTCGGGGGGGGATGTTTGGACACCCAACCCCCTCCTGGCTACGCCCGTGTGTTTAACGTATTTTATTTTTCGAGATGTTTGTACCTTAGAAACACCACAAATTTGATCATTTTACGGCGAGAAATACGGCGACCTTAAATAGTCTCTCATCTCTTGCTAATTTTATTCTTAGTTATTGGACTCATCTTCAGAAGGAGCCTTAAAACTGGAGACACGACATATATAAATTCCGATAAGAAGACTTAATGCAGTTTCATCTGAAGAAGAGAACGATATGTCATTCAAAACGTAAACTAAATTAAATCTACCATGTCGCAATTGTAAATTGACTATTGATAACTGTCATGGATGCGTGTCGTGTAAACACCGCGTATAAGTTACTTAGATGTTTTATGACGTTAAAAATCATAGTTTCTGAGGAAATTAGGTTCCTGTTTCAAATACAGGTATCGGCTACGGGCAGTTGAGTATTTGGGAGGATTTTGTGTTATTCAAATTTTAACCAAATTTAAAAATGTATTTTATTTGGTTTACAGTAGATATTGACTTTTGAAAAGTGATAAATTGGTCTAAATCGTAAACTATTGTTTATTTTCAAATTTGGCAAAAAGGTGAATATCAAATATATTACAATGTCACCATATGCTCGGCAGTTTGTATACTTTTTAGTAACATGCAACAAGTGAACATTTTTTTCGAAACATAAAGTAGCATTTCAAAAAACAACCACTGTTTCTTAAAATTGTTATCAAAATAAATATGGCAAAAACAGGCCTGTTTAGCGACTTAGTTAAAGATTTGGTTATAGTTAGCTGGATTCTTCACATTCGGCTATCAAAATGTCAATTCATTCATTGAAATGGTAATGGAGCTTATTTTCGTGATAATTATTGTAATGTGCTTCTGTAAAACCAAAGCTTGAATACATTGACAGAATGATACGAAAAGGATTATCAGTGTACCTAAAACATTTGTTTTGTAGTAATCTTTGAAGAATTGTGCTATCATTTTTTTTTATCTGAATGTTGATGATTGATTGGACTTTAAACCATTAAGTTACATTTTTACATTATTCAAATTGCGCCTTCATTATTTTGTTTTCTTTAATTACTGTGTGAATAAAGGTGTCGTTTGAATAACATGGCTTGTACAATTTGTCATTCTCCATTATTACGGTTGCCTCATCGACATTTCCTTCAATCATTGACACATATTGCTTCCTCACCGTTCCACTTCTAATTTCGAAAAATTCCGCGTTAGTTCCAGGCGCAATATTAATGATCCCACCTCGAATTCAATAAACATCCATCTGTCACCCAGACGCCAAATTAACCCAGTTAATGATGCGGATGACTAATGATCTTGCTTTTTTGCAGGGGATTCCCGCAACGGGGACAACTCCCTCGTAGTCAGCATGGAACTCAACGGCGTTACCTACCAGGGCGTCCTGTTCGCACAGAACACGCCATCTAGCAACCGAACGGCCTTGACGTCCTAAGCGTCGAGACTAGCTCCTAGACGTCCGATAGAGAGCAGCGCCTACTCGACTTTTGTATTTATTTTTTTTACAGTGTTCTACCATATCATAGTGTGTATAGAGACTACATGCACAAACACCACTCTATCGAAGACTCTATTGTTAATTTTGTTAGATTTTTTTATACTTAATTAGTTTTTTGTCTCTCGAAATCTGTCGATCGAGCATGTGATTTTTAAATTATACTGTAGCCTTTGTTGTGAAGGATAGGTTGTAAGGATCGTGTCCGTGGCCAGTTTTACACGCCAGCAGCTTGTATAGTTGTTATAAAATTTTATGTTAGCAGTAACGATTTTGGAACAGGGCGTGTATTTTTTTTAAAAAGGTGCCATTTGGTCATTCACTGCTTGTAGAACAAGGCTGTTTATTCTGCGGTCGATGGCTCACAATTGATTTAACATAATAACATCTTTTACAGCTGCCTTTCTCTAAGGTCAAGCTTGTACGGATCTCTTTCAGATAAAATAGTGGATTATAATATACCTACATTATTACAAATTTTCTAGTAATCTCTTCTACTAATGTAACACGTTCTCAAAGTCAGTTACCACTATTTTATCAACATAAATAAAGTTAGTTATTAACCTACAAAATTATTAAGCTATTTCTTCATTTATTTTTTACTTGAACAATTAAAATGTTTACATTATTGATTTAATTTATATTGATGTGCCATATGTTGATATTTATTACATAAATAAAATAGGTAGGTAGTAAAAATTAAGACCTGTAAAAAATGGCAAATAAAATAAATCTTTTTATTTGCAGTATTAAAGCTGTAGAATGATTTATTCAACACTACAATTGTGTAATAAATATTTCGTAATTATCAGGGCGAAAACCTCAAAAATTATTATAAATACTGCAAAACTTAAATGGGTACAAAATTTAATACATATCAACTTTTCACTGAAAAAACGATTTTTAGAATCACTATTTTTTAAGTTATCTTTTAGTTACATTGTCAATAAGTTTTTAATGGTATTAACGTAGCTTTTAATGTTTTTCCCCAGTGGCGTAGTAAGGATAGTATTTTTCGAGGAAATACATATACTTTATTTTCTTATGTATGTTATACTAGATTTTATCAAATGCAAAGTCAGAAAAATTTTCTGATTAATTTGATTATTGCCATTCTTTACAAATGCAAGGTAAATTTGGCATTGCAAATAATTTCCATGTCATAACATCATTTCAAGGCTTCTAGTGTATTCAGAAAAAAAAACAAGTGGTCATAAGATTTTTAAAACTAATTACTAGTATTTCTTATTATCTAAGGTATCTGATATTGCTATTTTACATTTATGAATTAAAGAACAATTCTCACTTGCGTTGCATAGAGGTTTACTGTACCGCACTACAGCTAACCTACTTTAACTCGATAATATTTTGACAATGCTTCAGATATGCACTGCAAAATCAAAGCTTCAGTCATGCCAAATTCCATCAAAAAAATGCAGTTTGTTATGTATCAGAAGTACAAGTGAGCTTCACTGTACTGCAAATGAATGATGCATGGAAACCTAAGCTGCATGAAGCTTCACTGCGCTACACTTCATTGTGACGCAAAACATTCTCTATTCATAAACATGTTTCCTTATTTGGCCGTTCTCACTTATGCTGCAACTTGCGTGGACTTACTACTCTTAATGCAACCGCACGTTTGGCAGTGCTTTGAAGCTTCATGCAGGATAAGTGAAAAGTAGCTTTAATAAGGAAACATGTTTACTTTAGAAGCAACATTTTCGACCCATTGGAATGCAGTGCAGTGAAGCTCCATACAGTGTAAGTGATAATACTTCTTAACCTTATAGCTTTTTCATATAACTTACACTTTATCCATTTAAATTTTTCTGTACCTTTAATAATTTCTGAGACCCCTGTAGTTTTTAATCAAATTTTGTTGTGACCAAATTTAATTTGTTGGAGCATATGTTAAGATGCCAAGATTTTTGTTGGTTTATCTGCTTGAATTAAAATGATGGTTTTATAATTACATATGAGGGGGACTCAAAAATAACTGAACTCGCTGCTCGCGGCGCTCTTGTAGTGCGTACTTCTTCCGCGAGATGGGTGTTATATAACCTCTTCTGAGTCAGTCTGTCAAGTGCAGCATTAAAATTTTCTTTTCTGCTCGGTAAAAGTGCATCGGACGCGGTTGATATGTTTGCACATAAGCACGCGAATTTTGTCCACATTTTCATCAGTTCTGGACGTTGAACGTCTTCATCGACGTATTTCCGCGTTTGAGTCGCGAATGCTACTCATACACGAGTTCTTTTCAAGGCATGTTTTTTATAAACTATTTAATAACTTTTGAATTATTTTGATATAAGAATATCAAATTTTGGTTCTAGACAGATTGGCATGTTTTATTTGCCCACACCAGCAACCAATGTTCTTAAAAAGTCAGCAATATATACTATGCCACTTAATTTTAATATGATATCTGGTCAATGTGACATTAACCACAGTGGTATTCATTCAATAAAATCAATTGTATCTAACAGCTTTCAATTATAATTTAATTTTTTGCATTATCTCTTTATTGTAATTTGTTTTTGATTTAGTCATTAATTTTTGTTTTTTAAAATAATTTCTTATTCGAGTTCCTATTTGTTTATATGTAACATTTTAATTAAATATGTTGTATTGTTGTTCCTACCTACTGATTTTTTATTTTCATTTAGCACAGCATTTTTATATAACTTTTTTGTCTTGTAAGTGGAACTTTTCTGCTGGGCAAATAAATGAATTATTATTATTAGTATTATTATAAGCTGTTGACAACATATAAACCGCGTCTGATTTACTTTTACCGAGCAGAAAACAAACCAATGCCGCACGCTGTTCTTGAATATCCACATTTTGAAAAATCGAAAAGGTTAAAATAGTCATCACACTAAAACTGTCTCAGGAGCTCGTTACAACCGTCTCAAGCGAAGCCACTTTTCAGACGGTCTCAGGACCACAGAACACCTCAGGACCAGGAAGGGTTACGTAGGACCCATCTAGCGGGAGAAAACCAAACTACAAGAGCGGCGCGCGCAGAGAATTTCGTCCGATTATCCGGGAGTCTCCCTTTGTACTCTTTTTTTAGTAGTTACAAATTATATCAAATTTAATAATTACTATAAGTTATATAAATATCAATGATAATGAAGTATTTTGATACATGGTGATTTTCCGGGTTGTTATGCCGTGACCTCGGTAACTGGTAGCTGCCAGAAACAGAGTTAAAATGCACATCCCTAGCATTAGCTGGGATTCTTTTACCTGCCCTGGTTGTTCTCGGGCTAGGCTAGGTAAAAGAATCCCAGCTAGGGATGTGCATTTTAACTCTGTGTCTGGCAGCTACCAATTACCGAGGTCACGGCATAACAACCCGGAAAATCACCATGTATCAAATTACAGCACTGGCTGTGAAAGCCTAAAAACCACGATAATGAAGTATGTTACAATTTCTACTTTATAAACATATTCTAAAACTTTATTGTTGATTATTAAAGATTGAGGTCGAATATAACATGTTTAAATAGTTTATATTATACACATACTTTTTACTTAGTTATATATACATTTTCTGGCTAATTATTTTCCATAATAATTTTGAAATATTTTCTTAATATGTGTAAAACATTGTGGGCCATGCTGAATAGCACTGCCATGTACTGTCTACTTAATCCAACCAAATTATTGTTCGGATGAGTTCCACTGAAAGTTGTAAATAATATATAAATATAAATATTTAGGAAACAGTATTTTAGTGTAGTTGTGTGTTAATATGATTAATGAATTTTATGATTTTTTTTGTATATCTGCCAAAAGACTGTTATTTTATGGATTAATATAATTTTGTGACTTGAAAGTAATTATCGTCTTATTTATAAAGTTAGTGTATTTATAAATATCAGTAAACATGTAGCAATATTAGATTGTAAGTATCTATATGTAGAAAACAGTATGTAACATATTTTTGTTCCAGAGGTAGTATTAGAAAGAGCAAAAATTGAATTAAAATTTCATCGAAAAAGAGACCCTGTGAATTGGTTTGATCTGATTATCTCAGGGATTTGATTTTGTTGATCGAAAATATTCATATTCCTGTTCACCCAAGATAATTTTCTTGTTTGGTCATGTAATTTATTTTCTTTTTGTAATGTAATGTAACTTACTGCATAAAACATTCTCATATAAAATGTATTGCTGTAAATATAATTTTATCATTAAACACAAATCAGTGAAAACAGTAGTTGTATTATTTTTCCTCTCACATTCAGGTATAATAATGTATTTTAAGAAAGTTTAAAAGATGTAAAGAAGCAAATTGTAAAATCACAAAGTCGGGACGATATTATCGGTATTGGTATGGTAATCGGTATCAATGTTTATACTTACGGACAAACTATATGTTTTTGATCGATTCTGCAGAATTATTAAGCTATGCGCATACGTACTATTAATATCTCAGATAACGGAATTTATTTGGCAACATTGCATTACAGTAATTACTATGGAGTATAATATATCCGCATGCGCAATGAACGATCCGCATATGCGGAATTGTATGCGATATTGCCAAATAAAATCTGTTCCGTGCGATGTTAGTAGTATGCGCTTTAAGGTATACTCGGGATCCCATGGCAAAACCATTTAAAATAGTCCCCTACTATATTTTCAACGCGTTTTCATTTGATTTATTCAATAGTGAAGGGACTATATTGGACCGTCCAAGAACGGTTCACTGCTGCAACTCGAATAGGACTCAACAGATTTGCTAAACTTTAGTTTTTAATCACGGATGTACCTAGTTAGCCAGAAGATGCTAGAAATTATATATTTTTTAAAATAATAATGAAGAAACATGATTTATTGTATCTACTATACCTACGGAAGCAGAAACAACAAATGGCGCGTATAAAGAATATAACGGGCTGCATCCATCGTTATCTGTTTGGTGCATTTTATGCACTCAGCCACTGCACTAACCTATACCGACTTGAATTATCGTCTAAAGGTCGGAGCACACATAATCGTACTGTGCACGAGCCGAGTATCGAACACGTGCATACTCGGTACTTGAAGTCCATAGACTTTTGGTTTTCGTGTTAAAAACAAATTTGTTAGACAAAAATTATTCAATGGAAAGTACTAATCACGGTGCTTGCCTTCCGGTTAGCAAACCTGCTGGTAAACGATAACGTTAGTGGTTGTATTGGCCGGAAGACCCATCCTAAACACTCGCCTCCCGAGAAACTCTCAGCGTTTGAAATTTTGCCTGACGGTTTGCCATCTCTCATAAAAGTCGAACCGTGTATGTGTGCGTAGTGAGTACAGACCAAGAGTTAGAACGACGGGAAACAGTCTGGTTAACATAATATTCAGTAGTCTTCTGATACGGAAATACTTATTTATGTAAAAATGACTGACATGAAAACGTGGTCTCTGGAAATCTTTGTAGCTAACTGCCTACAGTATGTTGCTGAAAAAATTATTGACAGTAGATGCATTATTTTCTAAACCTTTTTTATTCTTTTATACATTAGAGGAACTGTCACTTTTATTAAAGCAAGATTGTATTCTAAGATCGTAGGGCGTTAGACACGCGGCCGCCTATTTTGCGCCCCACACGTGGGCGCCATAATGTCCGTCGTTTATCGAAGATTGTGCTAATCGCAAACGTTTCATGCTGATTGTGAAGCCCTTCTTAACAGAAAAATGTCTCTATCAGAAATTACATTTATGAAAATAATTTACTTTGTTTATTTGCAAATTTTTTTAATATATTTTTAGGTATTAACAATATTGTGTGAAACTAACTACTCTGTGGACTAAAGCCCCAACCAGAGTTGAATTACACCCACAACATCTACCCATATATTCTTTATTATTGCCTTTTGTAACATTTTTTTACTGTATTAGAAAGGTATTTTAAGCTAATATATATCAAATCAACAATTCCTATTCCTATCAATAAAGTCATATGTATGCTCTCTGATACCAAACATCTAGGTATACTAATGAACAATTCCGCAGGCAAGCTCTATTCTACAAAAAAATAATCTAGCTAAATTTACTAACCTGGTTTAATGAAAATATTCTATAAATATTTACAGGGTGTCTCGCTTAAAAGTGGAACAAGCCTGTAACATGCCTACCGTTCGACCGATTTCAATAAACACTTTTTTGTTGGATACACCTTCAAAAAGTCTATCCTCGACATACTTGGTGTTCTCTAAATTTCGAAACCGTGGCCGACTACGATACAATTTATGTGGCCTAAAATCGGAAAATCATATTAGGGATTTTTTTATTCGAAAAATTCACACGAATACTTGATCAAGACCCCAGAAAACCCTATCAACCAAAGTAGAGTAGTATAGCCGGACGTGAGTCTCCCCCCTCCACTATGTGGATGTAATTAGCAATTACAATTGTTATGGTAATTATATTGTATATACGTATGTATGTGTGTATTAGCATTCATTACCCTATGCGCAATTGTACAGTACATGTATGAAGTAATGCATACAATTGCGCTTAAATGGTGTTGCATTGGAGTTGTATTGCAACTGCAATGTATGTATTATCATTCATTACCCTATGTGCAATTGTAAAGTACATGTATGGAGTAGTGCACGCCATTGTGCTTAAATGCTGTTACAATTGCAGTCATAAATATGATATATATTTTATTGCGCTGGTGGGGCAATAATAAACTTCTAATTATAACAAGTTATGGATAATTACAATTGTATATATAGGTAATTAGATGTGTGTACATATTAATGCAGTTAGCATTGTGGGATTGTTGTTGCTCCTGGTTATACCTTTAGAAGTTGAATGTTAAAACAGCGTGGTGATGTATACTATATACCATATGTCTTCAGCCGCGGCACAAACCCCCGTAAGGGTAGTATATAGCCTGACGTGAGTCTCCCCCCTCCACTTTGTGGATGTAATTAGCAATTACAATTGCTATGGTAATGATATTGTACGTATGTATGTATGTATGTATTAACATCCATTACCCTATGTGCAATTCTATAATACATGTATGGAGTAGTGCATGCATGCAATTGTGTTTAAATACTGTTGCATTGCAGTCATAAATATGAGCGGTGTGTATTTTATATAGAGCATACAGTAGTTACGCTAATGACATTATATGCATATATGTATGTATTAACATTCACCACTCTATGTGCAATTGTACAGTACATGTATGGAGTAGTGACAAAAGCTCATATCGCTACCGATATTCATTCAGCCGTTGATAGACTTGGAAGTGAATTAAGTTGCCTGGCATTTCATCGTCTCTATACATCTAACTATGATATGAATTACTGTTTTTTTTATGATAAGGTAAAAGAACTAGAAGATGAATGGGTTCAACACTGTGTGGTAAATATTGTGATGGTGATTTACAATTAGATCAATTCTGTGAGGCCATGATAAAAACAGAACTTAAACAATTCCTTGTTTCCAATCTTTGGGATTATTTACCAGAGGAGATAATTGAAAAATATCAATTGGTGCGAAAAAATCAATACAATGAATGTGGTGATGACGATGAACTGGATTACTAGTTATTTGAATTATTATATTTTTTTGCATATATGTACATATATCGTTGGATCGGTCAATGGTCGCGCGGTTTAAGGCGTCAGTACTTGAATCGAGGTGACTGGATCGCTGTGGGTTCGACCCCTGCAGCCGGTAGACCGTACCCAGCCAGCACAGCAACGTACTGACGATGTACTATTAAAGTGCATCTAGTACATGCGATGTCGCAATAAAAGTACTGTTTATGTTGCATAGAAGGACATACAATCACCAAATGTCCTCCCTGGCGCACCTTAAAAGTACATCTCGGTGAAGTATTGTTGTGACCTTTGTGAGACATCACTTTAAATGTTCCTGGTAATGTACTAATGTAATGCTAACATTCCATTATGAAGTACTTATTATGTACTTGTCGGACATTTAAAAGCTATACATTACATTCTGTTGATACATATCGGTAATGAATTTAAGGCATATAATTCTAATATTACTATTTATGGTAATTATTTACATTAGCGGAAACCTCCCCGATCAAAATTTCTGGAGAGGTTTCCGCTAATGTAAATAATTATCATAAATAATAATATTAGAAAAATTATGCCTTAAATTCATTACCGATATGTATCAACATAATATAATGTAGATTTTATAAATAGTTACTAGTTTTGTAATATTAACATTCTACTTGGACTTGGAACTATTAAGGATATTATATATTTTAATGTTTATGTAACTGATTTATGTGATGACTTTTGTTAATGGTAAAACAAGTAGAAATAAAATTTAAATAAATAAAAAACACATTTTATTAACAGAAAACTAAGTAAGAAGCTGAAGATAAAAATTAGGAACATAGGGGTGTTATAACGTCTTTGGAGTCGTACTTATATACAAAATTCAAAATCACTTGAAATTTTTTAAAAACAGTTTTCTTAAAAATTAGGAATTGAAGAGGTGATGGGTAATGGATTAATTTCATTCAGTTCAAGAGGGACTGTCAATCTCATCTTGGGGGACTGTTGTTTTTCTGATCGAAAAGGGTGATGCAGACTTGATCATTTTTAATTCCTGCTGTAGCAGTCGCATTAGTATCTTCTTCTGCGTCTTGCCGAAATGTTTTTATCGGTTTATACATGTTTACCGCTTATTGTTTATCACTGAAAGAATAAATATTCTTTCACAATACTTCTCACCAAAGACAAACACAAACATAAAACTGCATAAAACTATAAAATAAAAACAAGTTTCGAATCTTGGATGGCTTTGATTGAATAAAGTAATGACGCCAGGCACAAAATATAAACTACTAGAACTAATAGACTGCGCTAGAACGCCAGGACAGGAAATAACAAAGTTAAGGTTATGTTACGTTATGTGTCATGAGTGCAGAAAAATTCGAAACATTAAAGGTACTTATATGTAACATGAATAAGGCACGTTTAGTTAAAGTTACAAAAATACATACATGTTATATATAATCTATGCTATTCTGCTATTCATATGACCTAAAATTTCCACATTTTATTAATATCTCATAGATATCACACAAGTATGTAGCAAAAAAGTCACTATGGTACATTCTACATCTAGGCATTATGTAACTGAGCGGTTTATGGCACCTTACAAATGAATGTATCTTTGTCACCTAAAAGGAACATCACAAAAGTGCCCAGTTACGTTACATGCTGGCTGGGTATACACATAAGCTATATTCGTGGAGATATTGGCACCCTCTCTGCGGGTATGGTAGGGCGGAAGAGTGTTGGCTTGGGTCAATGTGAGAGATTGATACCGGTTGACATTTGACTACCCCCCTAATTAATGAGGTTTTCCAGGTTTCCCTCATTCCTGCACTGAATGGTGGTTTGGGCCTACCAACGTAAGTCGTTCCTGGGCGCAAATGCGGCCTGCTTAATAATAATATGCCGCCTCGTCTCCCGCACAAGTCTTCACTTCTGAGCTAATCCTATTATTATTATTATTATATTATATAGTGATAAAATAAATGTTAAAAAATAAATATTGTTGTTGTTTTTTTTATTTAGTTGTTAGTTGGTGTTACAAGAATAAAACAAATCAGTGAGCACAATACTTTATTTTTAATGGCGGCCAACCGTCAGTTCTGGGTGACCCTGTACAACACTACTTTAATGTATAACTAAACCAAACGCAAGGTGTCTGAACTTAGTCCCCCATTTTTTGATAAAATGAAAAATAAAGGTTATGCTGAATTGTGCCGCATTTGTGCTACATTGTGCCGTAAAAGTTTAAAAAAAATAATAGTCATGTTCCTAGAAAATAAAATATATCACGTAGGCCCCGCTTCGTGAAAATTGTATTTTTGCTAGTTGTTCCAATCATTGTACCGTTTAAAGAAATTTCATATCTGCCTCCGAAAAACCTGAATTTAGGCGTGATTTTAGCCCATATATTTTGATAAAATAAAAAATAAGGGTTGTACTAAATTGTCCGGATTTGTGCAGGATTGTGCCGTTTAAAGAAATTTGATATATTTTTCCGTTCTCCATCAGGAAAAACTGGAACAACTACCACAACCACGTTTTTTTCATTGTCGGACAAAATGGGAGGCTCAGAAGGCCACAACTTTTTAATCGCCACAATGTTCAGGATAACTAGCAGATTTTCCGAAACACGGAGATATATATGAAACCCTTAAACGTGCACAAATCAGCATAAACACATTTTTTTAATTTTCAGGCAAAACGGGAGGCACAGTAAGGTCGTGTCCGGTTTTTCGCGAAGTGAGGGGCTACGTGGATAACACAATTTTGTCAGTTTTTAGGAAAATTTCTATTATTTTTCTTAAAACTTTTACGGCACAATGTGATACAAATCTGACCATCTTAAATAAGGTGGCAATAAAAAAATTCCGAGAATTCAATAAATATCATGGGGTCGGCTTTCGTCAATTATCTAGGGCTTTCGTTTTCGATAAATAAATGGACTTGAAGATAGAACTTTTCCGTATAAACTTTACTATTACAAACATCGTCAGTATTTTAATTTTTATACATTTTACACGCCGCATCCTGCATAATGTAGGTGTACAGTGGTCGTCAGCTTAAAATCCCACTTTCATGTTTTGTCCCTTTCTATCATCGTGTATAACAAATGGCACTAGAAAAGAATGGACCATGAAACTGGTGACTTCAAGCTGACGACCATTGTATGTACCTTTCTAAATAGAGACCACTGAAGCCACTTTTAATATCGAAATAAATCACAAAATTTATATTCGCAGTGTACAACAAAGTATGTACAACCGGTAATTTTAGATGAAGTGCCACCCGCGACACCTGCCGAGGTGGCGCTGTTTTAAACTGAGTTTGTTTTGTTTCTGTTTTAGTGGAATGTAGAATTTTAAAGGTAATTATTTATTTCGCCTTAACATAGACTGCGTCCTCTACTGTTAAATAAGCAGATTACGTGTTCTTTCAATCGAGAAACCTTTACTGTATAGCAGATACCCCTGACTGTCTCGCCATCTGCTAGCTGTAGCTGTAACGTATGGCTGCCGCGCACGCTCACCTACTCGGCGGGTTGTGGCGAATCAGGCGCACCGACTAGCCGCTTTTCAAATGTTCGAACAGCCGCAGGCGGAACGGATGACTGCGATGCTACCGGTCCCGTACGCGCAGTCTACTGTCACATGCGCCACTATTTAAATTATAACAATAAAATAAAATGGTAAACTGCGGCCGCTAACGCAAAATAATTATTACCGATGTGTTTTCGTTTAGTTAGAACCACCGCGTGTGCTTCGGGATAAATAATCCATGGAGAGGGTAGATTAGATTAAGGTAGGTTATTGTACCTAATTAAGAAACAGTAAATTATTTGTGTACTTTTTAATCGTCGTCTTGTGTAAACATGCTTTGTTTTTGACTGCGTACGTAGGTTAACACTTTAAAAAGAGTGATAATGTGGTCTGTTATTATTTGCGTAGTTCATACTTTTAAATATTCTGTTAGAATATTTTTTGTGTACGATGGGTATTGACAGAAATATTGTTCTAAATTTAGCGGAAAAAACTGCAAAAATAACCTCATAATATTTTGGGTTTACGTTGAATTTTTATTTTATGCTCTGGTTTATGCCAAGCGGGAGAGTTATGTTTTATTAGATCTCGCACGTTAACAGCTGTTTATTTATTTGTTTTGCCACAGCTGGAGCCGAATCCGAAGTCAGTCAGTTATTCAGAGCAAAAGGTGATATATTTTGCATAGGATAATTTTCTTTAATGTGGGTAGAAGTTTAACTAAGCGGGGCAATAATTTTTTACACAAATATGCGCCTCGCTAATTCTGCAAATCGGATTTTAAACAAACTTGGTGGATTGGGAACTTTTCTGATAGGCTAAATTCTAAGTCTCAATAAAATAACATTTTATACTTATGGAAGTGGTACGAACAATGAACAAGTGCGATTATGTATGTTTTGTTATTTTGCTACTACTGTCTATCAGAGACCATTTAAGTTGATTAATTATTTTTCATTGACGCGTTCTTGTTTCATTTAACTAACAATTATTAACATCATTATGTATTTATTGATATTTAATTATGATAAAAACTTCTCAAAAGCTGAGACACCACATCTCATTTTATTCATTTAATTAAGTAAATATTTTATCTACTGCTTTACTGCAATATCATATACATATATGATGTATTTTATTATCATATAAGGTAATCTATTATAGTAGAGAGATCGGGGTTGATGATGATATTAAAGAAAACTCAATATAAGAAATAGAAAATGTTTACCTACTAAGAATCTGTAAAGTGTAATACAAGACAATAAAGTATGAAGTTTTTATTTTCGCACTCAGAGTAATATGACGAACCTAATAGTGCAAAAACCACATTAAAAATTAACATAATTTCCACACATAATCTCCTAGATGTAGCTTGCTACATTTCACGTGCTCATGGCTCCTTCTGTCGGGTTAGACAGACATAAAACAGCCAGTGTTATTCGTCTATTCATCTATGGCATATTGATGAAGATGAAAACTAATGTGCTCGAAACCGATGTTTGGTGGGTTGCTGACGAATGACTTTGGTTGCTTGATACAGATTTTTCATGTGTAAATCAACGGTGTTTGGGGCATTAGCCGGCAGCGTAGTTGTTTCCTGAAATTCCGTTTTGCATGTCCAGAGTTGCTTCGTGGTACCATGCACTGCTAAATTGTGAAATTACAAACTAAGGTTAAGTAAAAGCTCCGCTTTTGCAAACATCATAAGTCATTTTGAACATTTGTAACTATTTCACATTTTATTTTGTGTTGTAAAAAGAACTCTAAAAACCATTCACATTTTGTTTAGATCTATTTGTTATTATTATGTACAAAAGCTTGGCAATCCTGACATGATATGTGAGCGACGTTGTCATGCACATATTCAAGACCTGTTTGCTGTCATAATCCTGTTATCGTCAGAGAAAAAAATTGTCAGTCAAATATGTGTATATTGGTACAACTTATACAGCAACATAAATACACTCATATTCCGGATACGCTGTATATTCTTTCATACATCCAGGTTGCATGTCTTGTCCTGTCCTGCTAATATTTTTCCCTACTATCTACTACTTTACTTTCTTCTTTTTTTCCATATGATTTTCTTTAAATTCAATTTCTATTTTGAAAGAAGTGCTACTGACTAACAGATGACATTTTTCTGCGAGTTTTTTGTTGTACTTAAGTACCTACCTTGAGTGCATCACAAACTGAATACATTCATTTATTAAGTACACTGAGATTTTTTATGGTTACAGCAAATAAATAGCCAAAATTTGGTAAAATAGGCGCCATCCAAGTGATTTGCTATGTTTTTTTAGAATAATTCAAAAAATCTCATTACTATTATACACCTATAAATTTTCTGTCGCAGGAAATCTCTTGTGGGCTGTAAAGAGCTTATAGCTGTACCAGCAGAGTACCTATATTATTGTAAAATATACGTATATGCTTTTGCAAAAATAATGACACTCCCTCAAACCAGTTTTTGAACTTCTGAAAGTTCTAAGTAAAAATTTCATTAAATCTCTATTGGTGAGTGAAACAGCTCACACGAGAATTAATGTTCAATGTTGAAATAGTTTTTATTACGAATACGTCAGTAGTGCAAAAGAAATTGCAAAATTCATTTTAAACAGTTACATTATTATTGCAAACGATTGTATCTATTTCAGTTATAGAATTAATGTAATGGGTTTTTCAATAAGAACGATATAATTTTGAAATAAAATAGATTTAAAATTAATTCAGATACAACCAAACTTATTATATTTTCATAAAGTACAGTCAACTAGTCAACAACATTTCGTCGTTGCGCCTGCAAAATCAGCTATGTGACAGTTTCACCCAAAATGATATTTATGCATACATTTATAATAGATCTGTAAAACCAGCTATGTGTATATTAATATAGTAATTAGGATAAAAGCACTACATTTCATGGTTACCTGCACATAAAGAACACACAGGATCAGCTTTTTTACAATCTCTACTCTTGTGCCCGAACTCGCAACACCTAAAACACTGTAGAACCATCACATAGTCTTCAACGTTGTGCTTCCTCCAATCAAGGTATAAAAATCCCCTGCCCAGGATAGATTGTCTCAGCACTGGATATACTTGAATCACGACATTGCTGCTCATTTTGTAGTTCAACTTTGTTAATATCAGATCTGCGGACTCTTCCTCCTTCCAGTTCATGTTTTAGTTTGTCTCTGGACATCTGATTTTCACACATTATAAGCACACCGCCCTTAATAGTCTTTGTATTGTTCACCCTAATGCCCAAACCAGCCACATTAACACATTTTTTAATTTCCTCAATTGTATTAGAGTTAGAGGTCCTTACAACTAAATCAGATGTTTCCTCTTTTGCTGAAAACTTCTTGTCACTATTATTAGTTATCGTTTTTTCGATTCACACTGGGATGTACCTGCTTTTGCCACAGTACTATATGAAAAAGTATAATTATTGAATAGAATTGTTCACTAGTATACCTAGATGTTTGGTGTCAGAGAGCATACATATGACTTCATTGATAGGAATTGTAGGAGATTTGATTTATATTAGCTTAAGATATCTTTCTAATACAGTAAAAAATGTTACAAAAGCTAATAATAAAGAATATATGGGTAGATATTGTGGGTGTAATTCAACGCTGATTGGAGCTTTAGTCCACAGAGTGGTTAGTTTCACACAATATTATTAATACCTAAAAATATATAAAAAATATGTATGTTTATGTTATAACAATATTTATATCTACAGTTAAATTTAAAAAAATACGTATTTTCAAATATTTTTTTACCTAAAAATTTGTTGGTTAGACTGCTTTCTATTGTCTATTTATTTGTTATATGTTGTATGTTATTCAATTCTCAAATGTTTAAAATTATTCGTATTTGTAGAAAAGACTATTTCAGGAATACGGCTCCACGTGCTCTACGTATATTTGGATTTTAAACTGAAATAATTATTTTGCATACGCTACTAAAATGAGTTTTATTCGGACTCAATCCTAAAAAGTTGCCATGGCGCATTTGATATGTAAAATAAACGTCAATAATTACTTTGTGTTTACATTAATCAATCTGGTTACCTACTATGGTGGCATGATAATTAAAATCAGAAACTATTTCGAAAAATATTTGCTCTGATCACATATAAAGATGTTTGAATGTATATTTTGTGAGCTTTAACAAAAAATTGTTGTTACAAGTACCAAAAATACAGTTTTTTCGGACTCTTCTGCTATTCCAGACTTAAAAAAAACTGTATTTTAGGTACTTGTAACAAAAATAACTATTAAGGTACCTACCTATGATTTTATTGATCCTAGTTTTTATTTTAGAGATTTAGAGTTACCTAGTTGATTAGTTTATCAAATGTTTATCAAATAACTAGTAAAAAAGAATTTATTGTCTACAGGTGTGATTTGTGCGGTAAGGAATGTTCTAAAGTGGTGTAAGTGCGGGGTTGGGGTGGCATGGGCTGCTCCCCCAGTGCATTGCTGGATCACATCCACAGGGACAGTTCGACTAGCCAGGAGAAGGCGATCAACCACAAGAGCGGATATACGTCTGCGGCGACCCATAACACTGCCAAAGGTTTGATATTTTGTAATTTTGAATTTAATTTTTTTTAACAAATGCGAATACAAGTTCAACGTTCCACTGACAAAATTCTACAAGTGATACTCTTACCAACAATAAACAGAATTTTAATGATTCTAGGTCCACAGCTTCATTTTTGAGATCATGTATATACAGGGTGAGTCAGAAAGAATGGGTCAACACTAAAATGGAGATACTAGACACCAAAATATTTGAGTTCATCATGCCTTATGCGAATGTTGTTGGTTTAAGAAATACAGGGTGTTCAAGAGATGTAAATTTTATTCTGATATTTCTCAATAATGGAGAAAGTTTTGATAGTATGACTGAAAATTGGTAGTATATTGAATATTTTGATGCGAGAATTATGAATTTGAAGGTTATTTTGATGTTGCTCCTAGATGACACTAAGTTCACCGTATTATTTAAGTAAATCAAAACATTTTTTTTATCAATTGAGCTAAAAGCAGTTAAAAATCTAAAAGAACGTTCAGTTCCATAAAAAAATGTACTCTTGTTTAGGTCGCCTAACTTTATCCGTTTCTGAGTTATTTGCATTTAAAAGTTTCAATGTATTTTTGTGGTGATTTTCACGTCAATAAGTATTAGCATATTTAACGTGTATGTGATTTACTAGTTATTGAGAAATGACGAGACGTATTTCTTAAACCAGCGACATTTGTATTAAGGTATGATGAGCTCAAACATAACATTTTGGTATCTAGTATCTCCAGCTTAGTGTTGACCCATTCTTTCTGACTCACTCTGTATAGAACGTTTCTGAAATAAGCATTTTTTTCAAAGGATTAATAGAGCAGTTAAAAAATAAACAATTTTCAATAAGCAATCTGGTCTAAAACGTAATGTAACAACGAATTATTAGGATAAACTACATCAATCCACATCAGAAAATTTTGAAAACAAATAAACTAGAAAAAATAAAAAGAAAAGGAAAGCATTACCATTCTGTATATCAATATTTAAATATTTTAATATTAAGTTCGCGCCCCAATATTATCGCTGTAGACCTGGACGCCTCGTAGAGGTGGATTCCTTTCTCCGGTCAATCTCGATCGCAATTGCTTAGGCGCGTGCGAAGGCCTCCGCTCGCGTTTTCATCGTTTCCAGGGCTGGCGTAAATCCCAGATCGAGTTGCGTTGTTTTATTTTATGCAGTAGGCAGTTGTAACATATTGGCGGTTAAATTTGAAAAATAATTTAGTTTATTTAAACTTAATATATAAAACATGACTATTGCTCAAATTTCGATGATGGTAGTTCAAATTTTTATCTATATCATTAATACTAAAGCCACATAGAGTGTAATGAAGCATTTGTTGTTAAAAACAGTCACTATTACAAGCACACATAGTTATAGTATACTAGAACTATGTGACTACGCTGATCTTCGTATCTTATTGTTGGTATCTTCCATACTACCATACATATATATACAAGGTGGTCTCATTTACGACGCCCAGTAGAGGGATCTTGGAAACGGTAATATATACAGGGTGGTTTAAATTAGGAAAAAGTTGTACATTTTTATGCGTTTATTAAACATCTTTAAAGTTATCCTACAGTGGTTTCCACATTTCTTTCAATACTAAAAACATTTTTAATATTTTACTGTTTAATAAAAATAACAAAACTAAATAGAAACTAAACATTTGTCTTGTATATTCATTACTTTGATAAAGACATTTTCCAACTATCTATGGAGATATTTTAGAACTAGCTTGTTCAACTTTTTATAATTTTTAGATGAACTGTAAACCCTTAAATAAAAAAAGGTAAAGCACTTTTTGTGTTTCATGTAAAAACGAAAATAGAATTATAAAAAAATTAAATAGCATTACGGATAACTAGCATGCTCTGTATCACTGCTGAAATAGACTATCGACAACTACGTGGCATATTATGTCTAAAATTGACGTAACAGTTCAGGAGTTATTTGAAAAAAACAACATTTCTGGCTCCAAATTCACACGCGCGCCCCAGGACCCCAAAACGAAATTCAGAAAATAAGAAAAATACATGTCAAATAATTCTCAAGTTCATTTTATGTACCCAATTTTATTTCTAGTGTTTCTGAATTGTTTCTAAGTTATAATTTGACGCTTTTCATATCCAAATTCTATTCGACTCACAAATTTTCACGTTTTGTTCCAATTTTCACACTTAATGTTTATCTTACAAACATTGCAATTCAAAATTAAATTTTTTAAAACATCTGACCGTGAACATTACAGTTTATTAAAGCCGCTTTACAGTCCGCAATTCTATGCAATGGATTGCAGCATGCCCTTGCACCTGCAATATTTTTTCTTTAATATTGTGACTTATAGTTTGTTTTACAGTCTTTAATTTGCAGTAATTGCAGTAAACGTGATACCAACATTTCAACCTGAATGCACACTAATAACTAAACTGTTTATTCAAAATTGACAAATAACAAACAGCATAACATGTAAAATAAAGGTTTTAGTAAATATATTTTGCAAGCTCAACAATCAGACATAATCAACTAGAAGCGAAATAAGACAGTTTGAATTTGTTAATTATGCCTGGGAATGTTTGCGTATGGTGGCAACCATATAAATCACTAAATTAATCCCCAGAATTGCAATACACTGTTCAATGCGGATGCCTACGTGCAAAACACTTGCAACTTACAGAAAGAATTAGAGAATGTAACACGGATTTTAGATACTTTTAAAATGTTGGTCAAGGTTACCTACCTCTAATCCAACTTTAATTTATCTAAATTTTTTTTATTATATCATAGTGGTAGTAAATGTAGTCCCATTCACATCTTCTGAAGGTTTGAGAGTACTGCATATCTTTCATATATCTACATTTTTGTGAAAATAAGTACACATTTGGTTTTAATTATTATGTTATAAAAAATGCACGTTTAGGTAAGCCTAATAAATAAATTTGTGTAAATACACTTCGTAAATCAGTTTAACTTTGTCAAATCACATTGAGCAAGATTGATGACTGGCCTTGGTGTAGTTGTCTATAAACGTTTTGTTTTTTCTCTGGTGTATTTATATCATCCTTATCACTCAAGATAACAATCAAAGATAAGTAAAAATAGTGTAAGCGCTGTCAGGAACACATGGCACATGTTCATATATACATTCTCTTGCAAATTCAACGTTAACATAATTTTTTTTCTTGGAAAATATTTTTATATTTTGGCATTACTACATTGTATACTATTGAAAGTTTACTTATCCTTCTACTATGGTACTTATTCGAATTTTTAGTAACTACCTACTTACCTATATTTCATCACAACCGGTGCTAAATTTTTTTTAACTTATTCAGGTTGAGTCAGTCATAATGTCATTAATTTTAACCACGTATTCGGAAGGCCTAATAAAGGCAGAAAATCTAAAAAAAAATGTTTTATTCGACCTTTAAAAAAATAAACAAATCACCCTATAAAAATCGGTAACACGACGCTCCTAGTACGCTACAAACTTTCTGATGTCGCAGCCATATGATAATCTAATGTCGATGGAAAAACATCGTTGCCACATCATGTTTACATACATAATGTCGTCTAACACTTCAGCGTGCGTGTTATTCAAATTTGCCACCATTTAGTCGCACTTTCCGCATTTCTCGCATTTCTTTCCCCCCAAATTTAGAGATCACACCACACATTTGGAGGGGGGATGGAGAGAATACGAGCAGTAGTTTGTTTATTTCGGTCGTGTATTGGTCGTAAATTCACATCACAATGCCTAATTTTACTAATTTAGAATATGCGGAAATGCTAGTTTTATACGGGGAATGTTTACGAATTGCGAATGCCGCTGCTGCCCAATATCGGAGAATTGGCTTCATCTAAGTGCGCGAACTTTTGTCCATGTGTTTCAACGTGTTCGCGATACGGGATGTGTGAAACCGCGCCGAGAACTTGCTGGGCATCCTCAAAATGACTTAAATGTAATAGAAGCTGTTTTAAATTTAGTTGAGGAGCAACCTACAATTTCTACAAGAATCATTTCAAGGCGATTGGAGATATCCCAAAGCAAGGTCTGCAGAATATTACGAGAAAACTCCTGCACCCGTATCATTTTCAGAAAGTTCAATCCTTAGAACCTGCTGATTTCCCCAGTCGTCTTGAATTTTGCAATTGGTTATAAAATCGAATTGCTGCTGACCCAAATTTTATTAATAAAGTGCTATGGACGGATTAGTGTAGCTATACTCGAAGTGGAATTTTAACTAGGTTAGTACCGTATTACTTAAAACGCAATACATTTCTAGGCTAGATGTATGTAATTACAAACTGAATAATTAATTATTATACTTACGACTAATACTACAATTTCATAATTCAATTGTAAAACGTAGTGAAAACGTAATATCAAAATTATTAAAACTAAATAACCTAACATTCGAAAACATTTATTTATTATCTACATTTGTTTTTATTAACAAATAAATCAATATTTAAGGAAAATTAATTCATGTATCTAGATAAAAAAAGTTAGTTTTACTCCTTGTCGTTAAATAACAGTACAAAAACTAGGTAACTAGGTTATTGACCTAATAATACGGTAGGTCAGATTTACTCTCGATAATTTTTTATGAGCATCAGATCAGAGGCGTGCTCTTTCGGTCTTGGACAGTGTTTTATGGACAACACAAGGGTTTTTTATTACTCAGTATTTAAACACGGGACACTTTTCAGCTTCTCTTAATAATTTACCTACCCATTGGGTATACGTTTTTTATGTAATGTACCTAAATGGTTTATTACTCAGTTTATTATTACATACGTTGGAGTTTTGTAATTTCAATATTAAATATTTCTTAAACATTGAACATTAACATTTTAAATTATTATTGGCTGAACTGAGCAAGAAATAATATGAGATTCTAAAATAGTCAGTACAATCATTTATTTATGATGTCTAAAGCCTAGGTAGGTAGGTACTAGAAAAATATTTCAACTTGGCAACATTGCATCAGGTCGACATTGAGTTGAACTATGAGCTGTAACCGACCAAGGCTGTGAACGGTCAGTGACAGTCTGTTTAAATAATGATTTAAAAATATTTTTTTCGGCGTAAATATGCATTTAGATTTTTTTTATCGCGTATTCGCATTATACTCATTATTCCCTATCTCTTCTTAAAATTAATGACATTATGACTGACTCACCCTGTATATAAAGGGTGTTTCTTAAATAGAGGTCAAAAATCCAGAGGTTTATTATGTGATCAATAATAAGGTGTTTTTGTTATATAAATGTTGACTGTTTGGGCAGCCATTGTCCAGCAGCACCGTGTCAAAAAAAAATCAGTTTTTAATTGTTAATTTTTAAACCGCTTAATATAATTTAATTAAATTCGGTGTGCATATTTAGTATGACAGTAGGTATGAAGACAAAATACCAGTTTTATAAGATGTGGATATCATTGATCATTATTTGCCAAAAAAGATTATATCACCCTGTATAATATTATAAATATGCATCATTGTTTATCTTCACATTTTGCTTCTTTACATTTTTTTGTATTGCAAACCGATTAACAACAAAATTTATTTATTTGATTAAGTACATTTTTACACAGTTATACTTAAACATATCTTAGGGAATCCATGCAAAACAATAATAATAAAAAGCCGTCATCTTATTTAATACTGTGTATTGTAAAATTAAGCTTAATTTTTTTTAAATATTAAGTTTTTATAATGTCTTATGCATATTCAAATGCTGAAATGGCCAATATGGTTTACATTTATGGTCTTGCAGATAGAAATGTTATTGAGGTTAGGCTAATTTATATAGAAACATTTCCAATTCATCCAAATCCGAATTCAACAAAGATGCAATACCTTGTAGACCTTGGAAGAAACTATTCTACACGAAATTGAAGAAGACCCAAATACTATATAGTACTAGAAAGATCGCTGCAAATCTTAATGTGAATCATAAATTAAATTAAACGGTTACCTTACCTTACTGCCACATTCCATTGTTAACTAATTAATTATTTTGTTATTATTTTAAGTAAAGTAATGAGGATCGTAAAAAATAAAAATGCACTTGATCAAATAAATCAATTTTGTTATTAATGCGTTTGGAATAGAAAAAAGTGTGTGTAAAGAAATAAAACGTGAAGATAATACAATGGCGCACATGATAACCTATCTTATTTAAAATATTATACAGGGTAGTATATATTTTTTGGCCTCCGTCATTGTCAAGTTTCTAAAGCTGGTCATTTTTTGCTTTATATCTACTGTCATACTAAATATGAATACCGAATTTAGTTAAATTAACTAAAGCTGTTTAGAAATTAAAAACTGAGTATATATAAATTGTCATAAATTAGCAAACTATTGATCACATATTACTTGGACGAGCATTCGAAACTTCACGTTTTTCTTATGCCATTTTTAATTTTGGCGCCCCGTTTTCCAAATGAAGCCTGAGTAAACACACAAACGGATTTTAAACGAATTATCAACGTGACATTGCCTGATAGCCTATGTTATCCTAGAAAATTCACTGTACAGTATAAAAATCGCAATTATACTGTAATGTTTATAAATACGTACTTTGTCTAGTTCAACATAGACTAACAGCTCGGGTGAATTTCTTAATGCAATTTTTTGAGTTTCTTTTTGTCATCTGGACGCTAAAGATGGCTTAGGCTGATTTACATCTAAAGGTACTAAAGCAGAAATGCATTTGCATTGGTTAACACCGAGGTTAACACATAACGTCATATTTGTGGGTTATGCCATTTTGCTTCTCACAACCACCTCAAATGTTTTCATATTTTTGCCAATTAAAATTTTCAAAATTAAAAGTATTAGCAACCGCACGTACTGTAATGACACGTAATTTTCAAAATTAACAGTATTATCAACATGTACTGTAATGACAGACACACAACCTAACCTAGCCTACACAACTACAAAATGTCTACGTAAAAACAAAATTTGATCAAAATTTGTGATATATTTTATCTAATATTGTTTTAAAAAGAAGTTCTACTAAAATGATTTTTTTATGCCAATATTAAGGAAATTGTGATAAATGTGTTTCCTCAAATGGTCATTCACCAGTTAGTTGTGCAGGAATGATTCAGCAGCAGTTCAACTAAGGCAGTACCCCATGCCTCCACTTACGTTTCGATTTTTCGCCAAAAGTCCTTGGGGTAGGCAAATATGAATATACTGTGGCTGTTTGCTACAGAGTTTCCTGAAATTTAATGATACCTGCAGTGTGGCATATCGATTGGTGTTGCGACCTATTGGATCCAATCCAATTGGAGTAGCTAGTATCCATGAAATGTACCTATATGCTGCATCACGTGTTTCAAAAACTATTTTCACAAATTTCTTTAAAAAAAATTTACTAAATTTTGCGTAATACGTTTTTAGCGGTTTATTTATTTAAGATAAACATACTTTTATGGTCATATTCTGGGTTACTTAAACACTTCTATAGGTATGTCAAATTTCACGAATTAAAACAAAGTTAACCTAAAAATTCCTCTGAAGGCCTGTAAGAAAGGAAATAAAAGTTTTCAAAGGTAATTTGTTAACTAAATGTGTTTATTGTTATCATCTAAGAAAGCTGCGCGCTTTATCAGAAGCCATAAATACCTCCACTTTACTGAATTTAAGTTTTAAACTGTCTTCTTCCAAAATATCACATTTGTGTTTTTAATAAATGGGAGTTTATGTTTTGTTGGTTTTCCTGTCTCCATAATTAGATACATATTTATTACTTGATTCTCAAAAGCGGAATTTACATTATTTACGAGTGTTTGAATCAAAGTTGAGTACTTTGATAGAAACTCGGAAATATTACTAGAGCTGACAGAACATTGAAAAATAACTGGGCTTATTTATTTATTTATCAGTACAATATCCAACAATCAAGTTGCCCAGTTACAGGATAAGGGAAGAAACAAAATAGTACAAAAAATAAAGCAATTACAGAAACAAAAGGCGCATAAAACTTGAACAATAAAGATAAATTACAAACATGTATGTACCTACTTGAACAAACAAACAAACAAAACAAATAACTAATGTATCAAAATAGTATGTTAAGATAATAAATATGTTAAAACAATAAATGCAACAAATAAAATCAAGTAGGTATATTATACATATCAGAAAGAAGCGTATATTAAAACCTAACCAAGTCAATAATATGTTAAAATAATAAATATGTCAGAATACTAAATATGTTATAACAAGAGCTATACATAAAAATCAAAATCAAGCAGGATTATACAATCTCTTTATCTGATTAACAGTGGTGCAGAGAATATCCAACTGTGACTCAATTTCCATTTGAAAAACTGGGGAGGCTCTATATAGATTAGTACGATAATTTTTCATATGTAAGAGGTGTTGTTGCCGCGTACTTGCTATAGGGATATGGAAACTTATCATTCCTAATAAGTCCTCGCATTTTATTATATTGCTCAAAATTTTATACAAAAACACCACAGATGCCATTTTGCGCCTGTTCAGTAGACTGCCCATATTAAATCTTTCATAATATGCCACTTGTGGAACACCTCTCGGCGGGTAATGGCCATCCAGCACAAATGCAGCTGATTTAAAAAATCGGCGTTGTACTTTTGTCAATTGACATTATACTATTTGCATAGAGCGGTGCCCAAACCAAGGATGCATACTCAAGCTTAGATCTAACGAATGTAAATAATAAGATCAGTGTATCAGAATTTTGGAAATTCATCATATTTCGAACAATAAAATCAATATTTTTATAAGCGGCTTTCAGCACATTTTCAGTATGTTTAGCAAAGGAGAGCTTGGGATCAAAATATACTCCCAAGTCTTTAACTAGCTCAGGCCGCTGAAGGACAAACCCGTCAAGTACATAGTCATATAAAATTTTATTCAGCTGCCGACTAAAAGCATCAAATTACACTTCGAGGCGTTCAGAGTTAGTATATTAACAATGCACCAAAATTATGCTAGATCCAATTTTGCTGCAAATTAAGGGCATCAAGTTCATTATCTACCGAACAAAATATTTTCAGGTCATCAGCGTTCAACAAATAACGCACATTTAAATCAGAAACCATGTCGTTAATGAAAAGTGTAAACATTAGAGGTCACAGGACAGAACCCTGAGGAACTCCTGAGGTCTGGGAAATTTCAGAGGACTTGACTCCTGAAATTTGTACAAACTGCGTTCTACCAGTAAGATACGAGGTCATAAGTCTCATTAATGAGGAACACACCCTGCAGTATTTAATTTACATAATAGTAACCCGTGGTCAAGACGGTCAAATGCCTTCGAGAAGTCTGTGTAAATGACGTCTACTTGACCACCCGAACAATGGTCTCATTAATGTACTGTGTCAAACATACTAAATTAGTGACTGTTGATCGTCCCTCTACAAAGCCATGCTGTTCTGGTAAAATTATGTTTTTAAAATGGAATGATAAGACATTATATAAAGCAATTTCAAAACTTTACTGAAGTTGCATAATATCGTAATAGGCCGATAATTCGTGACGTCATTTTTATCATCTTTTTGTAAACGGGACAGATTCTAGAAATTTTCCAACAATCGGGGAATGTATGTGCAGATAATATTAAGTTAAACAAAACATGAAGAGGTTCTAACAGAACAGAAGAACAGTCTATAATCAGAAACGCCGGTATGAGATCCGGTCCCATGGTCATTTTTGGTTTTAACTGCTTTATGGCATTAAGCACCTCTTCAGAGGAAAAGACTATATTAGAGAGCGTATTAGTGTTGCTACAAATGTCATCTGTAGGGTTATAGTTTTGAGAAGTTATGAACGAAGAAGCAAAGAAGTCGGCAAAACTATCGGCAACTTGTTTGGAATCATTTAAAATAATATTGTTATATTTCATGATATTAGGAATGTTGTTTTGACTCTTTTGAATTAATAAATGACCAAAATTTGTTTGGATTATATTTTATTTCATTTTCGATATTAACAATATATGCATTATAAGCTAACCTACTATTATTTTTTACGGATAACCGAAGTCGCTTAAATAAATTGTGATCTTCATTATTTAAGGTGGTGCGATATTTATGCCAGGCCTTATTATTTTCTTTTATGCACATGATCAGATCTTTGTTGAACCAGGGCGGATATGTTTTATTAGAAACTATTTTTTTGGGTACGAGCTTCGCTAAAACCGAATTTAAAATTTCATAGAACTTCAAAACGAGATCGTTGACACAAGCAAATTGCTTTAGGATAGACCAATCAATTAAAGATATCTCCTGATATAATGCAGGAAAATCCGCCTTTCTGAAGTTGAAATCTGAACTAAATATTCCACATCCTCCCCTCACGTCACGCTGAATAAAAAAGTCAGATATTAAAGCTGGATGATGCAAGTTCTCAGGTAAGTGCAGTTCAGAAGCGTGGAGCACAGAACACTTCAAATTAGAAAGAATTAGATCAAGCACTCTGTTGTTGTGGTTTAAAATATCGTTGCATTGACGAAGATCATAAAAATGTATAAAATTATTCAAAGAGATAAGTGAAGGATTTTCTGAAGTGGAAGTATTTTGAATGTAATTAGGTAAATTAAAGTCGCCTACCATTATTATATCCGAATCATAAATCATATGCATGGGCTTAATAAACATATGTCCTAGAGCCTCTCGTTTTTGAGATACAGGGCGTGTAATATAATCTTAAAAATCAAATTTTGTAAGTAATTTTTTTAATGACCAACAGATTTGATTACAATTTTACACAAGTACGTTTTTGGTGATGACGAACACGCAGTATCTGGTTGACTTTATCCCAGCTTTTTGCATTTTCTTTGAAAACACTGTATTTTTAAAAAATTTACTAAGAGCACCTTCTGTGTGTAAAATGAAATTTTAGATAATATAATAGAATAAAATAGTGTTTATTAACATAAACATTTGAAGCAGGTCAGAATTTTAATGTTAATAACTACAGAAAACACTGAATTTGTAAAACTATTAATTAGAAACAAATATAAATGTAAATATATGCATACAGCACAAGGAAAACGGGACAAACAATTGAACAAAAAAAATGTCAATGTGTAGTAACACAATGCTTACGCTTAAATAAATGTCAAGGTATTGTATACATGTGAATTTGTATGTACAATTGTACATGCCAATACACAGTAACAATTGCCTCTCAACATTCGCATCACAGCACATAAGAGTAGTATCGTCTGCGATAATACATGTCTATTTAGAGCGATATAATGAAAGAAATCATTCACATATATTAAGAATAATAGGGGCCCCAAAACGGAGCCCTGAGGCACACCATGATTTAATTCTAAGAATTCAGACTGAGAGTTATTTGTAGTAACACATTGTTTACGATTAAATATATATGACTGGAACAATAAGACTTAGAATGGAAAAAAAGTCAACTTAAAAAATATAGAGAATAAAATGTCAGCGAAAATCCTATTAGCTAGCTCCCTCTACTTTGTTAAAAATAAACTAATAACACCAACGTGTTCTGCCACCATCACCTGTGCCAATTTTTAATGAAATATGTTGGTCAAAAAAAAATATTTACTTCCAAATTTGATTTTTTTAAATTTTCTTGCACTTAAGGTTTATTTTCTTTCCAATGTTCTAGTAATATTGCCATATTGAAACACCCTGTATAGACGTATATTTGGAGAGAGCGGATGGGTAAAGATATAAGCGCTCACTTGTATGTACTATCGTTTGCAATAATAATGACACCCATTAAAATGAATTTTGCGATTTCTTTAGAACTTCTGATGTATTTGTAATGAAATCTATTTCACATTTTTAATATTAGTTATTAGTTGTTTCACTCACCGATAGAGATTTAATGAAATTTCTACCCAAAACTTCCAGAAGTTCAAAAACTGTTTTAAGAGAGTGTCATTATTATTGCAAACGATTGTACGTACCAGACATAACGGACGCATTGACTATTTTTACGAACGATGTATATTACATTCGGATTTACCTTGCGTATATTTATGTATCGTCAAATTATGTGTTTTTACGAGTACATAGAAAGTCTACTTGTATTTATGTAGCTCACATGAATATCAGATGAAGAGAGTATTCACAATAAGGAAACGTTTTCTTCCCTATTTTGCTTCATTATCTGACCAATTGCTTCCCAAATGACATACAGTCTTGCTAAAGTGTTTATGTTTTAAATTATATCACAATGCTGTACCAACGTGATCAATAAAGGGTCACCATTCTGTAAAGAAGTTGATAAAATTTCGCTAAGGTGGTTAATTTCTAATTTAATATCTATTATTTCGAATGATGCGAGCCGATTCCTATGTAGATCTGTCGCACAATCATGCGGATTTCCGAATGATATCGTCAATGCACATCGTCGGATTTGATCCCCTCCAGAGAATCTTAAGCAAAATTCCATTGTGAGCAAGTGTGCTTTGATCGATTTAAAATAAAGGAAATAATGGGGAAATGTGCGCTTTTTCCGTCAAAATGCTCAACTCGGATTCGAACCTTCCTATAATGTATCTACTTAAAAAAATACTTATAAAATAAATAAAACATAATGAATAAAAGTAATATCAAAAATAAAATTCTTGATGTTTTATTTACTCATTGTCACTATTTAAATTTTCGTCAAATAAAATAATCATTTCTTTCAGTTATTTTCGCATACTTTTACATAAAAGTGAACAATTTTATATGCAGCACTAACAGCTGTATTCACCAATAACAGTTACCTTTCTAACAAACTGTTAAGTCAGTTATCAGTTAGTTAAATTATTCACCATCCTTATGAAACTGTGAAAACGACTGTTAAAGTAACAGAAGAAATCTGGCCTGTTAAAACTTTAACGGAGGGTTAGGTTAAATGTTTAAAATTAAGTTATAGTAATTTGTAACTTGGAATCGATAATTTTCCTTATTTTCCTGGATTTGTCCTTGTTATTAAAAGCAGTAATTTTGTTTAAACTCGTTGGTTATAAGCACAAACCTAATATTTTGGTTGTAAGGCACCTTCACATTTTGAACCTGTAGTTTAAGTTTGTAATTCAAATGGATAGACTTGAACAAATTGATTTAAATATTTTGTCAGATGTATTATCAGATAATGAGGAAGAGTCCCTCAAGTTGTTAGAAACCGTATAGTGTGAAATAATTTATGTGAACAATTAAATAACATTGAATTTATAAATATTGTTATATACAGGATTGTTTTTTTTTTGTTTTCAATCACATGTATGTACGTTTCAACTAATGAAAGCAATATTTCTTTTTCTCTCTGTGTAGTTGGATGTTTTTTTCTGTCTATTTTTTCCATTTTATCCATAGTTTAAATTAAAATCAAAAATTGTTCTTGATTTTATCTACTCAACTTCATGGAAATGTGGAAAAACATAATAAATAAATTTATATTCTATATATAGGCATTGAATAATAAAATAACTTCGTATATATAGGTTAGAAATACTATACAAATAGAGAAATTTCTTTATTTGTCTATTTGGATTACCCATGGATTACTTTAAAATCTGCTGTTGCCAATATAAAAATCTAGTGATTTTTATGTAACAGACTGTTTGTCTAACCACCTAGGTATGATTATTTTTGGTGAAGAGTGATTCTTTATTGCACTAGTGCAATAAAATGTTTATTGCATTCATTCATTCTACTACAGCGTTTTGTCATCATGGCAAACATAAACGTTCAAATCGACGTCACATTTTCTTAGACTTAGTGTCATCTAAACATCATTTTTTGGTTTTTGCACGAACGTAGAAAAAATATTGTATGCAACTCGTACAAAAAGTGCTTATTGCACTCGATGTGTTTCACGTCGTGTGCAATAAACACTTTTTGTACTTGTTGCATGAATAACTATTATTGGAATTTAATGTTTAAATTAGTTAATTATGTAGTGGAGCACAAATACAACTCTTAATTCAATTCTTTACGTATGTCAAAGTGTATACATTTTCAATTCAATAAACCAAATTCTCTGTAGTTATTATAAAGGAATATAAAAGGAAATCATATATATATTTTTAAACATTGACACAGTACAGAGGGATATGCTTTAATTGTAATTTTTTTTGGTTTATTTTTATAGTAAAAGAACTTGTGAAAGTTAAATAATAATTATTCTATTCGGATTATATGATAATACATGTTGGTTGAGAGGCAAACAAAAAAATCAAAAACAAAAAAATATAGAGAAACAGTCTCTTAATTTTATCATTCGTGAGTATCAAATCTATAAAATTAGAAAATTATAAATAAAATATACCAGCGCATTTTTCTTTCAAAATATATTAACCGTTAGTATGCTATTATGCAATATTTTTGTGAACATATATTTTAGTCAATGCCAGTTTTATTAGACGATTGGCGCCTTCTATCTTATACATCTGAAATTTTAAATAATTTTCAGGGTTTTCGAGTTTCTGCAAATAATCGCATAATTCCTTGTAATCTCGATATTAGATTGCCTAATAGAAAATAGAAAACTATCAGGTATTTACATCAACGTTATTACCGTATTGGTTTATTATAGATACCTACATATTAACTAGTTGTATCAGGAAATAATAAACTAAGGTGGAGATAAAGTTATGAACCCTATAAAAATTCATTAGGGATTAACACTTGATAAGATAGATTTTTAATTATAATATCGTTGTTGGCGGGCCAGTTTGTAATATGAACTGCTTGAGCTAGCAAGTGAAGTTCTCTTTTCCATAAAAAAGTGATTTTATTATAATTTGGTGAAGTGCATTTGAGACGGGGATGAACAAGAAGAGGTTAAAAGGCAAGTTTGGAAGTTTTATTCGATATTTATGGTACTATTTAAACTATTTTAAAATATAGGTACAGATATGTTATATGAAATGCAGATCTTGCGTAAATGAAACAATATTTCATTTTAACGTCTACAAATTTTCTTACTGTGGCATATAGAATATTTGATAGCGACTTCAAGATCACAGAAAGTCACTTTCGTTGAAGTGAATGGGAAACACGGTCAGGTATACAATAAATAAACTATCTTGAAGTTGTGATTACAGAAATCCTATTATTTCGATTAACTTAATCTGAAATGTAGTTAGATACATAGTGATTTTCCGGGTTATTGTGTCGTGACCTCGGTAAATGGTAGCTACCAGAAACAGAGTTAAAATGCACATCCCTAGCATTAGCCGGGATTCTTTTACCTGCCCTGGTTGTTCTCGGGCTAGGCTCTGTGGGGACATACCCGCTATCGGTGTCTCTGGGCCCGTCCATATATTGATTTCGGTTTCTATTGTTGGTATTACGACTGCTACTGTCGGCATCTTCAGTGGTGACTCTGCAAAAGCTTAGCTGCGACTGAGGCTCAATCTTCTTCTTCTATTCTTAAGCCTCGTTCATACTGAGGTGTGACGGAAAAAACACATTTACAGCTCATATTTCTCTAAACATAAATTGTGCTAGACCTTGCTACAATAGGTTTGCTTCTGCCGCTGTTGGAAATGGTTTGAAACTATCAGCAATGTCCGTCCAACTACTTCTTGAGTTAAATTAACTGGTAACTCGTTCTCAACTTAACTGGTAGAATATTTCTGACAGTTTCAAACCGTTTCCAACTGCTGCAGGAACAAACCTAATATTACTAGATTGTACTATGTACTATACAGGGTGTCCGGGGAGTAATGGGGCCCAGCTTAAACATTCCTGTGATCAAATAGAACCGATTTAGACAAATTTAGCTTAGTCCAAAAGTGCCTCATTTAGAAGTTACAGGGCTTCAAAAAAAATAGTTTTCTTGTTATAATTAAGAAACAAAACGTCCAATCAAGTTGAAGTTTGGTACATTTATGTTTTACATAAGTACAAGCATTGCGAAGGAGTAAGTAGTGCTGTATATCGTAGGGGGCGCTCTTGGCAGTTTTTTTGTAACTCATTTTTATCGTCTCTTTCTTGTTGGTCCTATTATGATAGGCTTGACGGAAAATTATGGTGAAGAATTTAATTTTGCATAGAAAAGCTGTACCTGTTCCATATAGCTGTACCTTTCTGCAGCTCCTCCATTAAATTGATTTTGACAATAAACAGCGATCATATCTGCCGTTTCTGAGTTGGAAAACTGATTATGTCGAGGTATGTTTTCAAAATTTTACAAAATAATATACTCGCGTCAAGAATTCAGACGTCTTACGTCATGGTTGACATTAGTCAATTGTCTTTATTGTCAACGTAATTTTCAATATATGGTCGAGTTAAAAACAACGATTTTTTGCAATTTAGTGCAATATATAATGCAAACATTTAGTGTAGTATATAGTTTTATTACTCTCAGCTGCAATTTCTTAAATATTGTGATAAGAATATAATGAATTATTTATTTGTTCGTATGACGTAAGTCGTCTGAATTATTGACGCGAGTATACTAATAATTTGAAATTATTTACACATTACATTTACACTTTACACAACTGCACTCAGTACAACAATTAATATTAATCTGACAGGCTTGTGATCAAATGTTTATCTAATTTAAACCTATCAAGTTTGACAAGTGGTTACTTGATCGAATTAGAAAATTTACTTCTATTTTAATGTGCCAAAATTTTCAAACGCATTTTTACCGAAAACGGTGCATTTTATCAACATGGAACAAGTATAGCTTTTCTTGTGAATCTTAGTATTGAAATAAGTTTGTTTATTAGGTTTTCGTAAATATTATTTTGTCAGTGATTTAGGAAAAATCTCAGAATCTTCTGCTTACAACGATAATATGGAGGATGATATAGAAGAATCATCAAAAATCGCGATTCGATCTTCCTAACTCAAATTAGTTACTAAATGTGCAACTTTTCAAAACACTATTAAAAAAAAGTTGTTTGCTGCTTGATATTGCATTCTGGGTAGTAAACTTGGTTGATCATACTAAGGCAACACCGAGGAACCTTTTGGTTCCATGTTGATTTAAAATGTTGAAAGGTTTGGCACTCAATAGGTTTGTTTGTGTAGTAGTTTTCACTTCAATCTGTCGGAAATATTCAACCAGTTAGGTTGAGAACGAGTTACCAGTGAATTTAACGCAATAAGTAGTTGGACGGATATTTCTGATAGTTTCAAACCGTTTCCAACAAACCTAATGTTTCCTGTTGTTTCTCGCTGTTTTTGTTCTTACTAATAAAAGTTGCTTGTTCCTTAACGTTCTCATTTAGGCGGTACATCAAATATAATTAGGGAATTCGCTGCACCAGACAACAGAGTTCCTTCAGTATGTCACTCGTGTGTTATAGATACAGTGAATTATTTAGTGAAGATATTCTTAAAAAATTAATACATGCTCTATTTCATTAATATTGTTTTAATTCTGGTTCACATAAGATAACATGTACTTAGCTCATCCCTTTCGTTGTTTAATTGTTAAAAATTACATAGTAAAATAATAAGTAGTGTATTGTAAACATCACCAGAATGGTTAGAAGTAGGAGTTACCACCAAGTAGAACATTTTTCACTGATTTGGTAAATGCATTTTGTTCACAGCCGTGGTGAAATAAAAATCTTTTAATTGTAAAACATTTTGGGTGGTATATACATATAATAATAAATTAGAACTTTTTCTCTCAGTTCGATGAATATTGCGATCCCTTCTTGCACTATTATTTGATCCTCTATAGAGCTCTAACAAAAAACCTTATATGTTAAATATTTTCTTAGAAATCACATACTTACATACAATATATTATTTTTCATTGGACAAGAAATGGCAGTTTGGCGCCCTTACAATTTCAAAGTAATTATGTGCACATTCTCCACATTATCAGTATGGTGTAGCGAAACGTTCGTTCCTCTGGTGGCTGCCTTTAGTGCTGCCTGGCTGTGCAAACTACTTATAATAGCAGCAGTGTAATAGAACTAAATTTACGTCAAGAAGCTTTGGTTGACAACTGTTTCGATAATAATGTAATTACTATTAAAGCCTAAACCGTCTTTGGTATTAAGTAGAGCGATACGCGACAAATAAATTGAATAAGGAATAGTCTTACTGTGATTTTAATACAAACACAGTGTGCAAATGTCATAGAGTTATTATTTTAAAGTTCTTTTTAGAGTTTATTCTGTATGTAGCAGTGTGTTAAAGATTTAACACAATCCATTGTGTTAATATAACAAGTGATATGTGTAACATTTACACATTTTAATGTTATTTATAGCATTAAAGACGTGATTAAAGATGTTTACACATTAACATATTACTTTTATTGTATAATATACAGGATGATTTAGAACTTATCTAAAAAATATTTTTTTTAAATGTACAGGGGACTCACAAAATTTGTGATTGTATTTAATACAATTTTGTAAATATATAATCAAAAAGAGCAATTCAAAAATGATTTAAAAATACTCTTCCGCATGGCACTGGAAACTGATCCACTGTAAAACTTGACCGGACAAAAAATTGAAAGAAATTCCCTGGTATTAATGCTTCGACACGCTGTACATGAAATGGATATAATTGCGCCTCGTGTATGATATGCCACACTGCTGCAATACGCTGTGGACACCATGAACGATTCGGTTGCAATTTTTTTTACGATATTTGCTCCATTTTTCATGATACATGTATTTCCAAATTTGTTTAGATAAGCTCTGAAATCCCCACCCTGTATGTATAATATTTACGGAAATAGGGTGTTACAAGTAACGATAAAATAGAATTGGATTAGAATAATACAAGGGGGTGCTGCTCGGATCTGGTGCTGGTTACAATCATTTCCCTTGGTGGGGTAGTAGTTCTAGGTGTATATTTATAGATATTTCGGGCGTGCACGTGGCACCGTGCGCACAACTCGAGAAAAAATTTCCTTTGTGGTTCTAAATCCGGGTTAAATTTAAAATAATTCAAGGGGTGTTGCTCGGATCTGGTGCTTGTTACAATAATTTCCCTTGGTAGGGTAGTAGTACTTGGTGTATATTTATAGATTTTTCGAGAGTGCACGTGGCACCGTTCGAACAACTCGAGAAAAAAATTTCCTTTTTGGTGCTAAATCCGGGTTAAATTTAAAATTATTCAAAGGGATCTGGTGCTGGTTACAATCATTTCCTTTGGTGGGGTAGTAGTACTAGGTGTAAAATATAGAGATGGCAATCTAAAACTTCAGAGTGAATCCCTAATATTTTTAAAAGTTATAATCCTAATTAGTTTTACCTTTATCACAATAACTATCAGCAATATTTGTATTTACTCTAACCTCAATTTAAATTTAATTGTTCTCCATTTGAACACCAAGCACGAGAGCTAACTGAACACAACAAGAGAGGAACAATTTAATTATTTAAAAATTTAAGAAGGTTGTTATCAAGGGGTAAGGGAAGAAAGGATAGTAATTAGTAGCTAGGGGTAATTTAAAGTATAGCAATAAAAATATTAAAAGATAACGGAGTTTAAATACTTTTAGGTAATGCATTATCAAAATTGTATTCAGATTTGTCTCTAAGGTAACAGTTGCCTTACAGAGAAAAGAAATGGTACCTTAGCAACAAAAGTATTCATTTTCAATCCTGGTAGCTAAAGTTGTTGACACTTAAGTCGACATTTTCGTTAAATTTTCAATTGACAAAGTGAGTTTTTTTTGTCACCTAGCTGCGAAATACTTGTATGTTCTAGAACGACAATAGTTATTTACATTACAAGTTGCCAAAGCTTACTTTTAGGTGTGAAGTGTATTTAAATTTGAATACCACCGAGCAACTTTTCATTCTGCCCTCTATTTTATAAAAAGCACAAAGTTTAAAGATGCGGAAAAGCCTAGGTAGACTGTAATAAAATGGGTATAAGGCGGTTTACTGCTCTAAAAATAGTAATATCACAGTGTGTTGTTAACATTGCTTTGGTAACATTAATTATCAACAAACAATATTATTTTGACAGTTATCAAATAATTATTCTTCAATATAAAGTTGATAAGTATAAATGTCTTTTAAGTTTAATATTTGGCTAGAATTTAGTTAAAAATGAATTCCATTGAAGAAGCAGCAATTATTGCGTGCAGAAGTTTGTTACCCGACAAATCTAAAGAACAATGAAAATTTCATCAAATTTCAACGAAAGATATGTACAATAACAGAAGATGTAGGTATTATTGATATTTTTTACTGTTTAAGAAAGGTATTTTAAGCTAATATGTATCAAATCTCCTACAATTCCTATCAATGAAGTCATATGTATGTTCTCTGATACCAAACATCTAGGTATGCTAATGAACATCCACAGACAAAACTCTATTCAATAATTATCTAAAAAATTTTTAATATATTTACTAACCTCTGGAGTGGGAACTCGAAATTCAACCACAATAATTGAGATCTCACTTATTTCTACGTTTTATTAGGATCGCTTCATCAGGTGGCCTCCTTTAACTTGAGTCAAATATCTAACTATAAAGATGATTATGAAAATAAATTAAAATTATTTGAAATTGAATGTCAAAATGAAATATCGACAACGTCAAACTGATTAACTGTCAATGAATATCATAACAACCTACTAAAATAAATAAAAATTAATAAAAAATTTTACCTTTTATGTATAGTTTTTTATTCTCATATATTTTCAGGTATTAACAATATTGTGTGAAACTAACTACTCAGTGGACAAAAGCCCCAACCAGCGTTGAATTACACCCACAATATCTACCCATAATATTCCTTATTATTAGCTTTTGTAACATTTTTTACTGTTTAAGAAAGGTATTTTAAGCTAATATGTATCAAATCTCCTACAATTCCTATCAATGAAGTCATATGTATGTTCTCTGATACCAAACATCTAGGTATGCTAATGAACATCCACAGACAAAACTCTATTCAATAATTATCTAAAAAATTTAATATATTTACTAACCTCTGGAGTGGGAACTCGAAATTCAACCACAATAATTGAGATCTCACTTATTTCTACGTTTTATTAGGATCGTTTCATCAGGTGGCCTCCTTTAACTTGAGTCAAATATCTAACTATAAAGATGATTATACCAATAAATTAAAATTATTTGAAATTGAATGTCAAAATGAAATATCGACAACGTCAAACTGATTAACTGTCAATGAATATCATAACAACCTACTAAAATAAATAAAAATTAAAAAAAAATTTTACCTTTTTTGTATAATTATTTTTTTTTTTTTTTTTTTTTTTTCTCATATATTTTCAGGTATTAACAATATTGTGTGAAACTAACTACTCAGTGGACAAAAGCCCCAACCTGCGTTGAATTACACCCACAATATCTACCCATAATATTCCTTATTATTAGCTTTTGTAACATTTTTTTACTGTTTAAGAAAGGTATTTTAAGCTAATATGTATCAAATCTCCTACAATTCCTATCAATGAAGTCATATGTATGTTCTCTGATACCAAACATCTAGGTATGCTAATGAACATCCACAGACAAAACTCTATTCAATAATTATCTAAAAAATTTAATATATTTACTAACCTCTGGAGTGGGAACTCGAAATTCAACCACAATAATTGAGATCTCACTTATTTCTACGTTTTATTAGGATCGCTTCATCAGGTGGCCTCCTTTAACTTGAGTCAAATATCTAACTATAAAGATGATTATGAAAATAAATCAAAATTATTTGAAATTGAATGTCAAAATGAAATATCGACAACGTCAAACTGATTAACTGTCAATGAATATCATAACAACCTACTAAAATAAATAAAAATTAATAAAATATTTTACCTTTTATGTTTTTTTTTTTTTTTTTAATATATTTTCAGGTATTAACAATATTGTGTGAAACTAACTACTCAGTGGACAAAAGCCCCAACCTGCGTTGAATTACACCCACAATATCTACCCATATATTCCTTATTATTAGCTTTTGTAACATTTTTTACTGTTTAAGAAAGGTATTTTAAGCTAATATGTATCAAATCTCCTACAATTCCTATCAATGAAGTCATATGTATGTTCTCTGTAGGAGATTTGATACATATTAGCTTAAAATACCTTTCTTAAACAGTAAAAAATGTTACAAAAGCTAATAATAAGGAATATATGGGTAGATATTGTGGGTGTAATTCAACGCAGGTTGGGGCTTTTGTCCACTGAGTAGTTAGTTTCACACAATATTGTTAATACCTGAAAATATATGAGAAAAAAAAAAATTATACATAAAAGGTAAACAATTTTTATTAATTTTTATTTATTTTAGTAGGTTGTTATGATATTCATTGACAGTTAATCAGTTTGACGTTGTCGATATTTCATTTTGACATTCAATTTCAAATAATTTTAATTTATTTTCATAATCATCTTTATAGTTAGATATTTGACTCAAGTTAAAGGAGGCCACCTGATGAAGCGATCCTAATAAAACGTAGAAATAAGTGAGATCTCAATTATTGTGGTTGATTTTCGAGTTCCCAATCCAGAGGTTTGTAATTATTTTATATTTTTTAGATAATTATTGAATAGAGTTTTGTCTGTGGATGTTCATTAGCATACCTAGATGTTTGGTATCAGAGAACATACATATGACTTCATTGATAGGAATTGTAGGAGATTTGATACATATTAGCTTAAAATACCTTTCTTAAACAGTAAAAATGTTACAAAAGCTAATAAGATGGTATATTTGGGTAGATATTGTGGGTGTAATTCAACGCAGGTTGGGGCTTTTGTCCACTGAGTAGTTAGTTTCACACAATATTGTTAATACCTGAAAATATATGAGAAAAAAAAATTATACATAAAATTTAAAATTTGTTATTAATTTTTATTTATTTTAGTAGGTTGTTATGATGTTCATTGACAGTTAATCAGTTTGACGTTGTCGATATTTCATTTTGACATTCAATTTCAAATAATTTTAATTTATTTTCATAATCATCTTTATAGTTAGATATTTGACTCAAGTAAAAGGAGGCCACCTGATGAAGCGATCCTAATAAAACGTAGAAATAAGTGAGATCTCAATTATTGTGGTTGAATTTCGAGTTCTACTCCAGAGGTTAGTAAATATATTAAATTTTTAGATAATTATTGAATAGAGTTTTGTCTGTGGATGTTCATTAGCATACCTAGATGTTTGGTATCAGAGAACATACATATGACTTCATTGATAGGAATTGTAGGAGATTTGATACATATTAGCTTAAAATACCTTTCTTAAACAGTAGAAAATGTTACAAAAGCTAATAATAAGGAATATATGGGTAGATATTGTGGGTGTAATTCAACGCAGGTTGGGGCTTTTGTCCACTGAGTAGTTAGTTTCACACAATATTGTTAATACCTGAAAATATATGAGAAAAAAAAAATTATACATAAAAGGTAAAATTTTTATTAATTTTTATTTATTTTAGTAGGTTGTTATGATATTCATTGACAGTTAATCAGTTTGACGTTGTCGATATTTCATTTTGACATTCAATTTCAAATAATTTTAATTTATTTTCATAATCATCTTTATAGTTAGATATTTGACTCAAGTAAAAGGAGGCCACCTGATGAAGCGATCCTAATAAAACGTAGAAATAAGTGAGATCTCAATTATTGTGGATGAAATTCGAGTTCCCACTCCAGATGTTAGTAAATATATTAAATTTTAGATAATTATTGAATAGAGTTTTGTCTGTGGATGTTCATTAGCATACCTAGATGTTTGGTATCAGAGAACATACATATGACTTCATTGATAGGAATTGTAGGAGATTTGATACATATTAGCTTAAAATACCTTTCTTAAACAGTAAAAAAATGTTAAAAAAGCTAATAATAAGGAATATATTATGGGTAGATATTGTGGGTGTAATTCAACGCAGGTTGGGGCTTTTGTCCACTGAGTAGTTAGTTTCACACAATATTGTTAATACCTGAAAATATATGAGAAAAAAAAAAAAATTGATATTTTTCTTAGAATACGAATTACAATATATCATATATTCTGACACTACTTTTTTAAACAACTAATTTTTATTGTTTATTAGTCTGCTATCGTTATCATAGTCACCGCGTCTAAACCATCTTGATTCAAACACGGATCAACCGATTTCCGACAGGATACTTAACCGAATGGATATTTTGCCTGGCTAAGCTCGGCAAAAGTACCATTCCACGTTCTAGATACCAAAATAATTATTTCACAGTTTTATTATCCTTTAAGTGGCTAAAAAAGTCCGTTATCATTGCCGCATTAAAAAATCTGTCATTTTAATGCACGTGAAAACAAAATCGATTTCATCGTAGTCATTAAATTTCTGATTTATTATTATACTTTTATTGCGTTTCTCCGTTCGGGTATATTTTATGCTTAGATTAAGTACTAAGGATGGCTCGTCAAGGCCGCCCTTTTTTGATAAATGTTCATTATTTTCTAAATAGAGTTCCCTGAGCGCAGGAACATGTGCAGCTAAAATATTTTGCCCTCCGCATTTCCCTTAATAAATCTCCATTGATAAATGGCAGGTACTAATAGATAGAGGAAGAAAAAGAGCATTTTACAGGTATATCGCGTGACAGGGAAAATGTTTTGAGATCCCCTTCTAGGCTGAACAAAATTTTGTGGAACTGAAAATAGGGACGCTTTGTTTATATTACGCTTGACAGTGTAACCATAAAAATAAATATCTATTTTTCAGCAAACAATACAATGTTGTGTGATAAATAACAATCGTAGTACTATGATCATTATGTTTTTATGTTACTCACTGTTTGCCATTTTGCCGACGATTTTATTTTATAAACAATGTGCTATTTACTTTTATGAATGCTTTTTTATTGGAAATGTGAACATTTCTCTTGATATATGTCAACCTTCAGACCCTATTTTAAATATTATGAGTTATAATTTAGATTTAGTCAAATCTGAACAAAGAAGCAGAAATCTGTCATGTGTTAGTTATAAAAGCAAAAAGTTTCTGAAAAAAGTAGAAGTGCGTATTGTGCAAAACGTTCCAACCGGTCCTTGTTATTCCTGATGCTTGCGAGCCTGGTCTCATTAGGTAAATGATTATGCCTTGTTCAATGCATTCTGCACTAGTTATTTGTTTGGAAAATTATCTATTGAAACTATGACTAGATACATCAATGCGTAAGGTTTTATCCATTTCGTACATGTTAATTACATTAATAATACATACATTAATTAATTTCTGTAGAGGGTTTGAGCTACTTGGTGCATCAGACTCAGGCACTATGTGAAGCTATTTGTATACGTCATAGTCAAAGGTCGATATGCAGTCTCTTCCCGGAATGACTGGTTTATCCTAGGTTTGACCATAGCCTTCGGGCAAACCCCGAAATAAATTCCAATTTCGACCTTTGATTAAAGTATTTTTAGTCAAACCTAGAAATTCCTAACTTTTCAGTCAAACGTCGAAAGTAAAATAATCTGTTTCGGGCTTTGCCTAGTCGATCCTAGAAGCGACTGGCATACTCGGACAAACGTCGATTTGTAGTAGAGATGGGTAATTCGTGAACGACCTAGTACAAACTAACTATTCACTTCACTGAATGAAATGAATCATTCCTTCTTTGCGGACGGAATCATTCCCTGCTAACTAAAAGCAACGTTGTATTCCAAAAAAACACAGAAATCGATAAAGTTAGGCCGCCTAAATTGGAGGACCTCTTTTATGTAGAATTTAACGATTTTTATATTTTTAACTTTTTTCAGCACAACTCATATAAATAAATATGATTTGATTTACCTAAATAATACAGTGAAACTAGCGCCCTCACACCCAACACTACCAATTTTCAGTTATATTACCAAAAATTTATCAATTATTGAAAAATTTTGGAATAAAATTTAAACTTTGAACACCCTGTATTTCTTAAACCAGTGTATAAGGCATGACGAGCTCAAACATAATATTTTGGTGTCTAATATCCCCAGATTAGTGTTGTTGACACATTCTTTCTGACTCACCCTATGCACCTAAATATTCATTGTAAATAAACTCCGATATTAAACTTGAATTGAACGATCGGTGATCGGTCAGTCATTCTCGACAACACAATTACAAATATATAATTCCCTGATCATACTGAATCAAATGAATCACTCAAGTGAATGGTTCACTTAGATGAATGAGACTGAAAGAATGAATTCACCAAAATGAAGTAAAAGTCCCATCTCTAATCTGTAGGGACTGTACTCTAACAGGTTTATACGTCTCTTGCGGTGTTCCGATAAATTATTTTTTCATTTCATTTTTGGACATTGAACGTGCGGGTGTGTATGATTAAAGATGAGTGATTCAAACAGTGTTGTTACTGAAAACGTGGACGAAAAAGCTTTAAAAGTGAAGTTTAAAGAGAAAATTACTAATTTGAATAAAGATAGGTGTACCAGATGTATGAGCAGATCTAACGTATTGTGCAATTCTAAATGTCATAATTCCTCACCATGTAAGAATAAAGACTAATTTTGATTTTAATTACATATGATTAAAACAAAAAACGTTAAAATTAAAAATGTCATTTTATTAATACTTAATCTAACAAACTAAGACATTCTAATACCTAATTGAAGTTTGACTGGTCAAACCTCGATTTCATGAAATTGAGTTTCGACGTTTGCCTATTCAAATTAGTCTATCCTAGGTTTGACGAAAATTCTTTAGTCAGAGACCGAAAAATTTCATTGATTTGGGCTTTGACCAAGACTTTAAGTCAGACCTGAGGATTGACTAGTCAAACCTAGGAGCGCCGGAGCTTTGTCTATAACACTCGCTAGCGCTATTGTTGAAAGTTTGCGTTTGCATTGTGAATGTCGCGTTCTGCACTCGAGGTCGAAAACTTGAATTATTCGTTGGGCCAATATCATAAATAACTTATTACTACCATCTCACCTCCCCTCCCCCTCCCCTTTCAGATGACAAGGTGCCCCATGTCGTTTAATGGAGCATCGCACACTAGACCTGTACCAGCATGTACCGTTACCTGCAACGAACGTAACAGCAGATCTTGTCAATTACTTGAAATCTCTATACTTGGCCGCGCTAGTCCGGCGTAAAGGCTGTTCTCGCAAAAGTCAGGGATTAATTTCAAACTGTTAGAGAGTCGACCAGCGCTAGCGTCCGTAGCCATCTCAGCAAACATATGTCATAGGGTTACCCTCTAACTTAGGAACGTATTTTAGCCTCACTCTTTTAAGGGTATTTTTACTAAAAAATATCTATAAGAAAAACTCTACTATTTTTGTATTGTTATATTTTATAGTTGTTTATAAAAAGTCTACCGTTTGTACTAATATCAAAATTTTGTGGACACACCTATTAATAAGTATCAGAAATTACATATAACTTGCTTTTAAATATCTAATTTTCCGTATGGCCTAATAAAGAGGAATAGTAAAAATGTTGTCTGTTCGTGACTGGAAGAAATTGCATTGGAATTGGTGAGCTCTACCGCCGCATCAATTTGTAAAATGAAAAGCTCGTTTGTTTTTATTTATCCACTCTTCTTTTAAAGGGGTTTCGTACATGCTCCAATTTACGAGTTTCCGGGCGATCAGGAAATCGACAGGGCAAACGTCCAACGTCAATGATAAAAAATAAAATATGAAAAATGGATTTTGAATATAATTTTAAATTTGTAATATATAAATTGTATTCCCGTAAAAATCTTTCAAAAATATATTAAAACTTACTAAGTGGGTGTCTGTTTTTAGAGGAAATGGTGTATGTTAACCAGAATTGCAATATAAAATTATTTTCTTTAACCAAATAAATACTTAATAGAATTATAAATCGATTTTTAAACTACGAGTATCTTCAGTTTGTCCGGCTGTATGACTAACCAAATGGTAAAGTTTCACTGTCAATGACACTGTCTGATATTAATCTAGTTTAGCTGAACACCTAATGCTATATACAGGGTGTACCATTGAAATCTTTGCACCCGGCTTATTTTGAACTACATTCCAAAATATTAAAATTGCCGTGACACGTCCATTTTGTTTTCGAGGGGGACACATTTTAGCGTTAAATACAGACTCGGCAGAACAACCTCCTTCGCGGGGGCGCATTTACCTTTAGAATCTTAAATGGCACTCTAGGTCGAGTGACACCTCATTCGAAAGTGTTTTTAATTCTGGTTGTCGTCATGTAATTTTTTTTCAATTTTAGTTCATCCGTTGTTGAAAAAAAAATGTTTACTTATGCTTAGGAATAAAAGACAATTTTGTATTAATCATTTAATTAATTGTTCAAAATGTCCGCCTCCCACTTCCATGCAATAATAAAAACGTTATTCAACATTTCGACGAACATTGTTAAGAAATTCGGGGGTAATTAGGTGGCCATTCTTCAATGATACGCCGCGCCGCTTGAGTTCTTCTAAAGACTGCGGCTGAGTGGCCACTCAATAGGTCCACGGCGACCTATCCATTGATTTGGAAAATGTTCCTTTAAAAACTGACTAACTGCAACTGTAAAATGTGGAGGTGCGCCATCTTGTTGCAACCAAACATTGTTTTTTAAAATGTTGTCATCATTTTCCATAGTTTCAACAATCATTGGATAAATGTTGTTATTCAAAAGCTCAAGGTACATATCAATTAATTAAATCTTTTATTCCTAAGCATAATAAACATTTTTTTTTCAACAACGGATGAACTAAAATTGAAAAAAAATTACATGACGACAACCAGAATTAAAAATACTTTCGAATGAGGTGTCACTCGACTTAGAGTGCCATTTAAGATTCTAAAGTTGAATGCGCCCCCGCGAAGGGGGTTGTTCTGGCGAGTCTGTATTTAACGCTAAAATGTGTCCCCCTCGAAAACAAAATGGACGTGTCGCGGCAATTTTAATATTTTGGGACGTAGATCAAAATAAGCCGGTTGCAAAGTTTTTAATGGTACACCCTGTATAATATCAAAGGGATGGTAGGCAAGCAAAATAATTAACGGTCAGCGTTAATTTAGCGTCATGAGAATGACCGGATATTAATTTCATTTTATTAAATTTATTTTAGCTTTCAATTTATCGTTTCACGAAGTAATTTGTAACTAAAATTTGAAGTGGTATTTAATGAAGTGTCACCTGTGTAATGTAAATAAGTATAATGTTATAAAGTTATTTATTTCAGTACTTAGTGACGGTGAGGTAGTTCGCGGCGGCGTAAAAATAATCAAATTTAATATCTTCTCTTAAATAGGATTTAAGGTCATTCGACAGGGTATAAAAATTACAAAGAAGGGTTAAAATAAAATTAGTTTCCACTACGCGATTTCAAAATAAATATGACCTTATAAATACGACCTTCATTCAAAGTTCTATAAAAAATCGAAAGGTATTAGATATGGTGACTTTCCGGGCTACTGTCCATTAATCCCAATCCATTGTTCAGGGAAAGTGTTATCTAAACATTGCTGCACAATCCTGGCCTTGTGGGATGGAGCTCTGTCATCCTAAAACTATAGGTTTATCCTTAGCTGCAAAGGCACATTCTCCAGCAGTGCAAGAAGTTCTTCTTGTAGGAAATTTAGGTAACTCACGCTGTTAAATGTATGTTCATACAAATAAGGCGCAATTAAATGCCAATCGATGATGCCGCGCCATACATTTACTGTAAAATGGCCTTGGTTTTGGACTGAATTTACAGTGTGGGGATTTTCAATGGACCAGTGTTCGTTGCGCCTGTTTGGCAAACCATTACTGACAAACCGGCTTTCGTCCGTTCAAAGAATGTGTCAAAAAAGTTCTGATCAACAGTTTCTACATTTACTACAATTTGAGCTATGCATTTAATTCTGGTTTCAATGTGACGCTAAGGCAATCATTCCAAATTGTGATTTTTTCTGAATGAGAAAACATTTTGTAAGCATAAAAATTATACGTTTGACGTTCTTATTGAGTAATGACAAGAATTTTACGACATTTATACACTTTAAATAATGAACATTAAATTATTTTCCAGCGACTACTTCATTCTTCCACCGCTAATGTGATTTTTAGGTAGTATTTCTCGTTAGAACGATATTGATTTTAAACGGGAAGTAATACAGAAAAATTACTCTAATAAAAGTTTATTAGAAAAAGAGAGCTTTTTAACACATAATTTAGGTATGCCTCTGGAAAAAATATATTTGCTGCCTCATCCCATTTAACACCACTTGTTTCAAATTTTATCTAAATTTGTTGGATCCTCACAGTAGGCCGAGTTTGAGATTCCCTGTCCACCAAAGAAATAAAGTACATCTACCATGCTCTTTATTAAAGGATACGTTTGGCAGCAAATTATATCGATATTTTTGGGACTTTCCCAATGTTTTGATCTAGTATTTTGTATAGTTTATCTCTCTCTCTTTCAATGTTTCCAAACCCTCCAGGGAAATTACCGCAACCTAAGATTATTTATTTATTTTAATAAAATCAGCAGGTTCCATATAGGGGCTATATATCGCCCTTTAACAGGCGTGGGGGTTGTTCGCAACAAAAGTCCGACAGTAAAAGCGGTCGTAACTCGAATGTATTTGATGTAAACGCGGAACTCCACTTACGTAAAATTTTGGCAGCACATTTCATCAGAGCTCGTTCTATAGTTAAGGGTTATGATCCCTAGCGAAAAGAGCCGGCTCCAGGGATACAAAGTAACAAATTTTGGATACATTTGCACTCAAAAATAGCATAACTGGTTGTTAATGAGCACATATCCGATTGTGTTAATAACACAATTCTTTCAGTAATTTGCTAGCTAAATAAATGTTATAGGCAACATTGAATGACTTTTGAGTTCGCTTACTTTAACATTGACATTAACACTGAAAGTTTTAACACTAAATTATTTAATGACCGTATAAATTGTCTTGAACTCACTGTAACCATCAAGGAGCCTACTCGAATATTTACTTATGCTTCTGGGCATGCTATATACAGTTGCTTAGATTATATGCTCACGAACTATCGATTGCAAAACGTTAAATGTGAAATTTGTAGCCCTCACATAGAAGATCACCGCGGACATATTTTATATACGTCTAAAACGTAAGTTATTACGACAGGAGAAATATTTCTATACATAACATGAGCTATCTTAATCACCTTGTAAATCAGACTGATTGGAGTGCAGTAGAATATCTAGATATAAATGCTTCTTTTAAATATTTCATTGACTCCATTGTATGGTGTTTTAATATAAGCTGGCCATTGAGGAGAATAAAACTAAATATCAATCAATACACTACCAGAAAATAATGGGTAACTCATAACATCCAACAAAGCATATAGTTGAAAAATTTATATTGGTTGATGAATAGCTTACGAAGTGTTGAAGTTCAAAATTTATACAAAAGAGCAAAACGAAAATATAAACAAAATATTATAAATGAGAAATGAAAATACTAATCCAATAAAATGTATAGTTCATCTAATAGAGATCGTGAAATGTGGAAAATAATTCATTATAAATTGGATCGTAAAAAACAGATATTACTCACATAATTTTGGATATAGACAATCTGGTACAGAAATAACAACACTATTTGCTAGTTCTATTTCGACCGCCGTCACTGAAAAGTTGAAATGATATCTTATTAGAAATAAATAATTAAATAAATTCAAATTACTAAGAATACAGAGAAATTCTAAAGTAAAGAAAATAGCAAAATTGAGAATTAAAGAATAGAAGGTATCGAAGAAGTATATCAATGGAAGTTGAAGAACAGGATGTAATATGCATGTGAAAGCAATGTGTGGAAGTCTAAGTTGTTCGAATTTACCTGGACATTGCAGACGGATTTTCCGTAATTTACCTTTAACCCTGCCTAAGTATCACCTAGTTTAAATTTATTATCCTGTATATAATTTAATACTAAGTTCTAATATAATCTTAAGCTTCTTATTTTGTTTACGATTCTAACTATTTAATCTTAAGTAAAGTTGTAAATAAAAATAGGTAAGAATTAGGTAATATTGTAACCCTATATAAGAAATTGCTGAGTCGAGTAGCAGCAGTTCCTTCACAATAACCAAAGGGTGTACACACGCTATATTTCTTGTATAAATTCTTTTTTTTGGTATTATATACTTCATTACAAAGTACAGTGTTTTATTGGAATAGATGTTACGGTCTGTTCCTGGTCCTTCGAGAAGAAAAAGAGTACAATAAAGTACTCACAGATGTGGTGCAGTAGCACAAGTAGTTATTAAACATTCCTTAAAAAGAGGAATTAAGATCGCTACGAATAAACATGGTCCTTCGAGCCGGATATTGAAATCAGATAGAAGAAAACGAAGAATTCCAAAGAAAGAAAAAACAAGTGCTTCCAGCAAACGAGTACAACGCAGCAGTGTATCAACGCAGGAATCAGAATTATTTAAACCCAATCAAGTAAGTGTGCAATCCCATATATCCACATTACCCTTTATAAAAACTGTTTCTATTTAATTACTCATAATGGAGGAACTCAAAACATTAATTAATAAAAGAGCCATGTTAAAGGCCAGTCTTACGAGATTAAGTAAGTATTTTAATCAAATGTTAAATAATGATACAATCACTAATGATGAAATAAATAGCTTAAAAACTATTAGATGTTAATCAAAATTTATTAGAAAAATATTACGAAATTCATGAAAATATTATATCGTATTCAGCTGAAGAACAGCACGAAATTGAATTAGAAGCATTTGAAAATACATTTTGCAACGTTACATCAACCATTGAATCTTTTATTAATGAGAAAAAGAAAAACACCGATAAAAGAAGCAGATGTAGTTCAAAGGAACTCACCTAATGTGGGGAATCGTCAATACTTTTACCCAATATAAAATGCCCAATTTCAATGGCGAATTTGAAAATTGGTTAGAATTTCGTGACACCTTTGAGTCTCTTATTCATAAAAATTCGTCGTTATCAGATATACAAAAATTCTTTTACTTAAATACAGCATTAACTGGAGATGCTGCCGAAGCAATCAAATCGTTAAAAGTTTCTGCTGAAAATTATCAAGTCGCGTGGGATTGGCTACATAAACGTTTTGAAAATAAAAAGTTAATTGTGCAAAATAATATTAAAGCTCTTTTAATTTAGAATCTCTCCAAAAAGATTCTTATTTCCCAGTACAAAGGCTTTTGGGTGGATTACTCAAAATATCACAGTCACTAAAAAATTATAACCAACCCACCGCCGATACATTTTTTATTTACATTGTAACTTCCAAATTTACTAGGTCCATGAGACGCGATTGGGAATCCTTTAAACCAAGCGGAGAATTTCCAACAATTCAGGAGCTTTTAGATTTTCTTGAAAAGCATTGTGAATTTTTAGGTACATTGAAGCTAACACTTCCAATCATAATTTATATCAATCTGATTCAAATAACCATAAAAACATAATATGTTTAGAGAAGGAAATAATAATAATAATAAACATATTAAAGCTCACGTGAGCGCATATAAAGCAACATGTAGTTTTTGCAAGTTTTCGCACCTAATTTATCATTGCGAATCATTTTTAAAATTAACTATAAATCAACGGATATCTGAAACTAAACGCTTGCATCTATGTTTAAATTGTCTAAAGAAAAATCATGCTACAAAAGACTGTACAATGCAACCATGCAGAAAATGCGGTAAAAACATAATTCCTTATTACACCTTCATTATCCAGAAAATACTGAAGCAAGTAACAGCAATATGCAACAGAATTCCAATCAACAGTCAGTTAATTCTCAAATAGCCGCATCAGATGAATCTCTTGCTGCAGGATCATCTCAAGTGTCATATTCAAATCATTGTGCAAACAACTCACAAATATTATTATCTACCGCAAATATTCTTATTAATGATATATACGGAAATGCGCATTCTTGTAGAGCCTTGCTAGACCCTGGTTCTCAGTCAAACTTTATAACCCGCGAATTATGTGATCGTTTAGGATTACCAAAAATCCGCTTTAATTCGACAATATCGGGCATCAGCCAAATAACTTCAAATATTGATTTTAAAACTAATATAGCTTTCAAGTCTGGTATAAATAATTACCAAGCACAAATTTCCTGTCTTGTTTTGGAAAGGATTACTGATAAATTGCCTATAAATTCATTTAAAATCTCAGAATTAAATATACCTCGAAATATTCGATTAGCGGATCCAAATTGTAACCTCCCAAGTCGTATAGATATTTTATTGGGAGCAGGTATATTTTGGGAATTATTATGCGTAGGACAGCATAATTTAGGGAATAACAAGCCCATATTACAAAATACTAAATTGGGATGGATTCTTGGAGGAAATTTTACTCAAAATAGAAACAACAAAATTTCTAGTGCACCCAATTCATTAGCATATTTTAGTGCAACCAATAACAGTATTGATACTCAATTGGAAAAATTTGGGCATTAGAAGAATGCAATAATAAATATAATAAATACTCTCCTGACGAACTACATTGCGAGAACCATTTTATAAAAACTACAGAACGCACCGACACAGGGCGATTTGCAGTAAGCATTCCATTTAAACCAAATATCAAAGAGATTGGCGAATCGAGAGAATATGCATTAAAAAGATTTTATTCATTAGAAAAAAAATTGGATAACAATAATGAATTAAAAACCGAATATATTAAATTCTTGACAGAATACGAACAATTAGGTCATATGACAAAAGTATCGGAAGGTTCAATTGCCTCTCCTCATTTTTATTTACCTCATCATGCAGTGGTAAAAGAAACAAGCCTTACAACAAAGGTTCGCGTAGTGTTCGATGGGTCAGCAAAACTTCCACGGGTATTTCATTAAATGACACTCAGTACATTGGGCCTAAAATACAGCATGACTTATTTTCAATATTATTGCGATTCCGTAAGCATACTTACGTAATAACCGCCGATATAGCGAAAATGTACCGTCAAGTACTAATACAAGATAATCAGAGAGATTTACAATTAATATTATGGAGGCCTAATAAAAACCAACCGATAAATTCTTACAAATTAAATACTGTCACTTACGGTACAGCATCAGCATCATTTTTAGCAGTACGCTGCTTAAAGCAATTAGCAATCGATAATCAAATAGAATATCCTTATATTTCTAATATAATTGAAACAGATTTTTATATGGATGATCTAATAACTGGATCTGATTCATTTGAAGAAACACTTGCTATTCAAAAGGATATTACTTCCATATTATTAACAGCTAATTTTGAACTACGTAAATGGTCCTCAAATAATAGTAATATACTTAAACAAATTAATTCACATAATTATGATCAGAAATTTCATGTTCGATTTGATAATGACGAGCAAAATAAAACATTAGGTATTTATTGGGAACCCAATGCTGATAATTTATTATATTCAACGCAACAAATCTCAAAACAAGCTAAAGTTACAAAGAGATCAATTCTTTCTGTGACCGCTCAAATATTTGATCCTCTAGGACTTTTAAGTCCGGTAATTGTAAATGCCAAATTAATAATTCAAAAATTATGGCAATATAAACTATCATGGGATGAGGCTATACCTCTTGATTTAAATACGAATTGGTTGAAAATTAGAGATCGACTGCATGATCTTCAATCTATAAAAATTCCAAGACATGTTTTATGTAAAAAATCTAAATTTATTGAGTTGCATGGGTTTTGCGACGCCTCTGAAAAGGCATACGGAGCTTGTATATACCTTAGAAGCACTGATAGCTTAGGTTGTACTCAAATTTCTTTACTTTGCTCTAAATCGCGAGTTGCTCCTTTAAAAATGTTACGTTACCGCGTCTTGAGCTATGCGGTGCTGTTTTATTAGCGCAACTAGCGAATAATGTCAAGAAATACATAGACATTAAATTTGAGAATTGCTTTTATTGGTGCGATTCAACCATTACTTTAAACTGGATACAAGCCGCACCCAACAAGTGGAAAACATTTGTTGCTAATCGTGTCTCAGAGATTCAGCATTTAACTCAATCTAGTGATTGGCGGCATGTAAAAACTAATGAAAATCCAGCGGATCTTATATCACGTGGTTTGTACCCGCAAGAAATTGAATCCGCTCAACTGTGGTGGAATGGGCCATCCTGGTTGATTGAGGAGCATTCAAAATGGCCAATAATAAATGAAAATTTAAAGATAACCTATTGGAAGCTAAAACTGTGGTAACTATAGCCACACAGATCAAAAAATGTGATATTCTCTCTAAATATTCATGTTTGAATAAATTAAAACGCATAACCACCTATTGCCTCAGATTTATAAATAATACCCAACCTGCCAGTAAAAACTATATGGCCCTATATCAGTAAATGAATTGGAAATTGCTTTGACAAGGTTAATTAAAATTGCACAATCTGAGGTATTTTTTCCGAAATAAATGATTTAATGAAAGATAAACCAATAAGCACGAAGAGTAGTTTATTAACACTCAACCCATTTCTTGATAAGGATCAGATCTTGAGAGTTGGAGGTCGAATAGAACATTCAAACTTTAATTACTCTAAAAAGCACCCAATTATACTACCTCCTTCACATGAACTTACGTATTTATTAATAAAAAATGAGCACCTACGCTTATTACACTGTGGCGCAAACCTCTTATTAGCGTCTTTACGGGATAAATATTGGCCAATTTCGGGAAAGCGTACAATAAAACACGTAATCTATAAATGCGTAAAATGTTTTAGAGCTAAGCCAAAATTTGATAATCCACTCATGGGTAATTTACCCAAAGGACGCTTAGAACCTGCCCCGCCTTTTTACAATTGTGGTGTAGATTACGCTGGTCCTATTTTAATAAAAGATAAAAAAGGACGAGGATCAAAATTAGTAAAGACTTATATTTGTATTTTTGTATGTTTCGTAACTAAAGCAGTGCACATTGAGTTAGTTACAGAACTTAGTTCCGAAGCATTTTTAGCTACCTTACGCAGATTCATGGCAAGGCGTGGACAACCTTTAAATATATATTCTGACAATGCGACAAACTTTGTAGGTGCAAATAATGAACTGACAGAATTAAATAATTTTTAAGTAATAAAGAGATTCAAAGGCATTTACAGTATTCATTAAATCAATATAATACTTCGTGGCACTTTATACCTCCTCGTTCCCCACATTTTGGTGGTCTCTGGGAAGCTGGAGTAAAATCAGTTAAATTTCACATGAAACGGGTAGCTTCCAATGTAAATTTGACGTTTGAAGAATATTACACTTTGCTAACGCAAATAGAAGCAGTTTTGAATTCCCGTCCCTTAAGCTCCTTATCCACAGACATCAATGACCCTGAACCCTTAACTCCGGCACATTTCCTGATTGGGAGAAGAATTACTTCTGTACCTGAGCCCGGTCTATTGGAGTTTCCTGACAACCGCCTCAGCAAATATCAGCACATTCAAAAGGTGACTCAGCACTTTTGGAGACGATGGAGCAGAGAATACATAAACGAATTACAGATTAGGACCAAGTGGCGACAAAATTTCAAGATATTCTGAAGGTTGGCATGCTCGTTGTCATTCAAGAAGACAACCAACCCACCTTTAAATGGCAAATTGGACGCATAATGGAATTGCACCCTGGAACGGATGGGATAACTCGTGTTGTGTCCATAAAACTACAAGTGGCATCATAAAACGGCCAGTGACAAAAGTGTGTGCCTTGCCCATTTATTGACAAATATTTTTAGGATTAAAAATTTCTACTTATTTAATAATCTATATTTAGTTGAAAGCACGACATTTCAAGGCGGGCGGCATGTTCGAATTTACCTGGACATTGCAGACGGGATTTTCCGTAATTTACCTTTAACCCTGCCTAAGTATCACCTAGTTTAAATTTATTATCCTGTATATAATTTAATACTAAGTTCTAATATAATCTTAAGCTTCTTATTTTGTTTACGATTCTAACTATTTAATCTTAAGTAAAGTTGTAAATAAAATTAGTGTAAGAATTAGGTAATATTGTAACCCTATATAAGAAATTGCTGAGTCGAGTAGCAGCAGTTCCTTCACAATAACCAAAGGGGTGTACACACGCTATATTTCTTGTATAAATTCTTTTTTTTGGTATTATATACTTCATTACAAAGTACAGTGTTTTATTGGAATAGATGTTACGGTCTGTTCCTGGTCCTTCGAGAAGAAAAAGAGTACAATAAAGTACTCACAGATGTGGTGCAGTAGCACAAGTAGTTATTAAACATTCCTTAAAAAGAGGAATTAAGATCGCTACGAATAAACATAAGTCAATCATTAACTTTTGTAATAATTCTTTCAGAGTTCAAATGGATTTTTATTTTTAGTATTTCCCGTATCTCAAAAACTAAGCGGTTAAAGAGAACATGTTATAGGTCAAATAATTTTCCTCTTTCAATGTACTATAGATTCTGAAATTTTCTATATTCAAAACTGATACACCCTGTATGTTATTCATTATAAATATCTTACTCATCAGTAGAAATAAAATAAATTGTTATTGATAGGAGACTTAGTAAGTTCAAGTAGATTATTGGTTGTTACTAGTAGTCAATTAGCTATTAATATTGCTACCTATTATATTGGTCTAAAGGTATAATTCTATCCTAACCTAATTCAAATTTAGTCCCAAAATGTTGGCAGAATTAGATTTTCCATCATCATCATCATGTCACAAACATATATTTTTGATATAAAATACTAATGCTAAAGATATAACCGCAAGCTAGTCATTATTAATTATCTAAAATAAAAGCTCTGCAATTTAATGATCACCGAATAAAATGTTTGACTCTAGGTCTAATCATAAAAAACTTTACTTCACTAAATAAATGAAATTGATACCAAATGTAATATAGAATAACGTATTTACTTCAATAATAAATATTAGTGATTCAAAGTACTGCAGCCCACCAAGCGTAAAATATAGGGCTATCCAGTCATAATTTTAAGGGAGGAATAAGTATAATACTAATACGTGACCAAATAATTAAAATTCTAGTTTTTACCTTTTTAGATTCTTGTAAATATTTTTACTTTCAGCATTTCTTTAAATAAACCGCGTTAAATTTTACACCATATTATTTTACTACTTCCAAAATAGTAGCGTGTAGAATCGATTTCTTGCTGTGTAGGAATTATGTTTTATTAATGAGTATTGTTATATGGTATGTTATGAAGCAATTTATGTGCTATATGCATTCATCAATAAATTATTATTTTGCGTTTGGAGTAAATTATACGGTAGGCAGCTGTTTATATCACCTCGGTAAGAATTATTATATTATATTTCACAAAATAAAGAAATGTCAATCTTTATTTTCCAGTAAAACATCTTTTTAAAGTTCAAAAAGACTTTTTTATTCCAATTATTTCTACAATGAGAAAACTATTTCATTTCAATATACTATAACGTTGGGTTAGCTTGGAAACACGTCACGTAGACAAACAAACTTTATTGTCACTCTTTATTACACAAGAAATATCCTTCAAACAAATTTCACAACTGTCAATGCTTTACTTTGGCGTTTGTCAATTGCTTTCGATTGCTCAATATAAACTGACTCCAGTGGCGAAACTGAACCGCTTATATATGTTTTTCAGGATTATCGAAGTTTCGGCGACATCGAGAACGTGTCGAGAATCAAATAGAATATAGCCTGGACTATTCTATAAAACGTCAAAATAAAGGTATTACAAAAATTATCAATTCTAACGCAAACAGGAACATAGTTAACAAACTAACAAGGTAGGTGAGCCTCCGTAACAATACTTTGTGAGGCCATTTTGGATCACTGTATATTTTGCAATATTTTAGGTATAATTTTGGTAATAACGAAAATCTTCGACATAAATCATTAAATAATGTCGACCTTGAAATGCAAAAATAATAGGTAATTAGGTAATTTATCCTTGGCTTATTTAGAAAGATTATGGAAATAACCTGCACGTGTCCTTTTCGAAAATCCAAAAATATGCATGGGATTTCGTGTGTTATAATTGAAAAGCATAAGTTACAAAAGTATTTTACGACTAAATAAAACAGTAGAGGTGGTTTACACCTAAAACCGATATTTCTTTTAATACAACGTATTATATATGAAATTAGTAACCAACTTTCAATCTATATTTTAACAATATGTTCTAAATTTCGTTTCTCCCCAGTTTCTCATCAACTGGTTAGAAAGCATTTCAGTTTGAGAAACCACGCATCCGACCTATCTCCGAAGTTTGACTTTTTTCATCCCCCTGGGGTACAAGCTACTGACTTGATCCTTCTATCATATGTTTCGTTTAAAAGTTGACAACAAAGAAAACAATCCGAAGGGATGGGATAATTTCCTTAAAACTTTCTGTGTTTTGGGCATATTTCTCGCCGTTATCGTCGCATCGATTCGAAAAGTTATTCGGCCCGAGGGAAGGTTTCTTGGTTTTGTCTCTTAAGAAACACTTAGGGGGGATTTGGGCGCATCTGAGAAAATAGAAAATCTGTCTTTTGTATATTTTCAGCTGTGATTCTTATTTACTTACAGTATAGTTACAGTCCAATAATAAGTATTATTCGTAAACTAAAGAGTTTGGTAACTCCTTCCTGGAGTTATTATGTCTGGGCAGTTGTATTAAAATAAATAAATAACAAACTAAATAACGTTTTTACTACGGGTCTTCATTACTAAGTTACGAGTCTCGAAAATTATAAATTGAAATTTTATATTTGTTTATAACATCTTGACTATAACTTGGAACACATTGCAAATTTAGTAGTTGATGAACCTGTGCGTGTCTTTTTTTTACTAAATCTACGTTATCCACATATCTTCTTTAGATTTTCACAAAGATGACGATAAGGTTCTCCTAATTAGAAAAATGGGTTCTCAAACTAATTACTAATAAATATCTACTCTTGTTTGAATACGATAAACTTAAGGGTTTAGGATTTTATGTAACAGTTTGTGAGAGATAGGTAATAAATGTAAGATGTCTAAAAAACTTTTAATGTTAGTATTGATTGTAGATTACGTAAGTTAGGTAGGTATACCAAGGTAAATTTTTCTAGTATCTTTTATAAAATAACGTGCTATGAACTATTTTTCCTAACTAAGGTGTTGAAAACCTAAAATTAAATACAGGGTGTTAAAAAAAGAGAGTAAAATATTTCAGGAGGTAACAATATGAATCAAAATAAGCAGAAAAGTCTAAATAAACATGGGTCCGCAACGTAACGGTTGCGGAGATATGGACCACTATTCGTTTTTCAAACATTTTATTTTATTAGGAATAAATCGAAAAAGGAAGCTTTTAATAAACAAAAAACAAAGTTGCAGAAGATGTTCAAAGTGCTCTCCGTCCATTTCCAAGCAGGCACGACATCTTCATCTCAACGATATTCGAACTCTTTCGAAAACACCCTCCTTGGTTTGGATTTCTTGACACTTTTGATTAATCCGTAGCTGCAGCTCTTCCAGGCTATTTACAGGAGTATCATACACTAATGTCTTCAAATATCCCCAAACAAAGAAATCTAGAGGGTTCAGATCAGGCGATCTTGGAGGTCATAAAACAGGTCCGGCCCTTCCTATCCATCTATGTGGAAAAGTTTGGTGTAAATGCTTTCTAACGGCCATGGAAAAATGAGCTGGAGCACCATCATGCTGGAACCACATTTGTTGCCTCTGATTCAAAGGAATGTTTCCAAAAACTCATACAGTGTGTTCTGCAGAATTTTGAGGTAAGCAGACTTAAAACAGCTACCATACAATCTTGGAGGTCTGCTATCAGAGGGTATAAGTTCTTTAATTAATGTTTCATCCCACTTGGTTGCTCTTAACAGTATTTTCGTTCGACGTTCCACTCTTGTTGTAAGGTCCACTTTGCTAGATTTGATTTCGATGGTTTTGCTTGTCGTAGTATCCTGCATGTTTCCAAACGTTCGTCAGACAAACGCAACGCTACGGTTATCATGGACGCCATGGATTACAACAACAAGATTAATGCACTAATCAGCAGTGATACTTATAAACTGCGCAAAGTGGAACGTCAGCATCATTGGAAGCACCACTTCATCCCTGAAGTTATCGCTTTATTTAAGCTTTGCGTGTGGAATTGATAGTTCTACGAACAAAAGAATGGTGTCGCCATGGGTAGTCCACTGAGTTCTGTAGTGGCAAATTTTTTTATAGAGAACTTTAAAAAAGAAGCGCTACGATCAGCTCCTAAGAAACCTAAGTGCTGGCTTAGATACGTGGACGACACTTTCATCGTTTGGCAGCATAGCATAGATTCATTATAAGAATTTATGAATCATATTAACCAGCTACACAACAAGATTAACTTTGCCATGGAAGTGGAGCAAGAAAAAGCCTCACCGTTTTAAACATACTGGTAAAAAGTCTTCTGGCGTCTTGGGACACGATATCTACACGAAGAAGATACATACTAATATATATCTCCATGGAAAGTCTAATCATCATCTGGCACAAAAACGCTCGGTCATGAAGACCCTAGTTCACCGTCCATTTACGTTGGCTGATGAGGACTATCGGCAGAAAGAAATAGATTCGCTCCGACCTGTGTTCCTAGCAAATGGATACTCTAAGAAGAACATCGATAGAACCATTAGACCTCGGCGTGAGCAGACAGCAAGGCCCAAGGAGGAAGTCACTCAACCACCACTTTACCATACATTTCCAATGTGACAGATAGAGTTGCAAAAATATTACGCAAAAAAGACGTGTGGACTACTTTCACACCAACGTATAAAATAAGTCCGAAAGATCACTTGAGTCCGTTATAAACTCCGGGAGTGTATTTGCTGCCGTGCAGCGACTGTGGCAAAGTATATGTGGGAATGTCCAAAAGAACTATTGAAACCAGGAAAAAAGAACATGAAAGGCACGTACGGGTGTACCAGCCTGAAAAATCCGCCGTTGCTGAACATGCTTGGAAAGAGGGTCACAGAATCTCACTAGAGGACACTAGAGTGCTAGTTCGTACTAATGGATATTACATTCTAGCACAATGGGAGGCTTCGGAGATTCTTCAATACCCAAACAACATGAACAGGGACGAACGATTGAAGATTAGTCATACTTGGATGCCTTTGCTTTAGAACAAACAAGTGAACCGGAGCGTACCCGAACCAGCCATTCATAACAGGCCTGAACCTGAACCTAAACACGGAACTAACCAACCTTGACGCACCTACTAGTATAAAAGCTCGGCTTAGACACCGCGGTAACCATTTAGCCACCACTCAAGATATGAGAAGCACTGAAGATGCCATCTGCTAAGTATGACGAAACGTCTACATTAAAGCATCGACCATGGCAAAACAGCCCAGAAAGTGTACATCATTCAATTGACACCGGCCGTGAATACCTACGAACTACAGTAGCTAAATTTGTTCGTCGGTCAAATTATCTATCGCATATTAATGAGAGCTAATAAGCTCGAAACCGGTATATGTCTGGTGGGCCACCGACGAATGACTAGCTGTTACTATAGGTTTTTCAGGTGTAATTTAATGCTGGTCGGGACATTAGCCCGCAGAGTAGTTGTTTCCTGGAATTCCGCGTTTGCAACACATCGTTATCGTCGCTTCGTAATAGAGGTCGCTTAGCTTTGTGTCTGTGGCTTTTCAGTCCGACATACAGTAGCGAATTACCGCTAGATGTAGCTGTGCTTACTCATGGTCCCTACTGTCGGATTAGATACACTTAAAACGGCTAAAGTTGTTCGTCGGCCGCCTCACCTATGGCACACTGATGAGAGCTAAAAGAACGAAACCGATACATATCTGGTGGGCCACCGACGAATTCCTTTAGCTGTTAGCATTGTTGTAGTTTTTTCAGGTGTAATTCAATGCTGGTCGGATCATTAACTCGCAGAGTGGTTGTTTCCTGGAATTCTGTGTTTGAAGAAGACTGTATATTTAGAGCGTTCTACAGTTAGCATTCGCACTGTATAATTAATAAATACAGTTGAAATATAGGTATATTTGTATATAATAAATATATAATTGTAAAACATTACGAGGAAATTTATTAACATTGAATAAAATTTGTTAATAATAATTTAGTATATTACTGATAAACAAATATGGTCTGAATAATAGGCTAGGTAATTATAATATTTTTCAGTGTCGAATTAGATACTGGAAACGAAATATTTCTTTGATAAAATTAGAGTTAGACATAAGGCCACTTTATAAAAGTCTACATAAAATTACTTTTAGAATCTAAAAATTCATAAATATACAGGGTTAACTATGACTTAGTACAAATATTTTAAGAGGGGATAGGAAAAAATCAGAATTAACGGTATCACCCTTCAAAAAAATTTCAAACTTATTTATAAAGCGAAAAAAAATTTTTTTCAAATTCTTATTAACCCCTAATTTCTCGGCGACTATGCCGCCTGTCAGCTTCGAGGTTAGGTATGTTCTGCTAAAGTGAAAGTTGTCAAAGGTAGTGACAGAGCACCGCGTTGCCACGTGTAACGATTTACGGCGCTTTTAAAGAAAGTTTTATTTACAAAATACTAGATTATTTAATGAGAAACACGATATGGTACCTAGCACTGAGAGTAAAACCTACCTTACTGATACTTCCAGGACTGATATTTGGAGATTTCAAGAAAGTTGAATTATTTTCTGTTTTCTAACTTGTTTACATTATAACTTGTTGTAAAAATTGTTATACTTGCCGGGGACGTCTTGGTTTCCCTCGACCATTTCATAAATAAAAATATTTTTTTCTGTAGTTATATCTATTTTAGTTTAAAAATGCTTTATTTTTATGTCACTAAGTAAAAAAGAATTATCATAAAATTTTAAAAATTATGAAATTGGATATATTTTATTTTCAAGTTAGGTACAAACTTATTTAAAACTCCAGCACGTGTAAAACAACATTCGTGGACGTTGTACAATTCGTATAAATGTACGAGGATTTGGCATATTCTGTCTATTTGGAAAACGTCTTTGATATTCTGCTGCTGCACGATATGCACTTTCGTCGCACTTCCCATAAATTAGTACCATATCCGTAATTTCCGCGATTACACGAATTTGAATGTGCGAAAAGCAAATACTGAAAACTAATAATAGTAACGATATTAACAATTGTTAGGGTAATATTTTCTATGTTAATTAAATAAATACCCAATAACGTTTTACTACTTTCTTTATTTCGCACTTCCTATCTTTACTTTTACAACAACAACTCAACTCTGACAGTTCTGACACACCTCTTCCTCTTCTTCTTACATTCTTTCTGATCTACATTTTACAAAACATATATTTATGCCTACTTACTAAGAAATGTTTATTAACAAAATAATTGTCCACACAATAATCGACCATGTTTGCATATAATAATATTGTAGTATTATTATTTTAAATTTCCCGAGGCGTTTACAGTGCTCTGTAATATTACTTTTCTGTCCACTAGTGCTGTTTGACATTTGGAGAGTATTCGGAACAATGCAACCAACAACACAGTATAGGTTTATATCGTCTGACAAGTGCTATGTGCGTGTAACCCCATGTCACGGAGGAAATGTCAAAACAATACTAGAATGAAGAAACTCACGATCGTACATAAAAGAAGATAATATTGATTATATTGATTGCCATAAGAATATTTATCTGAAGAATATTAAGTTCTTGGTGTAGGCGGACCGAAGACTGAACGGTGGCGTTGACAATGTAATTTTAGTTTTCCGTTTTTAGTGACAGTTTCAGTTTTAAACGTTTTATTCATTAAATAATGGATGGTTGCGATATATTGGGCATGTGTAGTTTTCCACAATTTTCTTTAAACGTACGTGGAGATATTTCCTAGAGTTGAGAGCAATGCAGTGGAGTGACCGTTATCGGACAAAATTTTATAAATTAAAAACTGCCACGGGTGTATTCGAAGTTTTCTGTTAGTATTTCTTTCACAATCAATTTTCTTAAAATAAATGGGCAATTTTATTAACTGCATCTACGCGAAGTGTGTATTTTGTGGCGAGTAACTCTGACGGACCTGTAATGAGTGAAAATGAAGTTTAGGCAGTTTGGAACGAACGAACGAAAAACGCATGCAAAATACTGTAGCTAACCGGATTAACTGTTATCTATCAGGTACTTAGGTATTATTATTAATAAAAATGTTTTCTTTCGTTGTTTCTACATTCGGCAACGTTGGAACGTTGTGAGAAACGACCGCATGGTACCTAGTTGCACAGAACATATACCTAGTTGACATATGTAGCCATCTTGGACGATGACTGATGACATAGGCGCCGACTTTCCGTAGGAAAAGAGGGTTTTGCCCCATTTTTAACATCGAGCTAGAATTCCGAAATAAATTTTTTATTGTCTTTTAGGCCTTCCTGAGCACGTGGTTAAAATTTTTGTACTTAGTCATAGTTAACCCTGTATAAGATGTTCCTTTGCACTCCCGAAAACCCCAGATCCCAAATTTTCAAAATTGAAATTGAAGTAGTCTTTGGAATATTCTAATGAGCCTTCGCCGTAGAACAGCCTGTATGTAGATAATGCGTCAATAGCAACGAATGTCTAGATGCACCTTAAGATTTGTGTGTGATTTTAAAACTAAAGAATTAGGGGTTGACCTTTTAGGCCAATTATTTCGTAGCGTTGATAAAATCTATCGTGAAACAAATTTTGTGTTTTCCGAAATTCTCCGAAAACCCGTAAAATTTTATAATGAACCCATTACTAAAGTTTTATGTGTTACATCAACGGCGCTGGTTATGTTTCGTAATGATATTAACGGGAATGCTTTATGGCCTTAATTAAATGTCTCATTTTGAGATGTATCCTGCCATGATAATAAGCTAGCTACACAATGAAAGCCGGCATTAAAAAGATGGATAAAGCGGCAGATTGCTGTTAATGCCCTTTTGATAATTATGCTCTGCATTTTATGTGCCTAACTCAGGCCGTAGGGAACGTCCATTCTCGATCATTTACAACATATTATTGCGAATACAGTATATCGAAAGGTTTTATATAATAAATTCCACTATTTGTAAATAAAGTTCATATACGAAAACTGTGTATAGACATTTTAAATATATTAAATTTTAATATATAACACTATATCCTTTACATATAGGGTTGCAAGGTATACAGGCTAACCAGTGTTAAATAAAAAAGTCGTGTCTAACTTGACTGATTTTTAAAATAAAAATATTGTTACGAAAGTTCACCTACCTTTTTAGTTGGTTAATTATGTTCCTGTTTTCGTTAGAATTTATAATTGAAGCTCACCTACCTCGTTAGTTTGTAAATTACGTTTCTGTTCATGTTAGAATTTATAATTTTGTGATGCCTTTATTTTGACGTTTTCCGGAATATTCCAGGCTATATTCTATTTGTTTCTCGACACGTTCTCGAAGTCTCAGAAACTTCGAGAACTGTAGAAACCTATATAAGCAGATCATTTTCGGCCGCTGGAGTCAGTTTGTATTCAGCAGCCAAACGCAAGTGACAAACGTCAAAGTAAAGCGTTGACAGTTGAGAAATTGTTGAAGAATATTTCTTGTATTATCAAGAGTGATAATAAAGATTATTTGTCTACGTGACGTGTTTCAACGATAACCTAATTTCGAGGTTACATTGGTGTCAGAAGTAGGACGTCCCACAAAGAAGACATTTGGAGTAGACAAGTGAATGCCGGTAACGAGATCGAGAGCAGCAGAAATGGAGGAAACATTGAAACAGTTAATGGGAATGATGCAAGATATGAAAAAGAGTCAGGAAGATATGAAGAACAGCCAGGACGAAATGAAAGAAGACTTAAAAAAAGAAATGAAGAACAACCAGGATGAAATGAAGAACAGCCAAGACGAAATGATGGACAATTTAAAAAAGGAAATGAAAAACAGCCAGGACGAAATGAAGGAAGATTTGAAAAAGGAAATGAAAACTAGTCAAGAGGAAGTAAAAAATAGTTTAGAAGAAATGAAAAATAATCAGGAAGAGTTAAGAAACGAAATGAAAACCAGTCTACAAGAAAACAATAAGAAGTTAGAAGAAGCAATTAAAGTTAAACTCGACGAATTTGAGGAAACTGTGGAAGAGGAAATTAATCAATTAAGAAATGAGGTACAAGATAAGGTCCAGGTCGTAGAAGACAATGTGACTAAGTTACAAAGTGAAGTCTCAAATCTGAAATCTCAGTTGTGTACAAAAGAGCCTATTAAGACTGAGAGCAGCGTTTTTCCGTCGTCAAGAGTGAAGGCACCAACATTTGATGGAAAAGTTTCATGGAGAACTTACCTTAAACAATATGAAGCAGAAGCCTTGGCAAATAATTGGACAGAAGAAGAAAAGGCTACATCACTAATAGTAGCCATAATAGGAGAAGCCATGGAGATATTACGAACACTAGCCGAGGATCAACAAAAGGCTATTAAATGCTGAAGAGTGCTTTAGAAATGAGGTATGGCGATGCTCATCTACAACACGTTTATCAAGCACAATTAAAAGGCCGAAGACAACGCTTCGAAGAAAATCTGCAGCAATTTGAGGCAGATATAGCACGTATGGTGAAGCTAGCCTACCCCACCGCACCGACGGAATTTCAAGAACAGTTAGCAATAAGTAGCTTCATTGATGGCCTGCGAGATTCGGAGATCGGTCAAGCGTTAAGGTTGGCCAGGCATAAAAATATATCTGAAGCTTTGGCCCAGGCGCTAGAAATTGAAGCCGCACGACAAGCTTCCCGAAGTAGTCAAGGCAGAATAAGGCAACTAAGATTTAGGAGAGAAGAACAGCGTGAAGCCGAAGAGGATGACGAAGGATTAATGAAGAGCTTAAGACAATTTCTAGACAATTATCACAAGAAAAAGTCCGTACCGACTCTACTGTATATAGCAGGAGAAGATCCATCAAGTGTTGGAATTGTGGAGTTGAAGGGCATCTTAGGAATCGATGCCCTAAGAATACATCTAGTCAGGACCAGGAAAACGCCAACTAGTCAGCTTTGAGGGGCGAAAGCTGGCTAGGTGCTACCAAGCCCCACCAACTATTAAGATCAAGGTAACCCGTCTGCAAAATAATGGAACGAGTTTAGTAGTACCAGGGCGTATATGCGGACGGGATTGTGAAATGGTCCTTGATACAGGCTCTAGTCACACCATAGTAAGACCGAACATCGTCGCTCACTGTAGAATACAAAAGCCAGACCGGAAGTACATCTTGGAGACAGCAAATGGAGAAGTCATATCAGTGAAGGGCATCCATCTAGCTAGAATAACCCTGGGGCAACCACATTCCAACACAACATCCTAGTAGCAGATATAACCGATGATGTCATTCTTGGACTTGATGTAATGGCTCAACATAATTTTGTATTGGACCTTCCACGAAGACTATTGAAGACCAAAGATGAAGAAATCATCATGCAGTTTCCTGAAATCAGAAACCTTCCTATTAGAACTGTGAAAGCGTCAGCAGACATAGAACTTCCAGCAGGTTCAGAACTAGTTATTGAAGCTATTTGTAGCAGTCCTTCGGCAGTTGAAGAAACTGTAATTGTAGAACCAGAACCAGAGAGCAGTCTCTATAGGAAGGGCATATTAACCGGAAAGACATTAACAGAAAGGAAAAACAATTTGGTATTGGTGAGAATGCTAAATCTAAAGGACTACCCACAACAGATCAAGAAAGGCGAACCTTTGGGAATTTGTCAAACAGTTGCATCGGTGTTCAGCAATATGGAATCATCAACAGCACCTCGAAATATTCAAAAACTACCCGAAGTCATGCAGACCCTTGTTAACCGATTCAAGTCCCCACTACGAGCTGATGAAGTCCAAAAATTGGAAGATTTGTTGAGGCGCTACCAGGATGTATTCTCGTTAACAGAGAATGACGTCGGAAGGACTAATCTTGTGCAGCACCGCATAAATACCGGCAACACCACTCCAATTAAACAAGCTCCACGACGTATCCCTATAGCGAAGCAAGAAGAGGTATCGACGATGCTTAGAGACATGCAGCAACAGGGAGTCATTGAACCATCCCAGAGTCCATGGACTTCGCCAGTTGTTCTGGTAAAGAAGAAGGATGGCTCTACCAGATTTTGTGTAGATTATAGAAGACTAAACGATGTCACTAAAAAGGACAGTTATCCGTTGCCAAGAATAGACGATACCCTGGATACCCTGTCTGGATCCCAATGGTTTTCCACATTAGACCTGAAAAGTGGCTATTGGCAAGTGCAACTTCACACAGATGATAAAGAGAAGACAGCGTTTTCCATTGGAACAGGGCTGTGGCACTTCAACGTCATGCCCTTTGGCCTCTGCAACGCACCAGCCACCTTTGAAAGACTTATGGAAACCATTCTACGAGGAATGACCTGGAAAACTTGTCTCGTTTATCTTGATGACATAATAATACTTGGAAAAGACTTTGAAGATCATTTGAAGAATGTTCAAGAAGTTTTCCAAAAGTTGAGAGAGGCCCGGCTCAAGTTAAGTCCCAAGAAGTGCATGCTCTTTCAAAAGGAAGTCAAGTATTTAGGACACATTATTTCCTCTGACGGAGTGAAGACTGACCCAGAGAAAACTGAAACCGTCTGGAAATGGCCAGTACCGAAAGACAAACATGAATTAAGGAGTTTCCTTGGACTTTGCACTTACTATCGCAAGTTTGTGAAAAATTTCGCTGAGATTGCGAAACCCCTACATCGGCTCACAGAAAACAATCAGCCATTCATCTGGACGGAACAATGTCAACAAGCTTTTCAAAGATTAAAAGAAGATTTGTGTTCTTCTCCGATTCTGTCATATCCCAAGCCTGGAAAGACATTCATCGTGGACACGGATGCTAGTAATACTGGAATTGGAGGAGTATTATCACAAATTGAAAATGGGCAAGAAAAAGTGATTTCCTACTTTAGCAAGGTCCTCTCTAAGCAAGAAATGAACTACTGCGTAACCAGAAGAGAGTTGCTTGCCCAAATTAAAACTGTGGGGCATTTTCATAAGTATTTCTATGGTCAGCCGTTCGTCTTGAGGACCGATCATGCTTCTTTGAAGTGGCTACTGCAGTTCAGGAATCCAGAAGGCCAAGTGGCAAGATGGCTTCAACGGTTGCAGGAGTATGACTTCAAAATTGAACACCGTAAAGGATCTAACCATCGTAATGCTGATGCTCTATCCAGAAGACCATGTCCTTCAAATTGTAAACATTGTGTGCGACAAGAAGTGAGGGAAGAAGATGAATTTCTTTGCAGAAGAACTACCATCCAGTGTCCAGAGGATTGGGATATTAAAACCATTGCTAAAAACAAAATTAAAAACCCGAATTTTGAACCAATTTACCAATGAAGGATAAAACATGGACAGACCCACCTGGCAGGACATTGCTGATAAGTCACCATCTCTAAAAAGTTACGGGGCATGATGGAATTCTTTAGCCATCGAGAACGGCCGATTAACAAGAGTCTGGGAGAGCCCAGACGGCAAAGAAAAGATTTATCAAACAATACTGCCCCAGAAAAGAATTCCAGAAGTTCTTCAAGCACTGCACAGTGGAGTCGGTGGTGGGCACTTTGGAATAAACAAAACTCTAAATAAAGTTAGAGAACGATTTTACTGGCTTGGCAGTCGGTCCGATGTGGAAGAATGGTGCCGACGTTGTGATACCTGCGCCTCTAGTAAGGGACCCAGGACTCGAAGCCGAGGACAGATGAAGCAGTACAATGTTGGAGCTCCATTCGAGAGAATAGCTATTGACATAGCTGGACCATTTCCTCGTAGTAGCAGTGGGAATCGTTATATTTTAGTAGTGATGGACTACTTCAGTAAATGACCAGAAATATATCCCTTACCTAATCAAGAAGCTGTTACCGTAGCCGAAGCTTTATTCGAAAATTGGATATGTCGTTATGGGGTGCCCAGAGAGATCCATTCCGACCAAGGACGAAATTTCGAGTCGGAAGTATTTCAGAACGTTTGTAAGCTGCTAGGCATTCACAAAACCAGAACTACACCTCTTCACCCGCAATCAGATGGAATGGTGGAAAGATTCAATCGCACCATCGAAAACTTCCTGAGAACGGCCGTCAACGAGAAACAGACCAACTGGGATACCTGCCTTCCTCCATTTTTACTGGCATACCGAGCAGCAATTCATGAGACCACGGGTAAAACACCAGCCAACGTGATTTTCGGCACAGAATTGCGGCTACCCATAGATCTAATTATGAATCGACCGCAACACGAGGAAAACTTGGATGATTATCTCAGCCATCTGAAAGATCGAATAAAGATGGTACATGAAGAAGTACGAGAGAAGATAAAAATAGAAAGCGACAGAATGAAGACCAGATACGACTTGCGTGCCAACAGCAGCGGGTTTCAAGAGCTTGAGAAAGTGTGGCTCTATAACCCAAAAGAAGCAAGGGTAAATCTCCGAAGCTGCAGAAATCGTGGGAAGGCCCTTATACCGTCGTGTCACGATTGAATGACGTAGTTTACAGGATCCAGAGGAATCCCCAAGCCAAGATGAAGATTGTCCACATCGATCGTTTAACACCTTATCAAGAAGGCCATGCGGACAATGGAGTAACCTGATCGGGACGATCAGTTCTAAGAGGGGGGCAATGTTACGAAAGTTCACCTACCTTTTTAGTTGGTTAATTATGTTCCTGTTTTCGTTAGAATTTATAATTGAAGCTCACCTACCTCGTTAGTTTGTAAATTACGTTTCTGTTCATGTTAGTATTTATAATTTTGTGATGCCTTTATTTTGACGTTTTCCGGAATATTCCAGGCTATATTCTATTTGTTTCTCGACACGTTCTCGAAGTCTCAGAAACTTCGAGAACTGTAGAAACCTATATAAGCAGATCATTTTCGGCCGCTGGAGTCAGTTTGTATTCAGCAGCCAAACGCAAGTGACAAACGTCAAAGTAAAGGCATCACAAAAATTATAAATTCTAACATGAACAGAAACGTAATTTACAAACTAACGAGGTAGGTGAGCTTCAATTATAAATTCTAACGAAAACAGGAACATAATTAACTAACTAAAAGGTAGGTGAACTTTCGTAACAATATATTGCTAGTTTTAAACATTAATAATTTTTCTATTGGAATTTCTATGTTTAGTATTAACTAATTAAATAAATCCATAACTCCTCGTTTCATTGTACTGGATAGGATTCATTTCTTACTCATTCACACACAATTTTTTTCTCTTCCCTACGGTTGGCCGTCATTAACTTAACTTCGTTCCAACTTTAGTGTTTTCACTTTATCAGATGTATTTATTGGTTTTCTAATTTATTTTTTTTAATTTTATTTTCCCAAACTCTTCTTACTGGTCTAATTCTATCCATACACAGACCTGTTGACTATATTTCCAATTCTCATCGTATATCTACATTTATCATGCTATCTCTAAATATTGAAATGTTTCTATTTGTTCTATTATTGTCATTTATTTTTAAATTTAGTCCCTTTTTTCACTTCATATCATTTTGGTTTTATTCTTATTGATTTCAATTCCATATTCTCCTTGTTTTGAACTTTCAGTGGTCACGAATATTTCTGATCTCATATTGTTATTTATTACTGAGTTCGAGTTGGAATTGTAGATTTTCTACTATTATGCTAATACCTCTTTCTTGAAGAATATTCCATAATTTTTGCCTCGATATCCTGTGAAATGCGCTTTCTATATCTATAAATGCTGCACATGTGCTTTTTCTCTCTAGCGTCGATTTTCTATTATCTGCTTTATATATATTATAAATATATTATCTTGAGTGCTTCTTCTATTTTTGAATCCGCTTTTCACTTCATGTAAAGTATGTTTCACAATTCTTCTTTTTCTTTTTTCTAGTTATTAATTTTTCAAATATTTTCATGTCACTACACAGTAATGTTATACCTCTATAGTTTTTGTTGAATTCTAATGAATCAAGTACTGGTAGACACTGCTTTAATGCTATAATTAATAATATATATCCGTTGTTTTTTTATAATTTGTCATGACTTGAAAAAAATGTTTACCGTACAAACGTCTCGTTGCCAGAGAGATTTGCTCAAATTTGTCATAAATTAACATGTCATGCAACTGGTCATGGTTACTAGAAATTTTACCACTGCTGTTTAAGTGCACTTAAAATCTCAAACAAGCACTAGAGAAATACCACAATACAACTACATATAACTAATAAAAGATTGAGCACATTATACCTACACGAACCAGCAAAGCCTGCTTATGAGAGCACCCATGTTACTTTATAAAGTAGCGCACTCTAGACCAACAAAAGCACGTACCATCACCCGCACCGATCGTCACAGTAGGTCGTGTCGAGATGACCTGCAGGTTCCATGCCTGGCCGCGCTAGTGCGACGTGAGGCCTGTTCCCACAAAAGTCAGATATTGGTTTCAAACTGTTAGAAATATTCGACCAGTTAAATTGTGGATGTGTCGCTGAACTATTGGGCACCCTCGCTTATCAATAACCTGTATTTATTTACCTTAAATAAACTGAAGTCTTTCCTCAGATGACACTGTTCTGTAAAATTTTGTATTTTGTTGTTGCAAGTGAGGACGATCCAAGAGCTTGACAAATTGTTTTTATGACGTTCGGAAATACTGAACAAAAATCATTGATCTCTCTCCAGTTAAGAAAATAAATTCACCATACAGCTTTTTTTATACAAAATCAATACAAAACTTTCTCGTTTTCCTGCTTTCTTCCTCCTCAATTCTCCTCTTTGTATAACATCGCTAAAATAAAAATTTCTTCTTCCGAGCTATATTTGCTACAAAAATATCAAAACGTCTGCCATAAACCTGCACAGAAAGCTGTTGGTCTGTGCTGGACAAGTGTGCGAGGTCGTGTCGGTTTGAAAGTTCCCGCTATGGTGGTCAGTGCATAATGTGCGCGATTTTTAATACTTTTTGCCTTATTTATATATAATATAGTTCGTCAACCAGTCAAAGTTAGGAGTAAAAATAGGGCTGACGGTAGCCGAGCGGCCAAGGCGGCGATGAATAGTTGCTGCCAGGGAAGCACGAGCGGCCGGAAGTTGGTTCGAATCCAACACGGGGCAGGAATTTTTCTGTCCTACCCATGGATGTTTGTGATTGTAAGGGTGGAGGGTAGTGTAAGTTAGTAGGTAAAAAGGGCCAAATATGGCACTAAGCTTCAGTACCTTTACCTTTACCCCAGGAGTAAAAATAATACTGTCGGTACTGTTTTAAAATCCAAGTCACTCTTGTTTATAGTGTAAGTAAGGATGACATGGATTTTAAAAGAGTATCGCCATCTACTGTTTTCTCTAGTTTCTTTTTTCTTTTTACTAATTATACAAGGACTATATTATACAGGGCGGCCAAATGAAAACAAAACAGCCATTTTCAGGAACTGCGTCAAGATTGTTGAAAAACGTTCAGACCCGTCGATTTTAAATTAAAGGGGGACATTATTTGTAATTTCGGAGCACAGTTTTGCGTTATATTGTAGTTGTATTTTTATTTTTGAAATGTATTCGTAGAAAAACTATTTGTTTAACACATTTTTTCCATAAGAGTATTTTGTGGCTTTTGGTAGGATATACAATCGGCACTTATATTCCGGACACTCTGCAGGTATTTTAGTTTACATGTGAATTTAGTATTATTTTTTTAGAAAGAAATTGTTTTCTTAAAACTATCGAAAAAAAAACATTTTATGTGTCATATCATTATCCATGAGATTTTTCTATTTGTATATTAAAAAGTTTTTATTAGATTCAAAACACAGTTTTGTTTTTACTGTTTAATTTATATAATTCAGTTCACTTCAGATTACTTGAGAACGCGTCAATATTATTGTAATTGCTTTTATTTAATGAGAATAATATTTACTTCTAGTAGATTCAGCTGTATATTTGTGAGATGGAAGACGCTAAGTTATTTATTTTTGCTCCTACGTTTATTTAGATGAGATGCATATCGACTTTTACGAAATTTTGTGGGTAAAATGTGCATATATTTTTATAGAAAGATGGCAGATTGAAGCAAATTATCTGTAAAGCAGAAGATAATAAATCGGTAAATAATAGTGCCAAAAAATGTTCCTAAGCAAAATGTTTTTCATATTTTCTCTATACCTACTGTGAATGGTCAGCGAAGTACATCTATAGCTATTATATGCAGGATGTCCCAAAATGTTTTAGAGCACGCTTGACTACAGAGCCTTAGGAACAAAATAACATCAACTTAGCTTTCAAATAACGATTAGAACTAGATACTTATTTGGTATATTTTTTAAATCATTTGAGAGTAATAATTCATTTGGCCATCATTTTTTTATCATCATTTAAAAAGGGTAGGTGGAAAAAAAACTTGATATCAATTCTGTACTTAACTGTCAGCAAACTCTAAACGTAACCACAATCACATCTACAAAACAATTGCATGTAAACAGTTCTAGAATTCGCATTCATGTGCAAACGTTTGGATAATATAATATTCCATACAAAATATATTATATAATATGCTCTAAAAATTAAAAACCTAAGTACGGTTTCTTCGTCGTCACTTACCTCATCTATGGTACACTGATGAGAGCTAATAAACTTGAAACCGGTATATATCTGATGGGCTGCTGGCGAATGACTTTGGCTGTTTGCTATAAATTTTTCAGGTGTAATTTAATGCTGGTCGGGGCATTAGTCCGCAGAGTAGCTGTTTGTGTGAAATTATGTTTTACATTTATTGTTGATAAACCTATTTAATTCTAAAAAATATATTATTAGTTAAAAATGCATAAATTTAGGAAACATTGCTCTCACTTTTGTTATTGTATTTTTAAAATCTCTGTATAATCCTTTACAGAAATACTGACTGTTTAATTCAAACTGTGAGAAAACTGGTTCAGTTTTCTTAATATCATCAGTTAAATTGGCACATTATAAACGCTTTCTGACATAAGGAACAATTAATTAGTAAATTATATATCGTTTATAAACATTTATGTAACAGATATTAATTGAAGAAAATTTTACAAAGATGACATGCAGCACTGTTTGAAATAAAAATGCAAACAATTATCCAAAATTAAACCTGAAAAAATAAATACTTATAAACAGTCTGTAAAAACAATATTTCAATATTACAAAGATTCGGATCCTTCATCTTTGGGGTGTAGGATGTTAAGGATTTCAAAATGTGATATTAATGTATCATCTAATTCTAGCTAAAAACAATATGAAAAGATTATGCATCCAGATAGACTATAAATGCGGTAAGATAATATGTTTAATTAAATTAACCATTACTTGTAAAAAAGTATTAAAAAAAAATTCAAGCAATTCGCGAAGTTTTCCATGACTTGCTGCCTGGCTTGTTTGCATCAAACAGAGGATTCGTTTTATAGTAAACGTAAACTTGTAAAACATGAGTTATATACCTAAGACTTTAAATATATAATCGCGACAAGAATTCAGACGGCTTACGACATAGGAACAAATGAATAATTCATTATATTTTTATCAAAATATTTAAGAAACTGCAACTGAAAGTAATAAAACTATATGCTACACTAAATGTTTGCATTGTATATTGCACTAAATTGCAAAAAATCATTGTTTTTAACGCGACCACATATCGAAAATTATGCTGACAATAAAAACAATTACGTATCGTCACCCATGTCGTAAGACATCTGAATTTTTGCCGCGAGTATATAAATTAGTGAATATCTCAAAAACTGACATCGTGGACTAACAACCTTAAACAATAGCAAGAAATTTGCACATACTTCAGTTATCTACGTTTTCATTTTTCATACTTACTTTTATAATATTAGCTAACATATGATATCTGATTAATAACTAAATTAATGTGCAATTGATAGTCAGTTTGAAAATGATGTTTATTTTATTGAATGTATATCATTTCTAGGATCTCAAAAATCTTTTATTAATGATTTAAATTCACATAAAAGTTAAAGATCATTTCAGCATCTTTGCAAAATGGTCATTTATTACACTCATCAGTAAGGTTCGTGACAGTTGAACATTCCAGAGTCGTACTTTGTATTTATGTATATATGAAAAATTGTATATTTTGCAGAAACCCAACGTGCGAAGAAAGCAAACGACGTAGTTTTGTTATATTGAAGAAAAAAAAAACTACAACGTTCCACATCCAAACTCTCTTCCACTTCTGTCCATGATTGAGTTGAACTAGCGATCATTTGCAATCTATATTCTACAGTCAGTGGCTAGCAGTTAGTCAGTGTATAGTTTTGACTCGCTGACTTAACGCATGTTGAGTGTTCCTTAAGAGTGGGCAATGGTAGACACATTCGTCAAACTTACGGTCGCGGAAGGGGGGTAGGTATCACCGGTAGGCATGTCCTTAGAAGCAATAAATTATCTGGGCAGCAGTAAAAAATGACACACGCTCCACAGAGTCGAACTCGGACTTAAGCAGACGGCGTTACAGTTAGGCAAAATAGGTATATCGGGTATATCACTGTATCATATTTTAGAATTACGAATAGGAACAGTCCGTGGCGTCGCGTGGACTGTTAAAATTAATAATGCTTAACATATTGTTCCAATTCATGACCATTTTAATATTAGCTCAGTTGTAACACTATATATTATTTGTTACTAACATCAAATAATTTGACAAATATAATGAAAATTATATACTTATAGTTGTTACTACTGTTACTCATAAAATACAGGGCGTCCCTGAAATGCATATACCAGTGAATCACACTATATTCTTAAGATCAAAATGCGACGAAAAGGGACACTTACGTCTAAGTGCGTGGCGTAAAAACATGGTTGCAAAAAAGAGTATGTACGGTATAAATAAATACTATAATATTGCTTTCGGATTTAGTAATATAATTAAATACGAGTATATTCAAAAGAAGTAGCACAAATGATACCAGTGAATCTACTGCTAAAAAGAACACGTTTGCATAAAAATTACCATAGCACCTCTTAAAAGATAGGTAATTTGAATACTAAAAAACGATATAAAAGTAAAATTTTCAATACTAATGCATGTGCAATAGTTTTTCGAAAATGTCTGCCCTTAAGGGGTTGATATAAGCTTCCCCTCATTTCTTTTTTGCTACTTATCGTTATAATGAGAATAATAATGAATTTAATTTTTCTGTTAAACGGTTAGTATTAAAGCGAAAAAGCAAGAGAAATAAACGTTTTAAAATAAACCAGGCTATCTGATACATTAAGGGATTCTCATTTCAACATATTCCAAGGAGCAAACATTTTCGAAAAAATTATTGAAAAGTTGCACATGCATTGGTAGAAAATTTGTGTAAAATTATACATACTATACACACTATTATACCTTTTTTGGTTTTCAAATTCCATATTTTTTTGGAAAATGAGGGCTCTGTCTCCTAAGGAGTGAACATTTGAAGGTCATTTTTATCCATAACGTGTTCTTTTAGTTGAAGATTCACCGGTACCATTTGTGCTACTTATGTATATAATTCATTATAATAACATGTACTATCGTTTGCAATATTAATGACACTCACTAAAATGAATTTTGCAATTTATTTTGAACTTCTGACGTATTCATATTGAAATCTGCTTTAAATTTTTAACATTAGTTATTAGTTGTTTCACTTACTAAGAGAGATTTAATGATATTTCTATTCAGAAATTCCAGAAGTTCAAAACTGTTTTAAGAGAGTGTCATTATTATTGCAAACGATTGTACATAATGTAAATGTATGTATCATGTACAATACATAGTAAATTTTAATCATAACTTCTACAGTTATTTTCAATTTAGTATAAATTCCCACCGTCGTATTTATACAGAGTGTTACGCATAAGAACCAACACAGAGCAGGTGTATATAGGGGGTCACAAAATATTTCAATTTAACTAAATAGGCCTTCCAAGTGGGGTCAAATATTTTGAAAAAAAAAACCTATTATTTCTAAATTACTTTAACTTGGAATAATCAAATTTGGTAGGTACGTGATTTAAGTTTATAATTGGTATTCTTTGACAATGAATTCAAGTAATTTGAAACACACAAGGTATTCATTGATTTTACATTAATCGAATTTGAAAAGAAGAATGATAATATCTCACGCAGAATTTTATTTGAAACACTTTTTCTCTTGTTAAATTTAAAAACTTTGAAGATTTCAAGAAAAATGCATTAATTAAAATAAGATTTTAATAGTGTTTATTAGAAGCAATCAAAAAATCAGTAGTAGACTGTCTTTTAAATTTGACAGTAATAAAACTATGCAACTTTATATATATAGGTATGTTTGGTTAAATTTCAATATTTTGGAACCCCTAGATCACGCCGTACATGCACCTACTCTATGTCTATTCTTATGCGGAACACTCTGTATACAAAGAATATTCTTTACAAAAATATTTGAACTATCAAGAAATAAATCAATAAAACAGCTATAAATTAATAATAATTATTCGTGCAAATTTGCATTGTCCACTTTTGTCAATTTAAATTTTGAACCATCTCTATGATATTCAATATTACATGGCTAAATAATCAGTTATTAAATGACAATTATTACTATAGAATCTCCATACTTATTATTTTATTGGACTATTGAAATTTTTGTGAAAAGCTAAATACTAGTAAAATTAAAAATGTGTATTTATAAACTTTTAAAATCAATTCACTTCCTTATTCAATAATAATTGATTTCTGTAAGCAACAAAACAGTGATGAAGATAGTTATTTATTTTTGTGTGGCTGCTTCTTTTCAATTCATAAGTATATATTCTTGTGGAAAATATAAATTATGAAGCATTATGGTTAATTTATATTACATACAATATTAATTATTATATGTATAGACAAATAAAAAGAAATAGTACATAAATACCGAATTATTGCCGAATTATTATTACCGAATTGCGAATTTTACCACAAACATGATATAATTGTAAAATTCACGTAAAATTCGCGAGATAAGCGTAAACGGCGCCGCCGGCTCTGATACCACTAGATTCCAAGTCTGCAATCCAGAATAGTGGGGAGAGCTAAACCGTTTAACAAGAGTATTAGAGCTATCTCTGGATTCATAGGATAAAAAATTAAACAACTCATGATTTAGAATCTGCAATATATTGCTGAAGTCCGATTTCACTGTTTTCCTGTATATGGTTTGTCTAATAGACGTAATTAAATAAAATAGTTTAAAACTGGTGCTCGGCGCCATCTATACGAATTTTGTTAAACTACATAGGTGCAAAATTATTTATTTGATTTTAAAAAACTCGTTGATATAAAGTAAATAAAAAATAAAGGAATTAATCCTTGAATAGTAGTGCAAGTCCGAAATTTGTTAGATTTTCATTATTTATCTCCGGTGCATAAAAAAAAAATCATTAAATTTGGCATCTATATCAGGTACCATTGCCCACTCTTAAGGCTTACGGTGAGCGCTCTATCAAACGATATACATACAGCGTGTCTCCGTTTTTTCGTTCTTAACTTTGGGAAATGATAGAGCGTGATGAAATAATAGGAATCTTTCCTATAACATTTTTCCCTATAGCGCTCCGTTTTCGTTCAACTCTCAAAAAAATATGTTATTTTCTTTATTATCTACTAAACAAATAAATATTTTTTGTTGAAACTTGGTACACAGTAATCATAATACACAGTAATCATTAAAATAAGTTGTTAATATTTGTATTGAAAAAATACTTTTCATCAGTGGCGTTGAAGTTTAGGGGGTTCAAAACAGAACAAAATCCCATATTTACGCCACTGGCCATAGCCGGAAAAAGTTATTCACGTCAAAATATTAACCTTTTATTATGATTACTGTATACCAAGTTTCAACAAAAAATATTTATTTCTTTAGTAGATAATAAAAAATAACATATTTTTTTGAGAGTTAAACGCCCTGTATCACGAAAACGGAGCGCTATAGGAGAAAATGTTATAGGAAAGATTCCTATTATTTCTTCACGCTCTATCATTTCCCAAAGTTAAGAACGAAAAAACGGAGACACCCTGTATAAGGTATGTTCCAACAACCGTCGAGAACTGGTTCAGAACCGTGAGAAATGTTTGACCAACATCGTCTTACGTCGCATTTGCCGAGAGTACATTAACAACTGAACTGACTGACTAATTCTGGACGGTTCGGAATCGATTCTTGCTGTGTTGGAACAAACCCATAGTTTTCGCTCAGTAACTCCTTAACGGATAATGCGTTTTTTTAATAGACTACAAATATTATTTTACGTCGACGCTGTGTTTTGAAATTTTGAAAAAGTGTAAAATTATTTTTTTTTTAATGAATTTTGCATATTTTCAAAATTTCGAGACACAACGTCGACGTAAAATAATATTTGTAGTATATTAAAAAAACGCATATTTTTTATCATTTTTCGTTGAGGAGTTACTGAGCGAAAACTATATCGCTTTGGATCGAGCGCTCACCGTAAGCCTTAATGTTGTGTCTAAGTTTCTGTCACATTACCTTATCATAATAAAAATAAGTTGAGTGGAAGATCAGCTAGACTTTGCTAAACATCTAAGTATCTACTTTTTTTATTTTCTACAATATACTTTGATAACTAGAAAATTATGCTTTCAAGGTACTTATATTAGACAATAGTCGAAATCAAATGGTACGGTTCAGAAGCAAAACTTAGTTACATGACAAAACATTACAAAATGTGAATTAAGTGTTTTTACAGATATATGAAAATACATTATGCACCTGCTTTATTTAAGAGAAAACTGTTGGCTGAATTGATATGGCTTGAATTATTGACAGCACTGCTCGGGTTTCGCGCTAAAGTTTTAAACCACAGTGCCCAGCCACTAGTTTGTTTGCAGGCTTTAAAACTACGGTTTTGTTACTGACCCATTAATGTGCTTTACCGATGAATAATTAAAACCGCATTAAAGCACACTAATTGATTTACTCTTTCTCATCTAGTTGCCTCTACGCACACACTATTGTATTAGTATCCGCTATTATTCATAACATATTTTTTCTGATCTAGCACTTGATAAGACACATGTCTGGCAGCATCAAAATGTATATTTACGTATTATTGCACTTATAGGCATTATAAACATTTTAACTAACTCAGCACAACACCATGATTAAATAAAAAATTACAGATATTGATAACTGTAATTAATAACTTTGATTTTACGTTAATACATTTATTATAAAATTGGGAAAGTGAGAAAATTAAATATTATTCCGCGCATTTTCTTTACAGTCATCGAATGTACAGTAAGATCCATGACAAGCCATTATTACTAATCAATAATATCGATTCACTTGACGAATGGTAGGGGGTGGAGAGAGGGTTCACATACATATGGGCACTTTATTGTCGACACAAATATATGCACGTATTCAAGTGACTATTTCAGCAATGTTTACTCTACCTCCGCAGTGTACAAATTTTCAAATACAAAATTTAATAATTTTGAAACTTCAAACATTGCTGAGCTCTCTGAAAGTGCTGTACTGCTTGCTTTAAATAAATTAAATAACAAGATGATCTCTGGTAATTCCCAGTTTCTTGATTAAGGATAGTAGATCGATTAAGGTAGTAGATAGTGGATCGGTCAGTGGTCGTGCGGTTTATGGCGGCAGTACTTGAATCGAGGTGACTAGATCGCTGTGGGTTCGACCCCCGCAGCCGGTAGACCGTATATAAGCTACATTCGTGGAGAGATTATCATTTTCTCTGCGGGTATGGTAGGGTGCAAGAATGTTGGCTTGGGTCAATGTGAGAGATTGATACCGGTTGACATTTGACTACCCCCTAATTTATAAGGTTTTCCAGGTTTCCCTCATTCCTGCACTGAATGGTGGTTAGGGCCTACCAATGTAAGTCGTTCCTGGGCGCAAATGCGGCCTGCTTAATAATAATATGCCGTCCCCTCTCCCGTACAAGTTTTCGACTTCTGGGCTAATTCTCGTGATTAGAAGGAGGGGTAGAGATATTATTATTATAGATATGTTTTTGCCCAGCCTTTATTAATTTTGTTCAATTTGAGTATCAAAAGTCATACCTTTCCTGATGTGTGGAAAGTTGCTCGAGTGTGTCCTATGCTGAAATCTAGTGATAGCACTGTATTGACTAATTATAGGCATATTTCTATACTTTGCAATTTTGCAAAGGTGCTCAAAATATCTTTGTACAACCGTATTTATCAATTTGTCAAAAACTATATAAGTCGTCCAACACGGCTTTATGAAAAATCGTTCGATAATTACCATTTTCTCATTATGTGTCTGGTGTAATTGATGATCAGGGTCAAGTTGATGTAATATTTAATTACTTTTCTAAGACTTTTGACCGAATCGATCACGGACTGACCCTATGCAAATTAAAAAATATAGATTCAGTGATTCTCTGTTAACGTTTTTTACATTATATTTGTGTAACCGATCGCAGTTCATGTCATACAATGGCTTTGACTCTAGGTATTTTTATTCTCCATCTGGAGTCCCACAGGGATCGAATTTAGGGCCATTGCTTTTCTTGCTATTTATTAATGATATTACTGGGGTTATACATTGTAATTTTCTGTTATTTGCTGACGATCTAAAAATATATAGCAGAGTTGACACAATCAAAGGCTGTCCGTTTATAGCAAATCAAATAAAACAAAATAAAAAACTGATGTACTATTAACAGGTTGAAAATAAATGATCATAAATGTAAAACAATATATTTTACATTAAAAAGACAGCCAATCAAATTTGATTATAGAATGAATGGTATGGTACTGGCACGATGTGATACAGTGAAAGATTTGGGTATAGCCTTGAACACTAAATTTTCATTGAATACTCATATTAATGAAACGGTTTCATCTGCTTTAAGAATGTTAGGGTTTGTAATTAGGAATTGTCGGAGCTTTCAAAATACTCAAACATTACGCTTATGTATAAATCTTTTGTCAGGTCTACATTAGAATATGCGTCTAATACGCATCTGGTACTTATATTATCATAATCAAATCCTTCGTATAGAAAGTGTACAGAGAAAAATTTTGAAAGTTTTTTTTATCATAAAAAATTATGGAACCTACCCAAAGAAGGGCTTTGATCATCAATTATTACTGGATACATTTAAAGTGTCATCTTTACAAGTGAGACGAATTTTGTCTAGTACAACTTTTAGTTACACATGAATGCATAATGATATTGACTGTACAAATCTTATAAGTGAGTTATACTTTCAAGTACCATGAAGTTCATCCCGATATGTTCAAATATTTAGACTACCAATGGCCAGACCTAACATGATTTTACATTCCCTTTTGTATATACTATGTATAATTTGAATAAAATCTCATTATTATGTGATATAAACTGTGCAAAGTTAAATCAAGTTCGAGATGTTCTAATTGAGCAAGCACCTTTTTTGAGCTGCTATTTTGTTTTTTATCTGAAGTTTTTATGTTGTTATTTCTAAATTTACCATTGCTTTATTTTATTATTTCTCTTTTTCATAAATATGTAAATTTATATTATTTATCGACATTATTATTATTGTTATACTACTCTGTTGGTTTATTATTTAGTACTTAACGTTATTTAGTTAAAGTTTAGTATTTAAATGTATTTTTTCTTTCCATGTACTATAGCATTTACTATATTTGTCCTGTAATTGGATTATGTAATCTGTTGGGGAATGAATTGATTATTATTATTATTATTATTATTAAATAACTGTATCCACCAGACATTTTAATCTAGACACCGAATGTGTACATCAAATGTCTATACAGAGTGTCTGGAATATGAGTGCCTTAATTTTGCCATATGATAAGTTGTACTAAACAAAACATATTTGACTTAACAATTTTTTTTATCTAACCAGCGGTATCAGAATTATGACAGCGAACAAGTTTTGAATATGTGATAACGTCGCTCACATACTATCTTAGGATTGTTATGTGTTATGTGTTTAAAACGAATTATGTTTCTTGCAAGAAACGTTTACCATACAAACGTCTCGTAGCCAGAGAGTTTTGCCTAGATTCGCCGTAAATTAACATGTCATACAGCTGGTTATGGTTACTATAATTTATTCCATGTTTGTTTATGTAGAGTCACAAATATTAGTCATGCGCACCATTATGACTAACACTACTAACAGTACGTACAGTTTTAAAGTTTCTCGGAAACTTCAATTGTTTACTTCATTAATACAACTGATCCAATAATCAAAATATGAACAAATTACGTTACAGACGCTTTTACTTAACCTTAATTATACTTTAGTTTGTAATTTTGTAACATAGTTTTACATATTATTGCAGTTGTTTTTTTCTTTTTGAAATATATATAAGCCTTTAAAATTACACACTCATATTCCGGACACCCTGTATATAAAGTATTTGGAAAAGTTGGTACAAAACTTTAAGCGGTAAACGTAGAGCCAAAAAAATTTAAAAAGTTCCCATAAACATTGGTCTTTTTCTCTCTGATTTAGATAATGAAAAAGATAATGGACTGAAAATTGTAGGTAATAGTCATACATAAGGGCCTTTAACTCTCATAAGTTTCATAAAAAATCGGTTATAATTAAAGATATTTTTTTAACTACCCTTAACAGCTAAGTTTTTTTAATGTATTAAAGAAAAAATGTCTCTTTTTTTGTAATTCTGCGTAATTTAGTCAGAAACTTGAAAGGTGGCAAGTCAGCTATCGCCGACTTGATCTTTCTTCGGGCTAAAGGCCTCTGGCCGCGCTGCGCCCGGCATGACCACCGCTGCGTAGTACCTTTTACTTAATTGTCATTACTGCGGACGGCTCTACGCCTGTGAATAATAAAATGTAAACGTGACTTTGGCTGAGCTCTCTATGGTGGGGAAAATCAGGCGCTCTATAATTTAGAAGAATGGTTGGCATATTTTGGTAATTTTTAGTGTTTTCTTGAGTTTGGTTAATTTTTGTTCAACATCCTGTATTTTAAATATTAAATCGGGTGGTCTTTATGTGATGTTTTTTTTGTAATTTCATGAATTTAAAGGGTCGTTAAAGAAAGGTTCGTTATTCTTAAACACTCTGTATTTGCTCCGTTAGTTAGTGCCATAATAGATCCTTGATGAAAGATTCATCAAAAAAAATTCAATTCCCTTAATTTTGAGTTTTTTTTTAACGGTAACATTTTTTTCAACACTTTGTATACGAAGCAGTCTTTCGCACGTTCGACAACCGTTCCGAAGCGAAAATACCAAAAATTTTCTCGAATTTGGAATTTTATTTTGTCCATTTTTATTTTAAAAATGTCTATCAAGCCTTTTTGAATCACCCTATAAATTGAAGCGACATGGTAATGAAATGACTATCGCCATATTGTCTAGCTCATTTTTATCAAGTTTTCACTCGTATTTATGCAAAGTTCTATGTAATGACGACTTCAAACCCCAGCGCTCGGGTACGGGAAACTTTCTGGAGACTTCAAATTTACAGTTTTTGGTCTTTGCCGGCCTCCAGCCGGCCAATCTTTCCAAGTTTCTTACGTTTTCGGTGATTTTGGTCGGCGGTGCGCCTTGTAGTTGACTGAAACTTAAGCAATTTTCGTTATAGAATAGAATTTTAAACCCAGACCTAGGGCACAACAAAATATTATTTTTTTACTAAATAGCAAGGCATGATAATTTTGAAAGTATGTTTTCATTTTTCCTTATCTGAAGCTAAAGATCTCAAAGTTGAAACTAATTGGTCACCTGGAGACATAGGCATTCTACATTTTCTATTCTGTTTTTAATCAAATTTAATTTTTGTAACAATTAATCAAAATTAGTACCTACTCGACATGCAAAGAAAGTTTCTATATATTTATGGATCTTAGGTTTTCAAATCCACCATCAATGGATTATAAGCACCTCTTGCTTTTGTTGCATTCAATTTTTTGCACATATATTTCTGTTACCGCGTCGTTTATTCAAAATATAAATCGATTGCCGTAGCACAACGTATTGACTGAAACTGTAGTAACAGACTGTAGCTGTGAAATTGTGTATATATGTGGAATCCCCCGACATTACGTTGTTAGATTGCATTTGAAACATCGATCTATGCATTCTTTTGTGTTCATAAGTAGACACCGTTGCAGCAATTGTATACATTTGTGTCGACATCGAGCCGTAGGTGATAAGTCTAATAGCCGTCACATACAGCTAGTAAAGTTGGTAATGACCTACGTCCCCAGATTTTCTACAAATACGTTGACATGTCCATATGGATCTCGAACCTTACAAGTGCAAATAAATCCGAACCACTGTTAATATTACGTAAGCGTAAAATTGAACACTAAATTTTACGGTATAAAGTGATACTCATTGTTACATCTTTTGTTATTCCTATTTAAAGAACTAAAACTTTACAACCCATTAGAAGAATGGAATTTTCATACTACCTGGTATATTTTGATCATCGATATCTAAGTGATAGCAGCGCATCCACTAAGTGCACCTGTTGCAATTCATTAGTGTGACGTTTAATATGCGCGCATAGTTTATATTTCCTCATTGCATGTAATTATTAATTAGGCCCGTTATCAGCGACTCTAATCGCGGGATTAATTTTATTCACTGGTAAACCTGTGATAATGTTTTGACGTGGGACTGTATCGGTAATTTATTGCCCGCGTGCACTGCTTACGTTTCTCGTGGACTTTTATCGGAAATCGATTGTAAAATAATAGATTTTGATGCGACATTGTAAATTATTGTGATGTAGACGTCTGGTTTATAGAGCGGTTTTGATAAGTTTCAGCACAATTTTCTTCTTATGTGTATAAGCGATATTCTCGAAGATATTCTGTACACGGAAGAAAATTTAACATGTATATTAATATACATATACTGTGGAGTGTGGTCGTTAGTTAGCTTCATATTTATGCAGGATTATAGAAGCAAAAAAAAATATATCTTCAACACCAACATAGCACACTAAACGTCCATTTTAAGTCCATATTAAGCTCGATATTAGGTCGGTACATCCCAAGATCAATTATGGACGTCCATGAGACGTCTAAGAGTGTAGATGTAAAGCACGTCCTTAATATTACGCCTGTTGGACGTACATTTTAAATCGGTGCGTTCCTGGACTAGTATGGACGTTCTTTGGACAACCAATAGTGTACCACTTAGAGGTGTCCTTAATATGTCCGTCGGATGTTCATTTTAGGATCACAAAAATTAAATAAAAACAAAAATGTGTTTTGTTTTCTGAAAACACCATTGAAGAAATTATAAAGAGTTTACACAGCCTTCTGCACTGCCACTATGATGGCAATAAAAACACAATATTTGTAATGGACGATCTTTTAACGATCATTGATGATCAATACAACTTAATGGAATAATCTAAGTAAAAATCTAGAGACATGCTATTCTTACAAAGTCTGATACACATCTGACTTCCACTTCACCGCACAGGATGCCTTGTACGGGTTGCAGCAAACATTGGCCAACACGCCAGGACAAAGAGCTTTGTGCAAAAAAAAACTAGTGTAAGACAAGAAAAGAAGAAATAAGTTCTTGTACAAAATATGATTAGAATTACCCAAGAAATAAATAAATTAGCGTAAAACAATTAAATAAAAAAATGACTTCTACAGGTTTATAACTATTTAATGAAGCAAGATTTAAAGGTAAGTTGACTTAAATCACTTTATTTTTGTTTAAGGAAGCTAGCCTTAAAGTATGGCAAATTAATTAATAAACACCCTATATTATTTGCATAAAAAGATACTTATTTTTGTATAATATATTTTTTGTGTGTGTATATTTATTTATGGAATAATTTATTATTTTTGACCAGTTGTTAATAATTTAATGCAAAACGTCCAAGGGCGAAACGGCGGGGTCAAAACAATGGGAGCTAAACGCTGGGGGCGAAACGTCATATAACCAAGGATATCCTTAAGACAGCTTAGTGTTATATGGGCACTAGTTGAGATTTTTGTTTCATAGACACCTTGATTACCTACATTTTCTCTGATTTTACGTAGCAATATAGACGAGCTCTTTTGAAATCTGAAATAAGAGATCCAGGTCCGTATTTAAAAGTATTAAGTTGAAAATGGGCGTAAATAATCGATGCGTCAAATTGTAACACTAATAATGCCATTTTGTAAATATAGTTTTTTTGTGTATATCTACAACATGTAAATAATAAGAATGCAATAAAACTCAAAATATCTAACACTGATAAGTAAGATTTTTTACTTTTCGGGATCGTTAGTACTTATAAATAATCTACAGTTTTGCGGATGCGCAAATTTTAGAACAGATACACAAAAGAAATGGCTGTCCATGATTGCGTTGAACTAGTGATATTGAGATGCAATCTGTACCCACCAGGAAGCAGCTAAAAATAGATAAAAACTAATATAAGCGTCCCGTATTTCGAGCTTTCGAGCATAATAAGTTGGTGCAAACAAATCCTGACTAATTTAATTAATTTCATGTATACAGGGTGTTTCACAACTTAACTAAAAAAAAAAAAAATATTTTTCAAGTGTAAAAAATGAAATTTTATTTATGGTGATGTGAAAATGCCTTAGCAGAACGATTTGCCGGTAAACATGTGCCAAATGCAGCTGTGCGCAGTGAGTGCAAATGTAGTGCAACGCGAACATGACATGGGACATTTAAAACCGAATAGTGGAAGAGATGGAAGTCCAAAGCATCCACGGCGTATTGCAGCAGTGTGGTGTATCATACACGAGGCTCTATTAGTCTATTATATCTGTCCTATAGCATGTCCAAACATTAATACCAAGGGATTGGAGGAGGAGGACCGGTATCGGGGCCGCCACGATCTCCTGACTTTAAATCATTTATACATCTTTTTCTGAAGATATTTAAAAAATGAAGTGTATCGCACCGAAGTGGACACTGCTAATGATTTACGCAAACGTATCACAGCTTCTGCAAATAACTTACTTATAAGAAGCAGAAACAATTGTGTTAGTTGGTCCCAAAAATTTGTTGTAACATCAGATCTGTCAAACTATTTTATGAATTAAAATCACAAATTATTTTTATTAATAAATTGATAACATTAGCGGCAAAAGCAGTTGAATTTGCTGTTTTAGTAAATAAAATCACAAATTAATAATTTTATTAATGATTAATAACAATAATGAATTTGATTTATAAAATAGCTGTTATAAAATATTTTTTGTTCAATTTTTTATCCAATCACCGATTACATGATTTGCCTTGAATAGTTTTACAGTTAATCAACTTCCAGTGCCGTTCAGAATTTCTTTTTCCAAAATTATATTTATAGACGCCCTTGTACATTAAATTTTGTTTAGATAAGTTCTCAATCACGCTGTATATGGATATTTCTCTAATTTGATAAATGACAAGATATTAAGAATCACTACATGCCGGAAATCACTATATGCCGGAGGTCACATAAAATATTTTAAATTATTTTTATAATAAAAATAGTAAGTTAGGAAACCATAAGCGTACAAAAAATGATGGAGTGTCACTGTACATTTTCTTACAAATTATACACCCATGAATAAAGATGTGTATCAAATAAGAAGTATATAGCTCAGAAAATTTTAATGCGATATTAATACATATTTTGTATCTGTCGGAAGTCATTGACATTTTATTTTGATTCCAGAAGTGTGGTCGAGCGATACCCAAACGGGCACCATGTAATACACGAGTACTCTCTAACAGTTTCCACGTTAAACATTTTACAACTGTTTTCTTGTGATTTATTTTAAGTAGGCGGAAGTCAAATTGAAATAATGGAAACTCGTTGGGAACTGGCATTTCATTTGTTTCAGTCTTATATCTACTACCTACGGCGTGTTTAACTGACAAAAAGCATTAATGAGGAACACTTTGATTAACCGATTTCAATTTGGGATAGTTTACAAGGTTAAATAAAATGCTGTGCCAGACTTTAATGGAGAATGAACGTCACAAGAGTAAAATCTTATCTCGCAATTGAAACTTGTGCAGGAATGTATTTATGTGAACCTCATGGATTATTTCTCTGTAAGTGAGAGTTATAATTAATTTTTTGTTTTTGACTACTCGGATAACGTTTTTGGTATTCCGCTGCCACCCTCTAATATGCCATCTCGGCATTTGAATACATGTTTGTAAATAGACAGAAAATACTCGAAAAATTAAATTTGCGAAGGAAACAACTAAAAAATTATTTCAAACTAATCATTGTATGCGAAATTTTATTTTTAATAGAATCTGTTGCAGTCGCCATTTATAGGCCACTAATGTAAGGTGTACTTTACGCCGATAAATTTTTAAATTTTTTGTGTTGTTGGGGAATTAAATTATGTTAATACTAGTAATAGCAACAATATTCACAATAATCGACTATATATGCATAATTAATTAAAATAATTAGTAATTAATGTTTGTTTAAAAATCCTTGACTCCTGACCCTTGGAATATTATTTCTAAGCTTTGACCAGTATTCTTTAATGTTCCAGGAGTGTGCAACTAGCAATGCAAAATTCTAGGTTGTGATTCAGCTTTAAAGTGACTAATTTTTTGTTTTAAATGTTTTATAGTAATTAAATAAAGAAATGTATGTCGGATACAGATATTTCCTTATAACATGGTTCTCCCTATGCTATGTGCTGTTTTTCTATACTCGAGGGCCCACCTGAGCTACGGCAATCATACAAGATTTTATAATTAAAGACTGCCGCCAGTGCATTCCAAATATTCTATTAGTAGGTATTCCTTGCATTAAATTTAAATTTTATTTTATTTAAAAAGGACTGTGTATTTTGTTAGTGGATAATTCTGACGGATCTATAATGAGTGAAAATGTAGTTTTGGCAGTGTGCAGCTATATTTGTTTACAATTGCCGCTAAAATTATAAAGCTTTTAATTGCCAGGGATGTTGTTTGTATTTATATAATTTTTTAGGTAAAAGTGTATTTAGGACTTATCAAAAGGATTATTTTTTATTACTTTTATGTAAGACAAATTTCTAGTGCATATATATTGTGAATTCCTAGTATGCTTATCATAACCTTTCAGATTCTTGGGGGATCGTGTGCGACCTCCAAGAGCAGGTGAGGCATAATTTTGTCTGGGGTAGAACGCGAATTGCATGTTGTCAAAAGCCTGTGTTTATAGCGTCTGCTTTAGTTCAGTCACCCCATGAAATATTCCTTTTTTATTAAATGAAGAAAATTGGCAGTGTAATACATATTACAGATTTAAAAACATGTTTAAATAATGTACAATATAACCTTGTTATAATTACCTGACATAAAAACCTCTATAAGAAAATGTTTGATAAATACTTTCATGTGTTTAGTTATCGGTTTTTCGATTCTCAATTTCTTAAGTGTATGCTGGTAAATATCAGAAGTAGGTTCAGCAAGAAGAGCAGTGAAGAACAGCAAAAAAATACTGAGAATTTCCAGCTACATATATACAAAACAGATTTGTTGGATTACTCACACCCACACTCGATTTATTACAAATGGTCTTCTGCAGATTCTGAATATTATACTATTTTCAAACTGTTGTGGTACAATTTATATAGAAAAAATATTAAAAAACTCACAAAACTTCGCATTCATATTATGCAAGTAATTTGTTGTTCACCCCTACAGCAGTTCCGAAATCTGTCAACAGATGCAGCCACTTCGTGTGTAAACGCCAACAGAATTTTTAGTCATACGACCACTGTAAGAAATTCGAAATCTCCTGATTGATGAATAATGTAGTAATGATTATTTGACGTACAAATTCACTTTTTGCTGTAATAACGGGGTACTTTGGTAATTATATTTTTTGCAAAACATTTGTTTCTCTGTGTATATTTTCAACTTTTCAAATAAATTACATTTTAAATAGCAACCTACATAGGTACAAATATCTCACACTATTTTTTAATTCCTCGTCCCACTTTAATAAGTGACAAGTTAATCGATTTGCCTCTATTTCACCATTATTATAGATTTTTAGGAACGCTAGCTACTAACAACGCTGTTACAACACAAATTTCGTCCAAATATGGTTTAAAAAGACCGGATCTCTTTGATTAAATTATATGGGTTAATTAGGTAGGTATTTTATAAGTTGTTGTCGATATGTCGGGCCTCTGTATTTGGTAACAAGTTTCCGTAAATGCTATAATTGCATATTTTGTGGTTTATAAAGAATAACGTTTCCAGATAATGTTCGCTTGTATCTGAATTTATATCAGCAGTACAGCAGTGATTGACAGGTCTCTGAATGTGTATTTCAAGCTCGCTTTGGAGGTATTTAATTGATAAGGAATTTTAAAGATCGTATACTTGTTTATTTTTGAACTGTAGAAAGTAAACTTATGTTTTTTTCTGTGCATTTTTTGTACATAAGTGTACACATTATTTATTTATATGTATTTTGTTATTTCATAGCCAATATTAAGTGATCGTCACAAAATTGTTTGTTGATGTCAAAATATGGAATGTATTTACACAAATCAAAAGGACTGTTAAATGCTGTCTGTATCTATGAAACTAGTGATAAAATTGTTTACATTACAAACTGCGAAAGCTTACTTTTAGATGCGGGGTGTATTTGAATACCTCCGAGCACCTGAAAGGGCTTTTGCAGCATGTAATGTAATTAAGCTATTCATTCTTCCCTCGATTTTATATAAAACACAACATTTAAAGATGCTGAAAATTCTCTGTAGACTGTAATAAAATGGGTATAAGGCGGTTTATTGTCCTAAAAATAGTAATATCACAGTGTTGTTAACATTACTTTAGTAACATACATGTCAACAAAAAATATTATTTTGAAAGTTATCAAATTCTTCAATATAAAGTTGATAAGTCTTGTAAGTTTAAAATTTGGTTAGAATTTAGTTAAAAATGAATTCCTTTGAGGAAGCAGCAATTATTGCGTGCAGAAGTTTGTTACTGGACAAATCTAAAGAGCGTTACAATCAAACCTATCAAAATTTCATCAAATGGTGTACAACGAAAGGTATGTACTCGATACTGAAATTAACTATTTCGTTAAATAGGAACCAGTATATTTCGAAATTTGCCCGCTTGAAGGTATTCATAAAAAGCAAAAATGACCTCGAAAATATCAAGTATTTACAAAGGATGATATATCAAAGTTTTTGTAAGAAGCTCTTGTTGAAAACTATTTAATGAAGATAGTGGTAGCGATTTTTGGAGTAGCTGGGGCATACCGAACTGACGAACTATACAGGGTGATTCAGGTTTAATCTTGATACGCCAGTACATACCCAAAGGATAAGACATGCTTGTGATGACATAAAAAACAATCCTGATCAAATAGCAGCTGCGGTTAATTAACTAGTTTGTCGATGCCAAAATTGTATTGAGGCTGGAGGAATGCACTTTGACAATTATTGTAATTTTTTTAGTAGTTGATAAGTTTGTTGAAAATCTTGTAATAAGTAGTTGTTACTAAATTTATATTTGAGGTTATTTACATTATTTCTTAACACTCAGAACACTCTTTAAATAATACTTTTGACAATGATTTTCACAAACGTCAGTCTTTTTTTGAGAGCCGTCTGACGGTGTCCCCGCAAGCACCGCAGCCTATAGACTTATTGTGCATCTCTCGACGAGTACAAACATCCATGGTACTACAGTGAGATTCGAACCCACAGCGAAATAGCCGATCCAGACTGGTTCCACGAGCCATCTCGGCTATCGCGGCGCCTAAAACGTCAGTTTACACAAATCACTGAGTTTTGTTTTCATGGGTTGCTATAACTTTAAATGAAATTTACGCGGCTGGTGCGCTGTCATTCTTCTTTGAATATCTTAGAAACAAGACCAAACGTCGAAAAAAAAAAACAAGAGACGAAAAAGTTTCGAAATTAATCAGGTCAAAGTGGTGTGTAGATGTTTTATTAAAATTAATTTTTTTTTTTGTAATTTTGAAATAAAGTAAGAGGGGGGTAAGCATACAGCTTATGTAAGATCATAAGGAGTGTTTGTGTTCCGAATTTCACATACATCGGATAAGTGGTTCAAAAGTTATGAGGGAAAAACGAGAAAAAAATTTCTACTTCAACGCCCTCTATCTCGGAAACCATGCGCTTTAGGATATAAATTTATATCACAAATGAACATTATTTTAACCTGTTCTATCGACTACTGAAGTTATCAAGATTAAACCTGAATAACCCTGTATAATCTAAAGGTGAAAGACGTGGAGTATAAGAATTGTGTCATGTTACTGCAGATTCTTATTACAAAAATAATGTGCTAAGAAGCCTTGTAATAACAGACTATTGGGTAACATTTATTTTGTTAATCGTTATTTGCAACTCCGACCAAAACAGGCTCAAGATGACGCTTCTTTTATTGATATAAGCGTGGCAAATGTGTAAATCAGGTGGTTGAAAAGCATACAATTTCAAAATGAACGAATGAATGAATGAATGAATAAATAAATAAATAAATAAATAAATATTATTAATAATGAAGTTAGTATTTCCAGGCAAAAAAAATAAAATAATGAGTAATATTAATGAATGCTTTCATTATGAGCACCTCGAATTTCTGTAGGTCATACCTATATGTTTAAATAGCATTCGTAAAAGTTGGTAACTATACATACATCCAGCACATTTTGATGTTAATAGTTGAAATGATTATACAGATGAATATTGATTGACTACAAAGTGGAAGCAGGTTTTCTGCTTACCCGTTACTCGCGCTTATCGGCGCTATTTTAAAAAAAATTATTCGGTGTTATTTAGGTACTTCCTTGCAAATTGTTGTCATCTGACGATGAACATCGCTTATTTAAAATTTAAGAAACGACAAGGAAGGATTTTTTCAACTTGCTTTCACTGTGAACGTGTCCATTTAAAAGTATGTTAAAATTTTCAAAGCATATAGACGCAGTAAACCTGCTTCCATTATGTTCGCTTCAGCCTGCTTTAACCTACTGTTATTTTTATATCAATTTAAATGTACAATTACAACTTTCATAGCCTATAAGTTTGTGTTACCAGTAAGCGGAAAACCTGCTTCCACCCTGTCTAGATCCGTATGCTAAATACCTCAATCCCTGCTCCACTGATTGGAGCTGGTCTTCTATTTGCTTATTCCGTTTCCCTGTAATAACGACCAACCATTAGCTCTGGGATACGCTATAGGTACTTATTATGTCACACTTGTAATTGAATTTTGCAATTATTGAATTAGATAACCATTTCTAAATATAATTACTTAATGTTACTTATTATGGAATAGTTTCAACAATCATTATTTTAGTTTGTATTTTGTAGTTTAATAGATTAATTCTTTAAACAATATATTATGAGGCCACGATGAAGATAATATACTAAAGGGATATCAGTCCTACATATAAGAAATTTTAAAATTCATGTCACGTTCATTTTCCAATCTCTCTTTTTATATTCAAGGCGACAATAGCTTTTTCAGAAATATTTAAGATTTCTATTTGCCCTAAACCGTATCAGTATATAAAAACTGTAGAAGAAAGCCTGGAGATCGATAGGAATTAAATTTGTCCTGAAAATGTGACAAAAGAGATATTTTTTATTGCGACGAAGTCGTTCGCTTCCCATAATATATTTGCTTTAAGTTTGATACAAAAGCGAATGCGGGATGTCTTGGCTACATATTTGTAACAAATTTAAGTATTAATGACCTATTTTATTGTATATCTACGTTACTCATGATTGATGAGAAATAAAATAAAAGTAAATTCAGTATAGAATATTTCTTTAAAAGAATCAAATTTTATTTATATTAAGTATCTAATGGTTTACTCGTATGTAACACTCAAATATATAGGGTGATTTTAAATAAAGTAGCAAAAATGAGACCACATATTCCTTAGGTGAAAATAAACCGATTTAACCTAACATACCTATATCCCAAGTCGCTTAATAAAAAAGATACAGGGTGTCAAAGTTAAAATTTTATTTTCGATATTTGTAGATTCCTTCTTAAAAAATTCAAATATTTACTTAAAATGTGTAAACCAGGGGTTTTTTGCTGGTGAGAAATTCAAATTTTTTTCTAATTTTGACGTCACTAATAGAGGGCGCCACCTATGGCACATCATGTTTCTTTTAAATAGCAGAACTTTTTTGCTGCTTAGTGGATCCATCCGACTATCGAAACAATCGATTCTCCTACCTGTTATGTCTGAAAAAGGTATACCTTGTTGAAGTCGTTAGGAGTAACAGTTTTCGAAATAATCCTATTTGAATTATTCAGTGCACCGATTGAACACTGTTATCGTTTCAGGTAAATTGACTTTTTTACTGAAAATATAGCAAAATGTTACTTGAAAAAGTTGTTCAGAACGGTAATTCATGGAGATGTGCATAATTTCAAAAAGATCGGCATGCTTTGATAAAATTTTTGTGCTTTGTTGAAGAATGGTTTCATCAAACCACGCCGATCTTCTTGAAATTTTGTACGTCATCATAATTTACCATTCTGAACAACTTTTTCAAGTAATATTTTACTGTAGCTTCAGCAGAAAAGGCACTTTACCTCAAACCAACATAGTTTTTACTCGGTGCACTCAGCATTTCAAATAGGATTATTTAAAAAATGGTTACTCCTAACGACATTAGCAAGGTATACCTTTTTCAAATAAAACAGGTAGGAGAATCAATTATTTCTATAGTCAGATGGATACACTAAGCTGCAAAAAAGTTCTGCCATTTAAAAGAAACATGATGTGCCATAGGTGGCGCCCTCTACTAGTGACGTCAAAATTAGAAACAAATTTGAATTTCTCACCCGCAAAAACCCCTGGTTTACAAATTTTAAGTAAACATTTGGATGTTTTAAGAAGTTATCTACAAATATCGAAAGTATAATTTTAAATTTGACACCCTGTATCTTTTTTATTAAGCGACTTGGGATATAGGTATGTTAGCTTAAATCGGTTTATTTTCACCTAAGGAATATGTGCTACTTTATTTAAAATCACCCTGTGTATTTATTAATTTTACAGGATATCGCATGTATAATGTATAAAAATGAAACTACAGCTTCCTGACGATATTTGTAACACAAAAGTCTTACACGAAAAAGTTCTATATTTAAGTTGTTCCACCTTTTACGAGAATTTTAAGCAGAATACATGGAAAATATACAGGATATTGCTTTAAAAAACATAACTTTAGTCTGTATCTTCAAAATATTACTTGTAATGTACTGTCAGCAATTTCCAAAACACCCACAAACACACTGTACATAATAAGTAACGGTAACAATATCTCAGGTATTGCGCCTCGAGTTTTTTGACAAAACATAAAAGAAATCTATCCTAATTAACACATGTTGCGGTTTTTCTTGTCAACGACATTCATATTCGTTGGGTTCATTTTACCAGTGTCCTATAGTCACTTAACTTGATTATACAACAAATATCCTTAAAAAAATTCATAACTGTCAATCTGTTTATATATATTCTTCGCGGTCTCGAGAACGCATCTAGTACCAAATCGATATGGCCGGAATGCTCCAGAAAACGTCAAAATAAAGGTATTACACAAATTATAAATTCTAATGCAAACAGGAATATAATTACAAACTAAAAAACTAGGTGAGCATTATATTGAAATTTTTGAAATATAAAAAATAAGGTTGCCTTCATCAGTAGGTAAGGTTATAGAGAATAAAATAATAAAAAGCATACAAAAAATATCAGTATATTAATCTCACTACGTGTGGTTGGTGGCTGGTAGTTGACAAACGGATTTAGTTGACACTAGTCTGAAGTTGATCCGGATTGGTTTTGGAGTAGTCCAGGAGTCGCTACACCTAGTCCTACGTTTTATTGAAATTCCAGACTTACATGAAGTTGAAATTTCGATATAGAATTATTAAATTGTTACTGCATGTTGTTGACTTCTCAAAAGGACGAATTAAATTCTTGGAACTTATAAGTACCTAGTTTATGAAAAACTATCATCTCTGTTGGTAGGTATTTGGAAATTTAGAAAACAATTTCGAAATATATGTATATGCAGTTGCATGCTTAGTTTATAAAGTAAATTTTGAATTATTAGTTGAAACTTCGAATAGTTAATACTTTAAATTATACTGGAATACCTTCTAAAACAGTCCTGACCTGATCCTTTATTATAATTGTTAGTTGTCTGATTTTTCGAACTTTGGCACCGCATAAAAATACTCAATACAGGGTTAACTGTGACTTAGTACAAATATTTTAAGAGGGGATAGGGAAAAATAAGAATTAACGGAATCAGCCTTCAAAAAAATTCCAAACTTATTTATAAAGCCAAAAATTTTTTTTTTCGATATTATTTTAAATCCTTATTTAACACCGCCAATGCTTGTTGGTTGCAGACTCTACAAGCCTGCAACAGTCGCTCATTAGTCAGTGTCACTGTCATGTCATAATTGAATTCCTGTGTTTACGGTGTAATTTTGTGTTCTTCTGCAGTTTCTAGTGCCTTATTTTAATTTTTAAACGTTTTATAGTTATTAAATAAAGATATTTGTGTTGGGTGCATATAATTTCCTACAATATAGTTCACCGGTTTGGTTTTCTAGGTTATGGGACAAGACTCCCGCGGTTACATTAAAACGTCTATTATTCCTTTCGTTCGATTTTGTTATAATAAATAGGAATCTAATCTATTTAATTGTACCTACGGGAAGTGTCTTTTATCGGTAGTGAGTGGCTGTAATGAGCGAATATGTAGTTCTACCAGTTTATAACGAAATAATGGAAAACGAATGCAAAATACTGGAGCTAAGTGGATTAACTGTTACCTATGTATCAGGTATTATTACTAATAAGAATGTTAATTTTTGTTTCTACATTTAGAAATGCTGCAAAAAACGACGATGGTAGTAGATATTGTTGACAGCTGTAAGTTTTATCTATGGGTCTAAGCCATCTCCGTAGGAAAAAAGGGTTTTGCCCCATTTTTTAAATATCGAGCTAAAATTCTGGAATAATTTTTTTATTGTCTTTTAGACCTCCCTGAGCACGTGGTTAAATTTTTTGTACTTAGTCATAGTTAACCCTGTATACATTTATCGATCAAATTTGGTATATGGGTATTTTGATAGGTGCTGAATAGCTTAGTAATATTATCTTTTTGATAAAAATTGCCTAATACAACTTTCTGGACAACCCTTTTAAAAAATCGTAGTAAGTCAGGCTTTTGTTACATTAGTAATACTTATGGTTAGTAGAATATAACCTCCACATTTCCAGACACTGTATATTCGCAGTTTTTATGCGTATATTTTACATCACTGTTATATCTTCTAGTGGGTAGATGTATTAAAGAGCATTAAATAAATCAGTTCAAATCGACAACAAAACCGGATAAAAACCCTCATGAAAACCTTTTGTACGACCAGGGAAAATAGACAAATGGTAATAATGGACTTCTGCATCATTTACTCCTCCAAGCCTTAATATTGGCCCGGTTAACACCACCCTTATCATGATTGAGGGAACGGAAGCTTCCTAATTGCCGATTTCCACACTTATATTGGAAACGATTAGCGGATAAGAGTGAAATTTAGCTCGAGGATAGATATCCGGCGTGACTTCGACAGCAAATGATTCGACCCATTTCTGAACAAACCGCCTTATATGTGTAACGACGAAACGTTCTAAAATATCACGTGTTATTTATTTATTTATTACGATAAAATATCCAACGGGACAAAATCCAATTACAGGATAAGTCACACTAAAATTTAAAAATATCGAAATGATAGATACATTAAAAAGAGAGTCATTTAACCTTCACCTGTCATGCTCATCCTGAATAACATACCTGGACTCGTGAGGTACGTACGAACCCCAGTGATAAATATCTTTGTAAAAATTGAAATATTGATTATTTTGTCTTTAAAAAATTAGAGATCATCTTTAGATACCACCTTAAGCTGTAGAATAGTCCGAGTTGAAAAAATAAAGATCAGCGTTCATAAAAAATCCGGAAAAAAATGCATTTTTTATAAAAAAAGTATATCCCTTGATTACCGATAGAGGTCCTTACGAGTTTCGATTTCCAAGATATAGATATCGAAAATCGACGAGAAAGAGCGTGGTATGTACTACCGTTTGCAATATTAATGACACTCACTAAAATGAATTTTGCGATTTATTTTGAACATCTGACATATTTATATTGAAATTTGCTTTAAATTTTTAATCTTAGTTTTTTAGTTGTTTCACGTACCAAGAGACATTTATATGAAATTTCAATTCAGAACTTCCAGAAGTTCAAAAACTGTTTTAAGAGAGTGTCATTATTATTGCAAACGATTGTACGTACCCCACGAGGTCAGGTGAAGGTTAAATGACAAACAATGGAAACTTCACGTATACATATGAATAGTAAAAAATACTACAGTATTTAAAACAGGAATAAAATACTCGCTGGAGACTGGAAGAAGCAGCGTTTCGCTTCAGTAAGTATACATGAAAATATATCTAAAACAACACGATAATTATCATTTGATGTACAATCGTTTGCAATAATAATGACACTCTCTTAAAACAGTTTTTGAACTTCTAAAAGAAATGTCATTAAATCTCTCTTGGTGAGTGAAACAACTAATAACTAATGTTAAAAATTTAAAGTAGATTTCAATATGAATACGTCAGAAGGTTAAAAGAAATCGCAAAATTAATTTTAGTGAGTGTCATTATTATTGCAAACGATTGTACAGACAAATTAAGTAAAATGTTAATACGGGCCTGAGGTACCCCTTAACTTTAAACATGCCGGCATAGTCCATTGGAAAGTTATATTTTGGGTTGCATTTTTTAGAGGATGCAATTTTATTGTTTAGATGTGAGGGGGGGTCAAAAAAAACTTGAAGTTTGTGGGGTCACAACCCTCCAACTTCTACCGCCATCTTGGAAGAAGGGGGTTACATTGTTTTTAGCATTTATCAGGTAAACTATTGGTCATACAAAAAATTTTTAAAAACATTTTTTATTGTTGAAATGTGTATAAAAAAAACATTATTATAAAAATAATTAAAAACTATGCCATATCATTGATATAAATTTATACTTATCAGTAGGGAAAATTAGTGTTCACTTCACAGCGCTGTAAAACCCAAACTAATGAATATAATAAAAAAAGTATATAATAAAAATTCTTTGTTGATACCCACTCTACAAAAATGCTCTGATGTCATTTTTAAAATAAAAAATAAATTATAGCGTCCAAAAGAAAATTTGTTCTAAAATGTTGATTGTATTTCTTTAATATCTTGTTATTTTTGATTTTACAACAAAAAGTTACTGAACTAAAATTGTAGATGATTCAATTTGCAATAAAACAATTTTGTATGACCAATAGTTTACCTGATAAATGCTAAAAACAATGTAACCCCCTTTTTCCAAGGTGGCGGCCGAAGTTGGAGGGTTATTGTGACCCCACAAACTTCAAGTTGAGCTTTTTTGACCCCCCCTCATATCTAAACAATAAAATTGCGTCCTCTAAAAAATGCACGCTAAGGCCAAAAAAATGTAACATTTCAATGGACTAAGAATGCGTCTGAAACAGCAATGTGATGCAACATTTTAAAGAGGTGCAGTACAAAATACATTTGACGTCTTGAAATTAGGCTTTGCAACAGAGAAATCGCATGATTTTTCCAAATATATACAGAAGAAAGAATGTATTATTTTAATCCAGATGGCGTTTGTATTAAATAATTTTGTGGAATAGTAAGTCTAAAAAGTGTATTGAAAATTGCATTGTGGCCACGCCCCTAGAAATCGGTCGCCGCCACAGTGCAGACCTGTGATGTCAAACGGCGTTCGTACTATGTATTGTTACCTATCGTTTATTACAAACGATAAATGTACAATATTGCGGACGGCTGCTTTTTTAGTCGGGGCATTTTTTTAAAGTCGTGGGTTCTTGACTAGCAAACTGTTTAAAATGATGTTATAATTGGGCGCCAATTACAGAATATTCTGTTCGGTTTGCCTTTTTACCCCTGTAGGAGGATGATAAATTTTGCTGAAGTCAAAAAGTGAAATAAAATACATACATAAAAAATAAACACAGTTTATTAACTTGCCCACCAGTTGATACACAGATGTGGAATTGAAGAAGTTGACATACAGAAGTGGAATTGAAGCAGTTGACAAGTTCATCCGTTGTTAACGTTGGAGATGACTCCGAGATGGGCAGCTTTCCTGTCGTACCTGGACTAGGGCCGCTACAATCTGGATTTTCAAAGCAGTGCTTCGAGAACAGCAGCTTTCCTGTCGTACCTGGATAGTGCCGTTTACAATCTAGATTTCAAAGCTTTAGAATGGCCTTCTTATTTCAATTTTGATTCTTCAATGAAAAAACTTTTCAGCAAGGTTAAACAAAATATTCCAACTTGAGAAATAGAAATTCTCAAAATTTTACATCATTCGACGTAACATCAATAAAAATTTATTGATTGATTGATTTAATTGTTGATTATTCAATTATTTAATTAATTTAATTATTCATTTAAATGTTCATTTAATTGTTCATTTAAATGTTCATTTAATTGTTCATTAAATTATTCATTTAATTAATTGTTAATTTATTTAATTGGCCTCTAAAGTTAAGAAAATGACAAAAGAAAAAAAAATAATTAGCATGTGCTTTAGCAAAGATCAAGGTCAGGTTAGGTATTTTATATTCTTAGTTTCAAAAAATTAACATACAATATAGTTTAAAATGAAATCTACTATCGAAAATAATCTTAATTAATCAAATATATTACCTCCATCCTTATTGATGACTTCAATAAATTCAGATTTATTTTCAAAATGTGGCTTCGCACTATAATTAAATCTGAATATGGAAATACTTCAATCGACCAAAATCAGAACGAAAAAGGACTAGAATTTAGGTTCCTGTAGGTTTTATACCCTACAAAGATCTAAAAACTCTGAAATCTGATAGGTTCGGTTTCTATGAAACTTCGGACTAATGTTCATTCGAGATCTCAGCACATAATTTTGTCCGAATAGTCTGTGGTCCGAATCGAATTATTAATTTTAATGACAGTTACCTTAACCTTGCTTTTTGCCACAACGAAGCTTAATACAACAAGTGATAATAATTAAATAATAAACTGTTAACAAATTACTCCAGGATGTTATACAGATTAGAAAACATAACATTACGATATACATCGACGTAACTGGTTCACAGCAATGGTAAGTAAATAATTAATAAAATATTTATCGTACAAAGTGTTTACATTTTAGGCTTACTTGAAGAAATCTAAAACTACATGGTACACTGGATATGGTTTACACTTACTTAATCTACCAACATTATACAGGATGTGCAAAAATACCTTGTTACTAGACGTTTCATATTGAAATTGTGACATTCTTAATTTTATAATAAAAGGAATGTTACAGTATAATACAGTGTTATGCTTTATATCTGCATACGATTTTCATTTTCCGACAACGCGGAACAGAAGACTTAATTTGTCGTTTGTGATATTAAATTTCATCGTGTTAAATAGACATTTATGTTGAATAAAGTTGCAAGATAGGCTCGTAAAATAAACACTGAATGTGCATCATCATTGGGCAAAAATTATTACATTGTGCCATTATGTACGAATACAGAGCCTAATAAAAAATATTTTGCCATGCCAAATATAAAGAATCAATTAAACTTTTCTATTAAGCTATCAGAATGCATACAGGGTGTTTAGAAAATCAATGGTAAAGCAAACTTACACTTTTTTATCGCTTCATTCCGATTCCAAATAACATGTTCTCTATTTGCTCCTACCATCTACGAGATGTAGAATGTATTTGAGGCAGTTATAAAATTTTGCTGGTTGTCTTTCATACATTAAATTTTATTTTGAGAACATAATAAACAAAAGTAATAAATAAGAGCAATGAAAATTAATAAATGTTTAATATCATTGTTCCTTATTTTTATTTATTATTTTTCAAATTAAAACAAGTAGTTTAATATTAAGTCAGATGGCATAATTGTATAAATAACACAAGTAGAATCCTCTATCTAATCTGTATTGTAAATAAGTTACACTTAACAATACTGTAAGTTCAACATATCACCACTAGGAATTATGGTAATGTTAAAAACGGGAAACAGATACCTGCTTACTTTGACTCTCCGTATTTCTGCACTAATTAAGTTGGAATTTCCACCAATGAAGTTCATAAGCATAAAATTAAATGAATCCACTCGTAGTAAATTGTCCGATTACCTACACTATCTATGACCCACAAATCACACAAAACACGCCTGTGTCTACTGAAACATAAACCGCGTTGAACGTCGTGTGACGTCACACCAATTATATCGCGTTTTCGGTCATGTGGTTTTGTTTACATTCCATGGCAATGTATTAATTATATTTTAATTATTATGTGATTATTGCCACCAAACACATTTCTGACCTTTCAATATGTTTGATAGATTACCCTGTTACTCTCCTTTGAGCCATTTCTATTGCAGAAATCTTAAATTCGTAGATCCGACTCCATATGACAGCCGTATTTAAGTTTAGATATAATGAAAGTGAGATTACAATAACCTAAGCGATTGGGACTCTTTAGAACCCCTTGAATTGCGTAAAATAAAGTTTTTATAGACCTCCATAATATACCGCGCAAGCTTAAGTTTTGGATTGAAAATAATTCCAAGGTGCTTTATAAAATCAGGCCTTTCGGGCACACAATCGTCAAGCATGTAATTAAATAAAATTCCATGCAACAAGCGATAGAAAGGCATTACTTTACATTTGGTTGCGTTTAAGGGTAGTCTATTTTTATTACTATTATTACACCAATTGCTGAATATTAACGGATTATTTTGCAAATTATCACAATCACGGAGTCTGTCCATTTTATTGTATTATTTGGATATTTGTTAGCATACATAAGGTAATGCACATTCAAATCTTGAACAATGTCATTAATAAATGACACAAATAAAACAGGACCCAATGTCGAACGTTGTGGAACGTCGAACATCTGAGGGAACTTATTCGATTTGAAACCTCGATACTGGACAATATTGGATATTGGCACAGAATATATAGCTAACGCTAATATTTTCTGTGATATTGGTCAGATAAACATGATCGAAATACATTCAGCAAATCGGAGTCAAACCCAAAACTATTGAGCTTCTGCAAAAGCAAAGCGTGATTAATCGTATCGAAGGCTTTAGAATCAGTATAAATGACGTCCACTTGACCTTCAGAACCTCTGATATAAATTGTGTTTTACATTTAAGATTAGTAAATAATAGTGGATCAACCCTGCAAAAAACCATGTTGTTCAGATATTCCCGGTTTTCAATATTTATATAATACAATTTTTTCAACTCTCTATATCACAAGAGTGCAACATTCTTTTAGGACATGTTTGGCTCCGTCAATCTTCGTTTAATGTAACACCGTGTTAAAAAATTGTATTTTTCGACAATTTTGTTAAACTGGTAGATATCAAATGATATACAATTTTTGGTCGCAAATTTTTTGCGACACCTAATACGTGGTACAACGTCAAAACCGACAATATTGAGGGGTTAATAGTTAAAAAAAATTATTCTATGCGGTATTTTATTTCTCCGAAAGTCCTCGACGAAGTAGTTTGCTTGTTCCTTAATTTTTTGTTTGCAATTAATTTTTAATAATATGTTTTAATGTTATTTTTTATAATGCTTGTTGTACAATGTATCAAATAAACAAATAAAATAAATATAACACTTTCCGATGGTCCAGATGGTGATACGTATCACACCGCATATTTTGCGATTAATCTGACAATTCAGGAACTTTTTTATAATATGGCGATAAACTGAAATATGATAAGAGAAGTTTTAGTGAAATATTTCCTATGTTTCCTACGGCTAGTAAACAGTAATAAATGTGCAGTGCTAAAAACATACTTTTAAATAACTTCACAATAGTTTGTTATTTTCACAGCTTATAACAACTTGGAAATAAGCAATCTTAGGTTCTTACTTTATTAAGGCTTTTGGGTTCAAAATAACCCAATCCCCCCTTTACCTTATGACTATCATAACATACTCTCTGTATAATCCAATTTTTTTATTAGTTTTTACCATACTAATTTAAAAAAGAAATGGTTGGCACCCTTTTACAAGGGAGGAGGGTGCCTAAGGCCGGTTTTCGCCCCCACAATTTTTCTAAAAAAATATTTTTTTATTGTTGACTAGACCTTATATGTAGTCGATTGGACCACAAATAAACCCTCCAAAACACTTCCTCCCCTTAGTATCCCCTTTATAGAGGGTGATTTTTTTACCTGAGACAAGTAATTATAACCTAAAGAGGACGCCCTATTAAAAAAAGTTCTAGATAAAAGTTGTTAGGCCCATAAAGGCGCATCAAATAGCACCCACCTCCAAACCATAAACCCCCAAATCCCAAACCCCTAAACAAAACGAGGAATCCAAATCTGCAACAAAAAAAGTATGTTACCGTTTCACTTTCTTTGTGAAAAGTGAAGAAAGCAGTAATTTTTTTATTAAATTTAAAAAGAAGAAAAAAGTAGGTACTTTTAAACAAAACAGCAGTACCAAAATATACCTAAAAAGTGGAGAAAATCTAGAAATTGCATAGGCATATGCAATGTTCAAATATTTTCTCAAAAAAAAAACTTTCTTTAAGAAAAACTTTTCTCTTGAAACCAAAAATAAAACAGTGACCGTATCAGTGTGAAGCCTTGTAAGCAAAATTCGGCCTCACCTTCGAGAAATAGTAATAGTCACCTAAAAATAATTCACTGACCCGCTGCACTTTCTACATAATTTTCCAGGCCCGTTACCGTTATTATAATTATTTTTATATCCCACAGGTGAAATACGCGGCTTGTTTGCTTCCATCCGCCCCGTCCCCCACACTTACGCCCACTTAATATTGCGTCTATTTGTCCGGTCTCCAAGGAGCGGTGGCCCAGCTTCGCCGCCGCCAACGTGGATAATTATATAGGCAGGCCGAGCCCTCACTTCCGCCCATTTATATCTGTACACGATGTACAGGGAGTTCCAAATTCCATCGTAATAATTCACAAAAATGCTTAAATTGTAGCAAGAAATTCCTAACATTTTCGCAAATCAAGAAATGAAATTTTAAACATTCTACGAAACTGCTGAATACATCATATTCTTTGGCAATTGATGTTAATAACAGTTATTGTCATATTTATGTAGGGTGTTTACTATAGATCTGTTCCTGCAGCAGTTCGAAATGGTTTGAAACTATCAGAAATATTCGACCAGTTAAGTTTTGAACGAGTTGCCCGTGAATATAACGCAATGAGTTGTTGGAGGAATATTTTTGATAGTTTCAAACCATTTCCAACTGCTCCAGGAACACAAATGTATGGATATTATTGTCACGTAACAACTTCAATCTCCAAAGTCAAAGGTATTATTTTTTATTCTTAACCCACGTGACTAAAATATGAATTAACAGGGAGCCACGTAGATGCAATAAATAAGTATAATTTGAGTTTAATGGCGAACTGCACATACCGTAATAACAGGGTATAGCATCCTAGGCTGACAGGGTGTCTTAGCATGGGCCTACTGGGACGCGTGGTGTTAAATGGGATGAGGTAAGGTCCATTTTGAATCACAAGTATTATCTTTAGGATTTGACGAATAACGTCATTAATTATATAATTCCAGAAACATACCCAAACTGTTTTCCCGTTAAAAAGTTATCTCTTTTATAATAAACTTTTATTAGAGAAATTTGTCTGTATTACTTCCTGTTGAAAAGTTATAAACAGCACCGTCCTAAAAAGTCTCAAAAGAAATACCACCAAAAAATGGTATTAACGGTGGAAGGATCAAGTAGTCGTTGGAAAATAATTGAATGTTTGTTGTTTAAAGTATTATCTTTCGGATTTGACCTGTTAAAAAGCTCTCTTTTTTCTAATAAACTTTTATTAAATAAATGTTTCTGTATTACTTCCCGTTTAAACGTTATAAACAATATAGTCCTAAAGATACCGCCTAAAAATCACATTAGCCGTGGAAGGATCAAGTAGTTGTTGGAAAATAATTGAATGTTTGTTGTTTAAAGTGCATAAATGTCACAAAATTCTTGTACAAACGTCAAACATAAAACTTGTGTTCATACTATAGAGTTTTAGACACTCTGTACAATAATTGTCTGCTTGAAAGCCATACTAAAACAAAATTTGTGAGACATAAAAATATATTTATAAAATACTCTTCTAGAACTTTGAAATTTTGACTTCAAAAAAAAAAATGTTCTATTTAGATGGCACTAAGTCTAGGAAAATATGACGTCGATTTGAACGTTTATGTTTGTCGTCATGACAGAACGCTGAAGTAGAATGACATATGAATGCAATAAACATTTTATACACTAGTGCAATAAAGAACCACTTTTTCCACTAAATATAGTTCGATAAAGTTTTGTTTTTTGCATTAAGCTAGAAATACTTACATAGCATATAAGTTTGTTCACTTTGTGAAAAGAATTCTTATAATGTGTGGTTAGAATAGTAAAAATATGTGCCTTACAAACGTTTTTTAAATATTATTATTTTATTTGAAGAGAATTTAAATAGTAAAAGTGGATAACCAAAACGTCAAGAATTTTATTTTTGATTACTTCTTTTGTACTACATGTTTTATTTTTCGAAATTTTTTTACCTAAAAACACCACAAATTTGACCATTTTACAGCGAGAAATATGGCGACATGTTTATATAAGTGATTTCCACTGTGGAATTCGGCGACATTTAAAAATTAATTATATGTTATAAAAACACAATTTTTTAAAATAGTGTTATAGTAACTTCCTTGGATTTGTTTAGACTGTCCATAAATTCATTGAATATTGTGTATAAAAACAGGGCTCTTAATTATTGATAACTAGGTAAATAATTTTTTGATTTTTTAGTTTAAGTTCGGCTTGTATTTATTACGCAAATTTTAATTTTTTTCTTTAAGTTTAAACTTCAACTGTTTGAGCGCGGCAATAGCCTCACATACTTTATATATAAAACAGTATTTCTATTTCCAGAAAATCCTTTCAGGCTTGTTCGAAACACGGTAAAGTAATCTGATTGAGTTGAAGGAAAGATAGTGAGAAATAGGCCTCAGATAAAGTATGTGTTACAGCTGCTGATAGCCGAGACCCTTCTAACATAATTTTCAACTTTCTTTAATTTTATTTAAGATCCCTTCCTCGCTGATATAATCTTGGGCCTCAGATTTTCATCCGCTATTCCCAAGTTTTTCAAGCCCGTTTAGACCGGAAATTAAAAAAAATATGTCTCTAAGAGCGAGTTTGTTGCAAATAATTATTTGACAAGTTATATTCAATATGTCGATTAAATTTGGCGTTTAAAAAACCAGATTTACAGAATTTGATAGTTATACAGTGAAGTTTTTTAATGTACAAGGGACTCTTATAAATACAATTTTGTAAAAATAAAATCAAAAAGACCGGTTCAAAAATAATTTTAAAATACACTTCCTCACGCACTGGAAGCTGGTCTACTATAAACCTGATAAGGCGTATAATCGACGACCAGACAAAAAATTCAAAAAAATTCCCAAGGAAAGAAATAAATTATTTTTTACAACACCTATTTTTATACAGCAAATTCAACTGGTTTTGCCGCTATTGTTATTATTATTAATAAAATTAATTTGTGGTTTTAATTAGTAAAACAGTTTGACATACCTGATATTACAACAACATTTTGGGCTCGTCTAACCCAGCTTCTACAAACTAACACAAATGTTTCTGGTTCTTGTCCGTTTTGAACTTATTGGCAGCAGCTATGATACGTTTAGGGCTTCGTGTATGATACGCCACACTGCTTCAATACGCTATGGACGCCCTGGACCTCCATCTCTTCCACGATTCGGTTGCAAATTTCCTGTGCTAGCCAGCGTTTACACTACACTTGCACTCACTGCACACCGTTGTAAAAGTAGCTGCATTTGGAATATGTTTACCGAGAAATCCTTCTGCTAAAGCATTTTCACCTCAACATAAATTAAAACGATATCCATCAACTGCTGTAGACATAAAGTATTTTTGATATTTATTTGAAATCGCCTGGCTAGTGACTACAGTAGCCCAGCGATGTAAAGGTTGAAACTACTAGAACTTTTTTCTCGGAAACTATTTTATAAAAAAAAATGTTATTAACTACATTTTTCATGACGCATCTATTTCCAATTTTTTTTTAGATAAGTTCTGAATCACCCTGTATATTGACTGGTGCTTGTATTTGAACAAAAAATATATTGATTTTTAATCATTTGAAAATACACGACAAAATAAAAAAATATGTTGTGTAATTTGACTTTTAGAATCAAAGGACTTAGCAGGATAAGTATATGCATATACTGTTCCCATTCCCATTAACTCACTTTAAATTTTCTATAGAAGCTCAAATTTACAAAAATTTTTTTTCAAAAAGATTTATTATGAGAGTTATGAAGGTTTTATGAAATATATATATATATATATTTTTCACTAAAACTGCTTGTCCAATCTTTATGCCCAAAAAGTATATCTTGAAATTTGATGGTGCAACACTGGAAAAAAAATTCAAGAAAGAAACTGACAAAGAAATTCAATCTTTTTTTATGGGATATACCTACATTATGTAGGATATCTATCACTACCTATGCTCTACTACAAAAATATTTGATTTATAAGTACCAGTCTTCTCACTGAGCTTTTAAAATTATATTATAAATATTGTAACATTGTTTTTTATAAATAAGTATAGGATACATTTAAAAATGATTATATTTTTATTACTGTTTTGTCATTTTGAACTTGGCTATCGCAATCATATAAGAAAACAGTTAAAAAGTGCGATGACATACATAGCAGTTTGTGTGTGCAGTAGCAATTTATAGAACATGTTCAAAAAACGAGGCAGCGGCCAATAGTGGTGTGTGCTTTGGTCTTTCTAGTGCTTAGTAAACAACAGCCGACTCGGCGACCGCTTCCGCTGCCCAGGCGACTAAAAAAATTAATAAAACTGTCGAAAGGCAGTTCAGTTGCTTCCCAAATTAGTATTTATTATACCTTTACAACATTTCTAAGTAAAATAATATAACACAGAAAGGGTATAGTGGCCATTTTAAGATACAAATAAATGTACAAAAGTTTTATTTTTATACATAGGTATTTTTATGTTCAATATAACATGAAAAATTACCTGTGCGTATAAAGAACACAACTTATCTGTTCATAGAAACAAATGGTTTCTCAATATCAGAATAAGACATATTGATGAAAGTTATTTACTTTTATGACTGTAATACTTTTTGGGGAAAGATAACCAAACTCATATTCAGCTGTTGTACCTAATTTAAATTATTCCGTTATCTATGTCAAATAGGATTGAGGTTGTAGTAAAATTGAAGAATTAACTTGTGGGTTGAAAGGAAAAGCAAAAAATTAAGTTACTTTTACCACACTGTTTGTTATGAAACTGTATTTTGTATTGCATTTTAAAGTTGATTTTTTTTTGTTTTCTACACATTCTATATTATACCTACACATGGAATATACATAAATATGTACTTCACAGTTACTATATCCCTTCAAATATTTTTCATAATTCTAGGAGAAAATTATTTAAATAACCTATTTTTCCAGATTCAAATCGTGGTTCAAAGTCAAGTATGCCCTTTTTCTCATTTAGAGGTAAGATTTGTTAAAAGTGTTCGTAGATACCTACCTCTCTTTCTATTTCTATCTTAACTCTTGACTGTTGATTGTTATAGCTTTAGATATAGTTAGTTTCTGTCCTTTGACCGTATTTTCTGTCTATTCTTTCAAAAAGTAGATTCTCGCTTGGATTAGAAGCAAAGTTGTATATATAAATAACGAAATAAATTCACTATCAAAATCTCCGAAAATCTAGAGTTACTCATTGCTAACTTCTACAGAGAGCAACGTTCCATTGCCGTACTAGAAGAAGATTAGATATCACCCAGATATAAAAGATTTACAAAAAAAAAATCAACAGCTATTATTTTTCCAATTTCGAGATATTAGATACCTAGCAAAAGTAAGTTCTCTCTAAATTTAAAGCTTTTATCTTGTATCGGTATAAGTTGATTTAGAAATTTAGATATAAAAGTGTTTCTTATAAAAAGATGTCCTCGAGGACATCGATGGCCCGACCAGTACACTTACGCTATCTTTCAGGAATGATATGATTAATAAGCGTCCTGTAATAATAATATCACATCACTTAATTTAAAGGTGGTATTATTTCGTGCTACTTATTTTTTTATTTATGTCCAAACTAACTCTATTGGATTCAATTCACAGTGTAATAGGAGTATATGAATTCATCGGGATTTGACCATCTCTTTCATTACATACTTACTGTATTGGCATTTTGGTCTTTGAACAATTTTTAATAATGCTTCTTTTAGCATGGTCTCTGTATATTCCATATTCTTTGATGTTATCCACTTCATAATACCTGCTTTCGATTCTGATGTAGTTGGAAACTTTTCAACCCTTCTCATATGATAAAGTGCGTTATCCATCACAACAACTGCTCTTTGTTTTACATTTAATAAAATAAATTTAAACCATTCTTCAAATACGTCACTCTTCGTATCTTCATAGTGATCTTCCTTACTACGGCATTCAAAAACAGGCAAACCATTTTCTAAAAATCCCGTATTGTCTCCAATATCTGTCATAATTAAACTTCGTCATTTTCCAGAAGGCGCCTTTAATCCTGTAGAAAATCCCTTTAAAAATGCTTCTCTCTTACTCCGAACGTTACCATCTTGCCAAACTTTTGACACAGTATGACCCACAGATTATTGTCCGATGGTATGGCCATCGTTTTTCCATGTTTCATCAATCTTATATCTCATTGCCAGTTGAATGCAATTCTCTTAATTTTTCTAAGTATTATCTTTGCTCAAATACTTAGAATTCATGTCATACATTGTTTTTCGAAGAACTGTATCAGATAATTTAGGCATTTCCTCATTTTCAGCTATCACAGCTTAAATTTTCTTTGCCGTCGGTATTTCATTTCTGAAGAAGAATGCATGATATTTCCTACAAATGGCATATTTTATTTAATCATCGACTTCTTCATATCAATCAACAGGTTCACTTACACTTATAGGCTAGTCAATGAATGACCGAAAAAGAGTTGTAGCGTGCATTGAGGGGGGGGGGGTCGGTCAGGAATATGTTAGGACGTAAACATATTATATGTGGGGGGGGAGGTCGTAAGAAAGGTTCCTTTTTTTATTTCCTCCGTTACAACTCGGAAACGGTGAATCGTAGCAAAAAATTCTGAGCCTATAAAATACAAGAATAGTTCTATCCAGTTTTCGCTACAATCTACCGTTTCCGAAATATCTGCTCTCAAAGTTGGCAATTAAAGAACAAGAAAAATTTGACACGTTTTTGTCACATTTCTAGTGGTAACTTCTTGGTCGTTTGTTTTCCACAAAAATTCCATAAGGGAATCTGTTAGAGCGATAAGTTTGTTTAAGAATATATGTGCATATGCTAATTTATCTCCAATGGATGAAAAGTTACAGCAATTAGATTTTTTTGGTTAAAAGTACGGATTTGTCAAGCAAACTCACTATAATTTAAGAGAACTCATTATCTTCGTTATTACAGAGTTTATATGCATTATTTATACATAAATAGTGTAGGTACGTACATGAAGTACAGTATCAAGTATACATAGGTAAAAATTTACAAATTTTCAAGTTAATTGTACAAAATTGAAAACCTAAGAAGAAGGCAATTATATAAAAAATTAATAAATTTGATTTTTATTTTAGAAAATCTAATATGGACAAAATATAACAAAAAGACCTTAACAAAACAAAATTAACTGGACCTCTTAGACCGAGAAGGTCCTGCTTCTGGCTCCATCAATTGCTATTCACCCTCGTCTTCATCTTCTTTTAAAATGGAGACGCTGTTTAAGCAGTGATCGAGGCAGTTTTGACATAATCGAGAGCAACGCTGCCTTTTTGCAGCTACACCTTCCACTGCTACAATTTTTCGTGTATCTACGAAATATGAGGTCTATGGATGCTGCTTCGTTTTTTGTCATCACAGGAACTAAGATGTTGCCTTTACGTGTCGCCCCACAAGTCTAGAGGTAGCTGGTTTCCTAGCCAGAGCTGCACCTGGAGTTTAGGGCTCAATAGGTTGATCAGCCTATCTTTGTTCTGGTGGTTGAAGAGAAATAATTCTTGAGTCACTGAAATTTTAGTTTCCAGATTGAGGTTGATGTTGAGACACTTTTTATCCGACAGCGCCTTTTCTGTTATGCCGACTTAGTGCTATTGGGAGAGCTACCCTGTCCATCAAAACCAATGATACATCTTCTGCCTGAATAGTGGGCCTTAACGACATTCACGTACGTGTCACAGATTGTAAAAACTGGGGATTCTCTTTGCTAGATGACATTATGTAAAATAATGTCTCTATCAATCAAGTAAAGGTTTGTTAGATGTCTTTATTGGTTTAAACAGCTTGTAAAGTACGGATTTTTTGTTTTCCTCATACCATCCTCATTGAATAAGGTCAAGGGAAATAGAGTAAATTCGTACTGTAAATAATTGCTGCTTCTGGCCCATTGAAGATAAATTAGCATATATATTGTTACGGAAGCTCACCTACCTCTTTAATTTGTTAATTATGTTTCTGTTTACGTTAGAATTTATAATTTTTTGGTGCCTTTATTTTGACGTTTTCTGGAACATTCTCGGTCACATTCTCGGCGTTGATTCTCGAGACCGCCGAAAACTTCTAGAACCCTAAAAACCTATATAAGCGGATCAATCTCGCCGCTGGAGTCAGTTTATATTGAGCAGCCAAACGCGACTGACAAACGTCAAAGTAAAGCGTTGACAGTTCCGAAGTTTGTTTGAAGGATATTTCTTGTATAATCAAAAGTGACAATGAAGTTTATTTGTCTACGTGACGTGTTTCTACGCTAACCCAATTTAGAGGTTACAATATTTTTATTCTTGAATAAAATGTATCGCTCTCAAACATATTCTTATGGGATATTTTGTGTAAAACAAAACGGCCGCGGATTTATCATAATTATGACAAAAAATGTATGTTAATTTTTTTTTTTAGTTACCGACTTTTGACAGCAGATATTTGGAAAACGGTGCATCATAGAGAAAAAATGGATAGTCTTGTACAAAATTTTATAAGCTCTCAATTTTATGTAGCAGTTTTAGTTTTGTTTTTGATAAACCTCATTATTTTTACATTTATATTGAATGAAGAGTTAAACTAAATACATTAGAGAATTTAACTTTAACTGATCAGTAGGCTAGTGCACATGTTGTCCATTATGTTCTACGGCATGTTACAACTTGCCATCATTTTATGTAAGTTGTACCTATTAATTATGTAGCAAGTATTTTTCACTATAACCCACCAAAAAACAAAAAAGGGGATCTTTTTACACTCCTCCCCCTGCAGCGGACGGGCTTGGGGTGAATACTTTTGCTATGTTTACATCCTAATTACCCCAAACACATTCCTGTAGAGACATATTTTCCCTCCCTCAATGCACGCTACAACACCTTCGTTGCTTAGACTATTATAGTTTAGTGCCTTCATACGCTTTTTTATTATTATCAGTTGTCCATTGCTTAGGTTAGGTCGTTTACTAGAATCAGAATTTCGATCCATTTTTAATTGTTATTGTGTATTAAAACTTTCCGGTTGTATTAATTTATTTTTTGTATAATACTAGAGTATTTGTGCCCATTTTATTGGCGTTTCTAACCTTGGCCTAACGCGCCCAGTTTACACACACTAAAAAGCAGTTGTGTAATAAAATAGACAGAGATAGAGAATACAGTTTAATTCCGCCTTTATTGTATCTGCAGTTGTATCGCTGGTTATAGAAAGCAAAATTGTAATAATGATAAATAAATGTTCAAGATCTTATAAAAATCATATCATATTTTATACGGGTTATATTAATAGTGCTTTCATATTTCTCTGAGACACTCTCTAGATTTTCGAAGACTGGATATAGTTTGGCATATATTATTATGTTTGGATGAAGCAACAGAGGTCACAGAAGCAAGTATTTAGTAGAATTTTAAGAAATTATATACAACCTTGTGTTTTCCTAGGAATACTCAGGTAAAAATAACTTTTGACGGTGAATTTAAGAGAATCAAGCAAAATTTATATGAAGTGTAAGCGCCAAGTTCATTTATATAAAAAATAGAATAAGTTATACTCGCTAATAAACTCAGTCTAAGTGTATAAAAAGAGGGTTTGACGTACTTGCATGCGTCTGTTTCATATTACTATAAAATATTTGGCAGGTTGAGAAAATACACTGCTCGATATATGGATGGGAAAGGCGCAGGTGTTTCCTTGAAGACTTAATACAAACTACGGATACTTGATTATATTAAATAAAAGTAATGCAATAAACAGTGCCTTCTACTACTTAGAAAAAAAAACAGTCGAATGTCAATTTACATTATTTACCTCATAAAGTTAAAAGCCACGAAATACATTAACCACTTATAACTTCACTTCCACTTTTTATTATAGAGCTCAACAATTGTGAAAATTATAAAATATGTTGCAAATACATGTAAATTTTATTGTTTCCAGCTCATATTTAGGGAACGTAACATAAAATACCAGTTATTTAACGATAAAAGCAATAGAATATATAGTTGCGGTTAGAATTCAGACGGCTACGTCATACGAATAAATGAATAATCCATTATGTTTTCATCAAAATATTTAAGAAACTGCAACAGAGAATAACAAAATTATATGTTACACGAAGTATTTACACTATACAGTGTGTTTCACTTTGATATTTGAAAAATCTGTATTCTTTAATGGAACATCCAACTTAATTTTTTTATTTTAAAAATATATTGCACTTAAAAAGCTCCACACAGTGATGTGCATTTTTTTTATTTAAGCCCTTTGCATGGCCTGCTGTGGTATTAAATGTAACTCCAAAAAATAGCAAAATCGTATTACATTTTTTTAACAAAAAAACTATTTGTCAAATCGATTTAGCCATGCTTCGAAACCCTTAGTACCAGGTTTAAAAGTTGCATCTCATACAGACTGTTTGTAATTTAGGTGCAAACTTCGGAAAACACCAATGTTTGGGAGCACCCTGTATTAACGGGATAAAATATTTTCGTGATTTTTTTCTTTCGATAGAGTTGTACCATGGCTTTGAAATTATACTATTTTTATTGGCCTAGTTAATACAGGGTATTCGTATTAAAAAATCAAATTTAAGGAAATATAGAATTTTTTCGTTTTTATTTTTAGCAAAAGAAATTTAACTGAAGATAACAAAAAACTATAAAATAACCAAATATCTTTTAATTTTCGCGTTTTCTATTACCCCTCCTTCCACATTATTGGGTCTTGTACGGTAAACATTTTCTTTAAGTTTCCCCCAAAGATAAAAATCGAGTGGCGTCAAATCTGGTGATCTCGGAAGCTAGGTACTTAATTTCTTGACTATAGCGCCCAATCCACTTTCTGGGAAATTTTTTATCAAGCCAGTTGTTAATTATTGCTGCGGTATGGACGGGTGCACCGCGCACCGTCCATTTGAAACATCATGTCGGCGCGTCTAGCAATTGGCAGTTCTTCTAAGGTATCCCAGAAATTCGTATTTAGAAAATTTTAAAAATTTTGGGCATTCAAGTTATGTTGGAAAAAACTCCGTTTGTGGTGAAGGTTGCCTCGTCCGAAAATAAAATTTTATTCAGGAAATTGTGGTCTTTGACACCACAGAGCGTATTCCATTCGAGAATTTTCATCAGCATTTTCTAAAGTGTGTTGGAAATTTGATTTGTAAGCAACCTTTTTATTTTTCTTAAGACATCGCCAAACTTTGGTGGAAGGTATATTAGTGTTTCGCGAAATTTGTCTAACGCTAGTTTTAGGGTTGTGTCGAATTTGATTTAAAACAATGTTTTCTCTGTTCTCAATTAAATTGTTTCCCCTTTTATTTGTGGAAATAACATTACCAGTTCTATCGAAAAGAGAATTAATATTTGCTACAGTTTGAAAACTCACTGGTTCTAGTTCTTGATGTCTCCTGTTAAATTCTTCTGCAGCTTGTTTATAAGTTTTTGCATTGTCACCCACTAGTCTTATTATTTCAACTTTCTGTTGTAAAGTTAGTTTATTTCTAACCATTTTTACACAACTTTAATTGTACACACAATAACGTTTTAAGTAATATAACAGCAAATGTCAAATTGTTTCAAGTTTGATACATGTTTGTTCTCATGGCCTGCTTCACTAGCGTTAGACAAATTTCGGGAAATACTAATACCTTCTACCAAAGTTTGGCGATGTCTCAAAAAAAATTCTGTTCGGATGTAAACCCTAACTGGGTTATTCATTGTAAAAAACAATATTATGAGAAAATTAATGAAAGATGCGGAGTTTATAATAAACAAATCACTCGTCATTTTTTCCAACATAATGAAATAATTAATGTTCTCAACTTAAGCAGAGAATAACAGAATAATGCATGACTATCACGAAAATATTTTATCCTGTTAATACAGGGTGCTCCCAAGCATTGGTATTTTTCGAAGTTTACACCTAAATTATAAGCACTCTGTATAAGATGCAACTTTGAAACTTGGTACTAAGGGTTTCGATAATACATGTCTCTGCACTGTTTTAAAGAAAGCTACATTTAAGGTTGTAAATGTACGAATTACTGTACAATCTCGGGTATTCGTTAATCAGTGGGCCCTACTAAGGATAGCTTCCTGATTTAAATTAACTTATCTTAGTACAACTTTTCATCCTTAAAAAGTTATATTCAGTACGCATCTGCGGTAGTTCGAAGATCTGTGTATTTCATCAAATTTATCTAATTGTTAGTGAAATGAAAAATGTTAAGTATTAAATAGTAAGTACCTAAATGTGGATATACAAGTGTGAAAATACCTTAATTATTACAATGCCAAGAGGTGAAAAAACTAAGACATTGTGTCAGTGTATAACATATTGCTTCAAAGTGTCTATATAAAAACCACTCCACTCTTGCAGGTTTTCTCTTGGTCGGAATATAAGGACTGAATATCATACATTTTTTAAAAGATTGTACACCTGACAACTTAATTTGTTTTACAAATTATGGCTGATAGAAGATTTAAACACTTAGAAGAAAACAGTTAATAAAATCAAATTGTAAAGTATTTGGGCCACCTACTGCATCTGTTAGTAAAAGAGGCAAAAATGATAGGCCGTTTAAGAATATGGAACGAATGAGTACAAAACAATACGAAAAACATTGCGTTAGCAATATTGCATACTTTTCATTTTTTTTATAAATATGGACGTATGTAAACGTTACATGGTAAAACTATATTTAATATTCTTGCAGATATTTACCTACCCATATAAAAATAAGTTTGTATTTGTTGAATAAAAGGTCTCTTTAACAAAACCAAAGTCCAAAGAAGCCGTTATGTATATACACAAACTAATAAAACACAAAAAGCGTAACGAATATACCGTCTATATAGTCCTCACAAAACGTCAACGGCGGTTATGTAATGGTCGCTGACGGGATGATGGGAACGATAGGAATATGTGACGTCACATTGCCCGTTGCACTGATTGAGGAGGGAGCGAAATTTGAGCATTAATATGTCCTTTGTTTTTGTGTCAATTAATCCCATTTTTCCAACATATAAAATTTTATTTTACCAAATGATTCCATTAATCGTGCTTGTCTTGGCGTGATCTCTTGCATTGGCCAATTAATATGTATTAAACGGTGTTGGGTTTAGCAACATCTATAAAAATTTTGTACTTAGTCATAGTTAACCCTGTATAATTGCACAGCTCGAAAACTACCACTCTGACTTTTTCCGTAGCAAGCAATAAGTAACGTCACATAATAAAGCAATAAGTAACGTCACATAATAATAATCCAAAGGCAAAAGCCAGTTTTTTCCTTTGATTTAGCTGTATTTAATTTACTTGACTTTCGGCCTTTATTTTATAGGTATTACGATAAGTCAAATTGAAAAGTAACACGTTTAGTTTTGTTTTTGATAACTTCAGTATTTTTTACATTTATACTCAATGAAGATTGAAACTAAATACATTACAGAATTTAACTTTAACTGATTAGCAGGCTAATGCATATATCTTATTTCAATTAGTCTTAATAATTAACAATAGTTTTAAAAATTTTGAAAAAGTTTCCCACTAGCTAAAAATTAATTTTATTCAAGATTGAAGAATAGTCTTAACAAAATAGTGGCGATATTTGCATATGAGCTTTCAAAATTGAAATTGGTGGGATGTGTTGCTTCTGTGTTATTATTTTGATGAAATTGTCTAATAATACTATATTGTACATCGTTTGCAATATTAATAACACTCACTAAACTTAATTTTGCGATTTCTTTTGAACTCCTGGCGTATTTATATTGAAATCTGCTTTAAATTTTTAACATTAGTTATTAGTTGTTTCAGTTACCAAGGACATTTATTGAAGTTTCTATTCAGAGCTTCTAGAAGTACAAAAACTGTTTTAAGAGAGTGTCATTATTATTACAAATGATTGTACATCGTGTACTACGGAATGTTACAAACTTGCCATCATTTTATTAATGATCCCTATTAAACTGTTTTTTATTTCACGTAGTATAATAGTAGTAATAGTACCTTGCCACTGCACGCGAAAGGACTTTGTGGGATATTTTTTTGTTAAATTTTGGGTTCTGCAAATACACGTATTTTTATTAACGTTGTATGTTAAAAAACTAAGTACGATCCTGTATTGCACGAATGATATACGGACCTTACATATACACTGATAAAAAATTGTCTGTAATTTCACATAACTTTACGTCGGAAATTTGTAACCAATGTAATTATAGAAAATTACATAATAATTTTGTAAATGAAATAAGTACACTGTAAGCTAACAATAAGCTAAGGATTAAAGCCCTTCAGTCAGTACAAGAGGAAGATAAAGAAAAATACAGGCAACAAAGACGAAAGGCAAAGAAAGTGTTTAGACAAAAGAAGAAAGCAGAACAGAATCGAAAGTATTATCTTTGGGGTTTGACAGAAACATACCCAAATATTTTTGCTGTTAAAAAGCTCTCTTTTTTCTAATAAACTTTTACTAGGGAAATTTTTCTGTATTTCTTCCCGTTTAAAAGTTATGAGCAATATCGTCCTAAAGAGTCCCAAAAGAAATACCATCTAAAAATGACATTAACGGTAGATGGATCAAGTAGTAGTTGGAAAATAATTTAATATTCGTTATTTAAAGTGCATAAATGTCACAAATACTTCTTATTACTCAATACGAACGTCAAACGTATAACTTTTATGCCTACAATATGTTTTCTCATTCAGAAAATGTTGATATGTTGCTAATTTACGGCGAGTCACAAAAAAATTCAAGAAGAGCTGTAGAGTTATAATCGAGAGCGCACCATTCCTGGTCATACTCGTAGAACCTTTACAAAATTGGAAGCGACCTTGCGACGATATGCAAATGCATTTTCTGCTCGGAAGAATCAAATACTTGACCGAAGGGTAAGAAAAAATGTTAATACAGCTACAGTGTTACAGTATTTCAAACAAAATCCACGAAATTATATATGGCAGGCTAGTCGGGAATTGAATTTGGATAAACCAACCGTTCAACAAATAATAAAGACCAGTGGGTATCACGATAACAAAATTCACAGTTTGGAGTATTTACCTGAGCGTCACAAAACAGACTTAAGGCTTACGGTAAGCGCTCGATCCAAAGGGATATAATTTTCGCTCAGTAACTCCTCAACGAAAAATGATAAAAATATGCGTTTTTTTTTTAATAGACTACAAATATTATTTTACGTCGACGCTGTGTTTTGAAATTTTGGAAATATTCAAAATTCATTTAAAAAAAACAAATTTACACTTTTTCAAAATTTCAAAACACAGCGTCGACGTAAAATAATATTTATAGTCTATTAAAAAATCGCATATTTTTATCATTATACGTTAAGGAGTTACTGAGCGAAAACTATGGGTTTGTTCCAACACAGCAAAAATCGATTCCGAACTGTCCAGAATTAGTCAGTCAGTTCAGTAGTAGTTAATGTAAGTACTCTAGGTGAATGCGACGTAAGACGGTGTTGGTCAAACATTTCTCACGGTTCTGAACAGTTCACGACGGTTTTGGAACAGATGTTATATATCGTTTGATAGAGCACCGTCGAGAACTGTTCAGTACCGTGAGAAATGTTTGACCAACACCGTCTTACGTCGCATTCGCCGAGAGTACATTAACAACTGAACTGACTGACTAATTCTGGACGGTTCAGAATCGATTCTTGCTGTGTTGGAACAAACCCATAGTTTTCGCTCAGTAACTCCTTAACGGATAATGATAAAAATATGCGTTTTTTTTTAATAGACTTCAAATATTATATTACGTCGGCGCTGTATTTTGAAATTTTGAAAAAGTGTAAAATAAATTTTTTTAAAATGAATTTTGAATATTTTCATAATTTCAAAACACAACGTCGACGTAAAATAATATTTATAGTCTATTAAAAAATCGCATATTTTTATCATTATACGTTAAGGAGTTACTGAGCGAAAACTATGGGTTTGTTCCAACACAGCAAAAATCGATTCCGAACTGTCCAGAATTAGTCAGTCAGTTCAGTAGTAGTTAATGTAAGTACTCTAGGTGAATGCGACGTAAGACGGTGTTGGTCAAACATTTCTCACGGTTCTGAACCATTTCTCGACGATTGTTGGAACATACCTTATATATCGTTTGTTAGAGCGCTTATCGTAAGCCTTAATTTTATAGCCCAAATTGTAGTAAATGTAGAAACTATTGATCAGAACCTTTTTCAGCACGTTCTTTGGACGGAAGAATGTCGGTATGTCAGTAATGATTTGCCAGACAGGCGCACTCAACACTATAGCCCATTGAATATCCCCACGTTGTAAATCCAGTCCAAAACCAAGGCCATTTTGGGGTAAATATATTTTGCGGCATTATCGGTAGGCATTTAATTGGGTCTTATTTTTATGAACATACATTGAACATTGTGAGTTATCTAAATTTCCTACAAGAAGAACTTCTTGCACTCCTGAAGAATATGCCTTTGCAGCTACGGAGAAACCTATGGTTTCATTACGACAGAGCTCCACCCCACAAGACCATGATTGTGCAGCAATATTTATATAACACTTTGCCAGAAAACTGAATTGGGATTAATGGACCTATTCAGTGGCCCATTTATCATTTGAAAGAAATCATCAAAAACGCTTGTAATGAGTTAAATGGCCAAATTTTAATAAACGCAGCCCACAAAGAGGTCATGCGAATATTGGATATGTGTATTGAAATAAGAGGGGTCATATAGAGAATAGATTCTAATATGTACGTGGTATGAGAACGTTTGCCTCATTTTTTAAGTATAGTAGTTGTCATCATCACCTTTTGTTTTAACTTGTGTGATTTTTAGTTGGTATTTCTTTTGAGACTTTTTAGGACGGTGCTGTTTATAACATTTCAACGGTAACTAATACAGACAAATTTCTCTAATAAAAGTTTATTAGAAAAGAGAGAGTTTTTTCACAGGAAAACAGTTTGGGTATGTTTCTGGAAAAAATATAATTCATAGCGTTATTCGTCAATTCCCAAAGATAACACTTGCGATTAAAAATGGAGCTTACCTCATCCCATTTAACACCACATGTCACAAATTTTATTTAAATTTTTTGTATTCTCACAGTAGACCCATACTAACGAGTTTGAGACACCCTCTACATGAAACTGGTTAAAAATATTCATATGTGAAGAATTCTGAAGCCGTTTGGATTCGTTCAAGAAAAATATATTACTTTTTTTGTTTATTTAGCAGTAAATATTTAAAATGGCACACTAACGTCAGTACAGCATTGTTATATTCAGTTTCTGGAGATATTATTACTTGATAAACTCACTCTTTAAAAAGAATTTGCAAAACATGTTTTCCCTATTTTCTACGCACTTATCTATTTATGTGTTTTCGCAGTCGAGATTATTAAAAACATGATTGATACCCTACTAGACAAGTCGAGATGATGTGGATAAACATTCAGCGCATTCACGATTCAATGTTATTAGAAGATCAAACTAGACTCATCGTAAATGCAATCAAACGTTTTCTTTAATTTTTGTTTGACACTGTGAGACGGCGTACATTATATTTATTTTATAAAGAATTTAAATGCAGAAAAATAGAACACCCATCTATATCGAGCACGTTTTAAATTTTTCGTAGTCGAGTGTAAGTAAGCAGATCCCTGCTCCTTTTATAGTTTGCTCCAATCTTGTTTTTAAGAAGAAACAGTTAAACTCAAAAAGGTATAATTTATATAATTCCTACACATCATCATTAATTATGCCATTGGTATAACGTCACTAATTGTTTTTGTTTTGTTTATACAATGCTTTCGAAAAGTAACGAATAAATTGATTATTTTTGATATTGAGAAGTTTTCGATTTTGTTTTTAAAAAGGCACTTTTTGACATACGACCCATATTTGTGAAGTCATCGTTGTTCGAGATATGACGTCATCGACAATTTTTTTAAATAGCAACCCTCAATTTTGACTATCCTATTTGAAACAGCCTGTGCACCTCCTCATTATGCAGCACCTGTCCGTACTTATTCAGATGAGCTGTTCCCGAATCGTTAGATAGGTAGAAGGGGGCCGATTGAGAGGCCAGCCAGATAGCCTGATTTGACACCACTAGATTATTTCTTGTGGGGATACTTAAAAAACAAAGTATACGTTACTACTTAGATCGGTTAATTTAGAAGATTTAAAAGCAAGAATTCATCACGAGATACATTGTATACCTCCTGAAGTGTCCAAAAGAATGTATTAATCACAATTTGAACATTTAATTTAATTGATTTTTACATAATTGTTATCATTTTCAGTATTGTGAAAATTAAATTTTAAAATCTTCAAACATTATTTTCTTGAAATTTTTGTTGTGTAACACCATAATTTTTCATGATGTATGTATGTAGAATGACACGCTCTTTCAAATGGCATGGTCAAAATTGGGGGTTGCTATTTAAAAAAAAATTGTCGATGGCGTCATATCTCGAACAACTATGACGTCACAAATGTGGGTCGTATGTCAAAAAGTGCCTCTTTTAAAAACAAAACCGACGTGCCAGGAGATTTTTTCCAAAACTTCTCAATTTCAAAAATAATGAATTTATTCGTTACTTTTCGAAAGCACTGTAGGTATATTATTATTTATGATAGAAGAACGGTCTATTACGCCAGCATTACACTAATATAGACGAATATTCGTGATTTCAATCAATAAGTATTCGTTTATGACATTCACGCATGAATATTTCAGTATTAGATTGATTATTGGTCTCTTTAATTCCTGCTCTACATTCACACAATCGACTAATTTATTAATTCTATGAATATTCGTTAGTGCTTATTCTTATTTGCTTAAGGTCGCCGTATTTCTCGGCGTAAAATGACCAAATTTGTGGTGTTTTTTAGGTACTGAAATCTCGAAAAATAAAACACGTAGAGCAAAAGTAATATCAAAAATAAAATTATTGATGTTTTGTTTATACACTTTTACTATTTAAACTCTCCTCAAATAATATAATAACTTTTAAAATGCATTTGTATGACACACATTATTTCACTATTCTAACCCCACATTTTAACAATTATTTTCACATACTTATAAACAAAAGTGAACAATCTTATATGCAGAACTATGTAAGCTTATGTTATAACAATGTTTACATCTATAGTTGAATTTAAAAAACACGTATTTTGAAAGATTTCAGTACCTAAAAGTTTGTTGGATAGATCGCTTTCTCACGTTATATATTGATTTTACTTCGGTACCTTTGAATACTCGCAGGTGGCATGAGATAACATTCTTGTTATTTGCTAAACTCTATAGTATTCAGTTCTTAAATGTCTAAAATTACTTGTATTTATAGAAAACACTATTTCAAGAATACGGCGGCCTTAACTAGTTTTGTATGTACACACATCTCATCTAAAATGTTTATGTTATCACAAAGAAAAGATCTAGACTGAGAAAAAAAATCACTAGTGGTAGGTAAAAATACACTTACTTCAGTTTGGCTTCTTCAGAAGAGGAAAGCTATACAGGATGATTCAGGCCTTATTTAAAAAAAATCTGAGTGTACAGGGGACCCTTACAAATACAATTTTGCAAAAAAATAAAAAAATGATTTAAAAATACACTTCTGCACGGCACTGGAAACTGGCCTACTGTAACCTGATAAGGCCGCAATCTGCGACCGGACGAAAAGTGAAAAGAAATTTTATACAGGAAATTTAACTGCTTTTGCCGCTATTATTTTTAATTATTAATGGATTTAATTTATGGTTTTAATTAATAAAATAGTTTGACATACCTGATGTTACAACAACATTTTGGGCCCGCCTTACCCAGTGTCTACAAACTATCACAAATAGTTCTGCTTCTTGTCCGTATTGAACTCGTAAGTTATTGGCAGCAACTATAATACGTTTCCGTAAATCATCAATAGTATGTATCCACTTCGGTGCAATATACTTCATTTTTTAAATATTCTCACAAAAAGAAGTCCAAAGGATTTAACGTCAGGAAATCGTGGCGGCCATGGTACCAGTCCTCTTCGTCCAATCCCTTAGTGTTATTACTTGGACATGCTGTACATGGTACGGAAATAATTATGCCCCGTGTATGATACATCACACTGATGCAATGGACCGTAGAAGTCCTCCATCTCTTCCACGATTCGGTTTCAAATTTCCCTCGCGTTGCACTACACTTGCACTTACTGCACACCGCGGTAAAAATAGCTGCATTTGGCACATGTTTACCGGTAAGTCGTTCTGTTAAAGCATTTTCACAGGGTAATAAATTAAAACGATATACATCAAGTCCGATTGCTGCAATACACGTAAGCCATTTTTGACAGTTGAAAAACTAACGTAAACACTGGCGTCACAAAAACTTTATACTAAAAGTAATCGGATATCATTATTCGAAATCGCCTTTCTAGAGACTACAGTGGCCCAGTGATGTAAATATTGAAAATACTACAACTTCAATAATGCTTTACTCGAAACTATAACATTTTATAAAAAAGAAAATACGATATCGACTCCATTTTTCATGACGCATCTATTCCCAAATTCTTTTAGATATGTTCTGAATCACCCTGCATATCCCTCGAGGTATCTAAATTGACGATGTGGCAGCCAGTCTGAAATCTGTTCTACCATAGAAACCTAAAAACCAAGTTAACATTTCTTCTTAATCCAATACATTCATTTCAACATGAAGGTCCATTTTTTTATATTATGTTTTGCTCAGTGGAGCTATATAGAAATGGTGCTTGCCGGCAGCTTCAGCGGAGTCTATGGGTCTGGGTTAATCTGCTTAGTTTTGTTTTTATTATTATTGAAGTGGTGCACTGCTGAAGACAACTTACAGCAACCTACAAAAATATAGAAAACAAGAATGCCTTCATCAGTATGTTCTGTAGGTAACGGTTATAAAGAATAAAATAAGATTAGAATAAAAATATCAGAGTTTATTAATCTCACGCCCTAGTGGGTGGTGACTGGTAGTTGACACGGATTTAGTGGACACTACTCTGAATTTACTCTGGATTGGTTTTGAAGTAGTTCGACCTAGTCCTACGTTTTATTGAAATTCCAGACATAGATGATGTAATTTACGATATAGAATTATTAAACTGACTGCATGTTGTTGACTTCTTAAAAAGACAAATTAAATTCTTGGAACTTACAGCTTATGATAAACTATCATCTCTGTAGATATGTGGAAATTTAGAGAACAATATCTAAACATAACTGCTCAGTTTACAAAATAAACTTTGAATCATTAGTTAAAACTTTTACTCAAACTTTGAATAGTTAAAATTTTTAAAATTGTATTAGTTAGTTAAAACTTTGAATAGTGAAAAACATAAATTAGCATTTGTCAGTCATTATTAATTAATAAAGTTAAAATTGATACAAGTAGAATTTTCAAAAATATATAAGTAAGTTTAAAGAAATATTTATGGACTAGGTATTCAATATCACTTTTTCAGCAGCGTAGATGTTCCAGAAAGCAAAACCGACCGTTCTTAGAGTTTTATTGAACAACAGTTAAATTTAAATCAAAACATGATTACGAATGCAACTATTGGTATAAAGTTCAACAAAGAAATAATAGAGATAATAAAGAGAACAAGAATAAAAATAAACAACAAAAACTATGTAAAAATAAGTCTCCGTATAAGTCGTGTATAAATAATTGTCAAGTGTATGTTTGAAGGAATTAATCGAAGGTGCTGATAATATGGTAAAGTTCCACATGTGAAAAACACGATTCGATAATAGAGGTACTGTCTGCGGATGTAACAATGCTACTTCTTTAACTTCAAATCATGACCTTGTATCATATCTCTGTTACACACGAAGATTTGATCTAGACAGTGGATTTCGTCGTAAAGAATTATGTATGTTATTATAAGATCGCCACGCATCATCCTGTCCTTCAGAGAATGCAAACAGGTAAGGTGAGTTTTGTAGAGCATATGTTTAAATCCCAAGTCTCTGGACATCCCCCAACTGCAAAATATCTTGCTTTAAAATAGACCATATGGTTGCGGCAAACTCAAAATGTGGACGAATATATGCATGGTAAATCTTAAGGAAAATACCCGTGTTCAGAACTTGGAAAGATTTATGAATCATATGAATTACTTAGTTGGACCTTCGCACGATTTTGGACACATGAACACTCCAAGATAACGACACCTAGGTCATTAAACTAGGACACAGTATTTAGGTTCATAACCATCCATTGTGTAAATTCAGTTTTGGATTGTCTTTAAACAAGTGCAATCATTATGCTAAGAATGGATCCAATTCAGTATAGTATTTTCCACGCACTCCAATACGCTCCAGTTTACACATCAATATTGGTACTTTCTCGACGGCACGCGAAAAATCTAAATAAATTATGTCTAGAGGTTGACCAGAGTCAATATACGATATCTATGTTTTAGAGTCTGAAGTATATTGGATACCACTGACCTTCCGGGTAAAAAACCATATACTGGTATCATATTGTTGTTTAACAAAAACATTATAAGGAACAGACATTAAACAATGTCTATAGTTACTGCTACAAAATTTATCGCTCTTTTTGTAAATAAATGTAACAGATGCAACCTTCCAATCATCTGATAAAACTCCATGATTCATTGATTTGACCATAATTTGAATGAAATCCAATTGAATTTTGATGATACATGCAATTCTTTAAATTTTTCTGCACATATTAAAATTATAAGAACATATTGTAACTGAGCAAAATCAATGCTAAAGTGCAGGAACATTAACTGTGAAAAGACAAATATAATATTAAAATCGACAATACGAGATCTATACTAATCTTAAGCTGGGATTATAATATATCATTGCAAGACTAACTTACAGCTGAGAAAATAATTGTTACACTTAATTCTATACTAACCATAGTTTAAAAGGTACCTATGCTTTGCACTTTCTACTCATTAGCCATGGATCGGTTGCTTTTGCAGGATACGAACTTAATGCATTATGAATACTTTTCTGCTCAGGAAAAATAGTTATCAACGCAGTAACAGGTAACAAAATCGAACGTACTAAAATAGCCTTAAAGTGTTCTTCAGTTTTTGATGTAATATCCAATTTTATTCAAAAACAGAACAACTATAGTCCCAATTGAATTTCGTAGCACTGTGTAATATATTTTTTAATACACATAGCGTTTATTGAATAATTATATGATCAATTAACGGGTTCATTTACTACGCCCGCTGAGATGCAAATAAGTTTTTTCTAGATGCACGGCTCATAAGTCGTACTTAGACGCAGCTGAATTGATTTCGTCGACATTCGTGACAGTCTAGTTCTGTCTTTGCATGCTAATTCTGTTATTCGCGGTCACTTTTCATTACGGTCAATGGGCGCGTGACTTGAAACTTTAGTGCACTATTGTATTAAATGAAGCTGTTTTATACTAGGTGTTTCCTAAGTAACTAAAGTGTAGAAGAAAGTGATTCCTGTCTCATTTACTAAAAAAGCTCTTATAAATATAGCGATACATTTTAAAATATCTTAATTTGAGATATAGTGCCTTTAAAATATTAATTTTTTCGTTTTATTCAGATATATCTTATAAATTAATTGATTCCTTCAACTTTGGTATACTTCTTGTTGTTCTGGAGCTATCAATGGTTGAAATGTTTAGAAAAGACAAGTTTTTGGAAACACCATTAAGGCAAGCAGTGATCAAAATGTCAAAATAGACGGTGGCATTGAAAATTGAAGTTTTAGAGAAAGTGATTTCCAGTATCTTCGCATTTGATACATATTTAGACAACTTTTCCTCTATTCGCATGTCAGCATATAATGAAATGAGGTGAACCTTACGAATATGGCAGCTGTAGAGTTATATCTCAGTAGCCATTCATTTTCGAGAACAAATAAATCTATATAAATAGTTTCGAAAAAACACAAAGGCACCGCACAAAAATTATGTAATTTGAATTTTGATTGGATTGAATGAAACTCTAGAAATATACGGTCAAAAGGATTGTCCCATATCACTGATTATTTAACAAATCTTAGTTTTTCAACGCTTTGAAAACAATTTCAACAAAAGTTGTTTTGATTACAGTTAAAGTCAGCGAATGCATCAATTTCTAATATTTTTTGTAAGTATTACCTATTTTCCAATAGCTCTCTACTCTAATGCGGCATTAAAACGCTATATCTGATTTTTGAATGAAAAATATTATTTTCTGTTAAATATACTCATTGATTTGTAAATAACTATGGAAAAAGGTGCAAAATCAAGTTTAAAGCCATTTTCTGTGACTTTCCCTATCCTCTATAACTTTATAGATATAATTTTTTCAGTATCTGACAGAAATGTATGTACTTTTTAAAAAAAGTTGGCATTTTTGTTAATCTGTGATATGTGACCTTTTGACCGCCTTAGCGAGCTTGTTGAGTTTAGTGTCCATGATAACTTTTCGTTTACAGTATATTAGAATAATCAAATTCTCAGTACCCCGTAATTCAACTGCAGCAGCCAATGGAATTTTAGCGATATGCGACGAGCGTATCTTTTATACAGAAAAACGTTGGAAATTATAATTATGTTATTATTTCTGGTTTACACAATGTCGTAACATTTATTTTTTATAAAATCATCAAGAGAACGAAGTAGCACGGTACTAGTGTTTTGTATGTACATACTTGAAATTATTCATCATGATGGAGGTTCGACATACTCTTGAAAATAGTTTTTTTTTTGGAAATTCAATATTTTATATTTCGGAAACAAAGCGGTAGTTGTTTCTTACATTCAAGTAGATTCTATTTGAACATATGAATATTGTTTATTATCTGGTTACTTATCTGACAACAAGATTTTTAGATTGCCTATTTCTGTTTGACAACAAGATGATCTATGACTATAATAAGCAAGTTATTAAATCTTGTTATCTCACCAAACTTATTTCAGTAATTGCTATCAAATTACAAGGGTGTTTAAAATGACATCGTCTTACTGCTATTTATTTTTTCGTACAAAACGCTAGTTGTTAAGCACTTCCATTGACATTTTATTCTGTAACACAGTTATTTGTGTTTTTCTCTAAAATATTGCACTATTAACAAATTTATTAAGAGTACCTTTTTATGTAAAATAAAGTCAATTTACACAAAAACGTGACCTAGAAAGGAAAAAAATTACTAAAAAAATTGCAGAATAAAATATCAGCGCAATAAGTGCTAGCAACTTGCGCCTTCTGCATTGTAGGTACAGAAAAATTGGTAGCACCAGAAGGCCGTATTTCTTCCCGTAAAATGATCAAATTTGTTGTGTTTTTAGGTACAGAAATCTTGAAAAGTAAAACGCGTAGAACAAAAGTAATATCAAAAATAAAATGCTTGATATTTTATTTATCCACTGTTACTATTTAAATTCTGCTCAAGTGAAATAAGAACTTTTAAAAAGCGGTTGTAAGACACACATTATTTTGCTATTTTAACTTTAACAATATTTCCATCTACAGTTAAATTTAAAACAGTACATATTTTTAAAGATGTCTGTACCTAAGAATTTGTTGGTTAGAGCGCTTTCTGTCGTTATACAGTGTGGAAGAAAAGTATGGAATAAATTCATTATTTCTAAAACAACGAAGTTTCATGAAATTTCCTCGGACCCGTCGATTTTGCTTTTTAAAAAGACTCTTTTTTCTATACCAACGCATTTCCGACGTTCATTTGTTTTCGCGTGATAACGTCATCGAATATTTTATTAAATAGAACTTCTCTATTTTTCCATCGGATTCTTGTAGAGCTTAACTTGCTGAATTCAAAAATATATAATTTCAACACTTTATTCCTTCAACTTTCCGAGAAAAAAATAACCGATCTAATAAACGCTGAAGTTGACAGATGTCATTTCTGACTTGATTTTGTTTAGCTGCCAGAAACAGTTTCTTAGGTGACTTGATTTAATTTGTTGTTTTTGCTATCAAAAGATGTAATATTCTAACATGCAATCTAATAAAACAAAATAATAAATTAGGGGGTCAAATACAATTGAGACAAGCAGAATTTAATTAATTAATTAGTTATTTATTGTTAAATTGTTTTAAAAATTAAGAATCCTTATTTTGTAATACTGTCGATGAATTCCCTTTATCCATTTTACTCTCAACCAGCCCATCACAGACACAAAAATGGGAATATTCACAATTTTTTTCAAGCTGATTTTATTGGTTCGGTTATTTTTTTTTTCGGAAAGTTGAAGGAATAAAGTGTTGAAATTATACATTTTTGAATTCAGCAAGTTAAGCTCTACAAGAATCCGATGAAAAAATATAGGGGTTCTATTTAAAAAATATCCGATGACGTCATCACGCGAAAACAAATGAACGTCGGAAATGCGTTGGTATAGAAAAAGAGTCTTTTTAAAAAGCAAAATCGACGGGTCCGAGGAAATTTCATGAAACTTCGTTGTTTTAGAAATAATGAATTTATTCCATACTTTTCTTCCACACTGTATATTCGTTTTATTTCGGAATCTTTGAATGGTCTATGCAGGTCTAAAATTATTTGTATTTGTAGAAAACACTATTTCAAGAATACGGCGCTCTTAACCACTACTAACAACGTACTTGTGTCAAATTTTCATAAAACATGTACATGCTTTAAACATTTACATTTAAAATTTGTATCCTATATCTCAAAAATGGTTAGCTTTAGGACATAAGTTTATTATGCAAGCAACACGCAGTTCAGCTCTAATAATAGCCTTGTTCGCGGTAGCGATTCCGAACTAGTTCAGGATTAATTTACGGATCTGCTCAAGCGCAGTTTGAATTTGATCGTCCGAAATGGAAACTGCGCTTGCTCTCATCCGTAAATTAATCCTGAACTAGTTCGGAATCGCTACCGCGAACAAGGCTATTTTTTCCATGTATTTTTGAAACTCTCCATGTGTTATCGATGAACCTACCAGAAATGATAAAGTGTAATTTCATTTATAACAAGTTTTTAGGTGCATTGAGTACCAATAACTATTTTTTTTAGATATTTGCAAGCTTATTGTTTTATTGACAAGACTGTTATCAAACCCTGTATATGCAAATATTTTAAAAAAGATGAGTGATTCCAAACCGCTTTCAAATAAAAATAGATCCTTTTAAATTCTACATGAATAAGGAATGCAGTGGATTAAAACAAAAGTTATTTTGTTTTTAAAGTTTATGATTTTACAAACATTTTAGTAGTGTATATTACTAAATTAAAAATACGAAATTCTCAGCAGCACATTGTACAATTAGCAAAATTTTAGGTTATAATCTTCTCGAAGAATTGGTATTACTAAATGTGGTCGCTCTTGAAAAATGACAAATTCTAAACAGTATTGTTATCATTGTAACTTTTAACAATACTTGTTATAAAACATTAATCAGAAAACGGATTTAGTAAACCATATTGTTATAATTTACATACTTAACAATATGGTTTATAATACGAGATGTTGGACAATAAACGAATAGAATCGACATTAATGACATTATTAATTAACTGTAATACAACGTAAAATACACACATATACATTTTTCAGATATAATAAACTTATTAAAATGTCGTAATTTTAATAATCTTCGAGTTCTTAAATTTAGTACAAAAAATAGACTCAACTTTTAATATACTTTTTCCGAGACGTTTTTAGAACTTTGTTACAAATATACAAACGGACCGTATCTTAAGCGTAGCTTACTTGAATGAACATAAACAGGTTTATGTCAAGTTACCTTTATCTATACATTTCTTTTTCTTAAAAAGTTAGTCGGATAAATGTTTTTCTTTAATCTTGTTTTACGCATTTCCTTCCATCCTTCTTTCCTTCCATTTTTTAGATACTTTATTGAAACTTGGCATAAAGGAGAGTTTCTGTGCAAGGTAAATAAAAAATAAGCTTGTATTCGTACACTGAGAGAGAAACATTAGTTTGCATTAAATCATTTCCGTTTGTTCTGAACTAATCTTAGGTTTGAATACGGAGTAGCATACCTAGTTTTAGTGATAACTTTTGATAAGTTTAAAGTATTGAAAAGTCTAGTTTTTATATAAATATCATAAATTTTAATATTATATTATGTATATTTGATAATAATTAAATATGTTAGATATACCACTGCAATAATTTCTTGCAAATATATCTTTATTGATTTTAAGAACGCTTGCTATTGTATTTAACATAGTAATTTAATAGTTAAATTACATTCTTTTAATAGTACTAAATAAATTCTTATATGAAACTTGTGAAGATTATATTCAGTTATTGATAATTTGTCTATAATATACATATCTTACTATTTACACCGAGTAGGTTTATAACTGATCTATGTAATTTGATAAATAATTGTTCATACTTAATTTATGTTCTATTAATATAAAATACTGTAAGTTTATATTTAACTTAAATATATGCGATACGTACGATATATATACAGGGTGTTCATTATATAATGTGACTCATTTCAAATGGAAACACCCTTATAAAAAAGGTATATATTGACCAAATTAATTCGACCTTTTTTAAGATAGAGCTTAAAATATTATTTGCTTAATTATAAAATTATTATTCAGTTTTATCATTTCGATTTTTCCTAAACAGGAAGCAACCTATAAAAATAAATTTTACACAAAAAAGTTAAAGAGAGCTCTATTTTAAAATAAAAACAATTAAATCATTCAATAAAAACCTTTTTTACAAGAGTGTTTCTATTTGAAATGGGTCACATTATATGGAACAATGCCTTTATCTTTTTAAAAGTTTTTCTAATAAAAACAATTTTAAACAAAATATATATTTTGTTTTGTCATATATAGGCAACACATTGCATCTTACACATTGTATGCATGTATAAATAATATGAAGGTAAAGGTAAAAAGGAAACAATATGTTTAAAATATATTTTTTATTACTTCTCAGAAAATAGAAAAATAAACAAACCTAAGAATAGTAAACTAATCATCATGATTCCTAGCAGATATTATTTTTTCTCCAGTACTTAATTTGTGTATAAATGCTGGAAATATACTGTATAAGTCGGCATAACTAGGTCTCGTATTTTTTGAAAACTAGACAAGACTGCACAAAACTAACTTCAGGTTCGTGTTCTGCACCCTCGAAAATAGAAGAGCAGAAACATTTTGTATAAGAATTTAGTTCTACCAAACATTGGTTTTACGCTTGTGTTTAGTAAATAAATTACCAAAAAAAACTTATCTATTTAAAGGTATAAAATTCAGATGGCATAATAACGACGTGTATTACTAACCTATAAATACATTGATTATTGACGAAAGCCCCCACAGTTCTAATAAATTGGGCAGTTTTTCTGCCTCGTTCTCCATCATCTTTACCTTCACCTACCTGGTACCTGCTGTCAAACAAAATAAGCAGTAAGCCGATGGCACTTGCTACTGCTAAATATACCTAATAAAAATAATAAATAGTAGACTTACCTTATTTTAACAATGACAATAAACCTGCGACTATACCTAACTTGTAATTATGGTTATGCGTTTGAGTATGAGTTGAGCTTTGAGCTTGCACGCTCACGCAGTCAATGCTCTATTGTTGGTGGTTGACTAAACTAGATCATACTAGAAACAAAGAAGATCTAGCCCCCCTCCCACACTCTCTGCTGGTAACTTTTTTAGCTTTGCGCGGGAAAACAGCAGATTTGATGGAACGGATAATATTAAATAAATTTTGTTGAGATTAAACTAAGTAATATTATAGTTAAATTAGTTCGTTTCCTATTTAATAAATTTACTGGAAACTGATATGTATATTAATATTAAAATTAAAATGTTATTATTTAATTCAGCGCGTTTGTAATAATAACATATTATTTAATATTTACCATTTATAAAACCAAATATTAAATGATCTGAAAATGTGTAAGATTTACTTTTTGTTTGTTTAATTTAAACTGATTACCTTTAAACTTATAATAATTTAAATATAACATTATAATACGTTAGGTATTATTCTACACAGATCATATCTAGTTAGATAATTTAAATTGAAATGAATCATGCCTGAACTTACAGGTTAGTTTAATATCAGATACTAATTTTCTCAGTGTATTCGGCTATTCCAAGAATCTTAATACAGGGTGTTAAAAAGAGTGTAAAATATTTCAGGAGGTAATAGTATGAACCAAAATAAGCAGAAAAGTCTTAATAAACATGGGTCCGCAAAGTAACGGTTGCGGAGATATGGACCACTATTCTTTTTCAAACATTTTATTTTATTAGGAATAAACCGACAAAGGAAGCTTTTAACAAACAAAGTTACAGAAGATGTTCAAAGTGCCCTCCGTCCATTTCCAAGCAGGCACGACATCTTCGTCTCGACGATATTCGAACTCTTTCGAAAACACCCTCCTTGGTTTGGATTTCTTGACACTTTTGATTAATCCGTAGCTGCAGCTCTTCCAGGCTATTTACAGGAGTACCATACACTAATGTCTTCAAATATACCCAAACAAAGAAATCTAGAGGGTTCAGATCAGTCGATCTTGGAGGCCATAAAGCAGGTCCGGCCGGTGGTGTATATAAATTTTATCGAAATATCTTGTATAACTCTTTGAGTAAAATTGTACTAATGTATCTTGGCACTAACTAAGATTATTTTTGTGATAGAAAATTACCTTTGCAGTATGATCTATTCATTTCCAGACACCCTGTATAGAAAAGCAAATATGATTACATCTGAATATTAACGCTGTGTACCTATTCTAAAATTATCAAAATTGGATACAAGATCGATCTCTGATTCACATCTCAGTCTCAAATATGTCATATTCTATTTTAACTGAGATTTGATTCAAACTAGCGTAAATTCTATGTTCGCTTTTAAGTTCCCTGTATAGTTGACGTCAATAAAGAGTACGCCATATATTCCTCCATAAAATTGCTATAAACGCGTCAACAAAATTAGTTTTTTTTACATCAATGGGATATTTCCATATAAATTTAAACTAAAGTAATATGAAAATAAAAAGTATATAAATTGTAGTACCTAGTCGTAATAGCTATTTATGATATACGTGTTAAAAGTAAGATTTTATTTTGTTCGTGAAGTTAAAAAACTCGCTACGCTCGTTTTTTAATCATCTTCACTCACTTTTAACACGTATATCATACACTATTTTTCTACAAAACAATTGGAAGAACTTTAAACTCAATAAAAATAAGAAATCAAAAATACCACACAGATCGCAATGTTTATGAACCAAAATTTTCGTAGCAACCAGTTACTTTTAACACAGTTACTTTTAACACTAGTGTTAAAAGTAACTTACTAACACGCGTGTCAAAAATGACATTTTTAACATCAAAAATGACAATTAAAAGCCCACTTTTAACAGTTTTGTAGAAAAGTAATATTTATATATAGGTATGTATAATATTATATTACTTAGAAAATATACATTTTCGTGCAATATATGTGAGAGAATAAACATGTGTCTTAATATATAAAATAAATAAGACATTTTTCAAGTTAAGTAGTTTCAAAGTGAAATGTCAACGTTATGCATATTACTATGTTCTATATAACTTTTTACCTGCGAATTAATAAAATTTCTTATTTATTTAATTTCAATTATTGAACTTAAATTACATTAAACGTAAACATATCGTGAACATACAGTAATAGTAATATTAAGGAAGATACACTTGAAATTTTATAATGCCCATTACTGCTCGATGGCTTCCATTTTGGTAATGTAAGGTACAATTTTCAATATTTAAAAACCTCTTCGGGCAGCTTTCTGGTCTAAATTTAAGAAATTGTATCTAGCGTTTGTCTCAATTACTAGAGCTTGGTCATCTCATCTCATTTCGTTTTCCTTTAGTCATTATTGACGTTCAGAATTTTCATTGAAATTTGATATTGAAATATATCCTGCAATTGCGCTAGATTTCTAACCACCATAGTGTCGTTTTAATGAAAATTGTCATCTCATCAACTGGAAGTCACGGATATTGTACGATAGCAATGCTCTGTATATTGTAGTATCAGGAATGAAGCAATTTCGTTTGGTACGCTTGAAATTTTAAAATGCTCATTATTAAGCGATGATTTAACTTCTATTTTGATGAGAAGTGGTCAGTGGTAATACCTTTTGGCCGAAGAGCCATATATTTTGCACATACCTTTACATCAAAATTACCAACGATAACAAATATGGATTTCTGTTGTTTGATATTTTGACGAGAATCGATTTTTCCATATTTTCAATGCTTTCTTAAATTAATCATCTCATCGTTGCGACACGTATCTGATACATCGAATATTGAGATAACTTTAAAATGTTTATAGCAATTGTATTTTTTTTTATTGTATAGGTACTGACTGTATCTTCATCATACCTAAATACTTGCTATTTGGAGTTTTACGTACCTAAATATGTATCAGTTTGCTCTTTTGCAACCTTGTACTTCTTAACCTTGTAAGATGCCTAAAAGTTGTTTATACTTATCAATGTTGGGGTTATGTTTAACATGATGTTCCGCTTTAAACACAGAATATTGTGACCACAACAAACAAAGTTTTCACTGTTTAACTCAATTGTACAAAATATGCCAACATAACATTTTCATTGCAGTTAGTCGCGTTTTGTTGTTTCGCTCATGCTATGAACTTACTGTATGCAAGTTAATAAAGCTTCCGAGACTTAGTTGGTAATAAATTTTCTATTGCAGACATCGCTATTCTCACATTTTCCTAGTTTTAGTTAGATGCTGACAATGAAATGTGTGAAATCACAAAAGGGTACTCTGGTTCCAGATCATGAGAACAAAATTTATGGCCGTTTTATATGCAGTTTTCACCGAATTTATAGCTGATTTTAGAGACACTCTATAAGAAATCTAAGTAAGTTAGAAAAATATGTCTTCGTTGTGTCAATTATACAAATCGTATCCAGAAAGAATACCGTCATAAAATATTCTGAATTTGACACACTGACACATTTTTTTTAAAAGTAACACTTGAATTGTGGTAAATTTCACGGTGTATGGTACACAATGGTAAGAGACAATTCATGGTCTTTCATTTTTCTAGTACAATTTTTCCCCTAAAGTTAAAGGAAATTAGAAAGAACCTCAACCTATTGAGTAAATTCGATGCTATTCTTTGTCTTTGAAACGTCAGCCTTAATTGCAGTCACATATTTAATTTACTTATCAGTTATAATATAATTATCAATTTCCACAGCAATAGGGTACCAAAGACTTAATTGTTCGAAAACTAGTTAATACACCGCACTTTAAAAATCGGATTATGATGTTCTAGTTGTTATGAGTTTTATATGTATCACCGTATAACATGTTGAATTATTAATGGTTCCTCCAAAGGTCAGACTGCAGAGCATATATTAATAATTCATATACGTGCCCCCTTCTGCTTGTCAACTATAATTCGTTACATTGAGAAGGGCCTTTATACTTGAATACACCCTTTAAATAATTAATATCCTCTTTTACGTAAAACTATTGGTTTGACAACTCCCACAATCTTATCAAATGCTCTTCCAAGCTGGCCCAGTTGGAACCCACAAACTTCATATTTTATTTGCACAAATTTAGTTAAAAAAATATGTTACTTTTAATACTGCAAGGATGCATCAAATATTAATATAAATTAGATTTTGCAGCCGCCATTTGTAGGCCACTAGCGCCTTCTTGTGTTGTTGGGGAATAAAATAATGTTATTTGCGCGCTACGATAAAAAAATGACCAAAATATGGCTATTACCTGGAAATAAGCGCAAAGCCTTATCTCCGTACCATTGAAGGGTCCAAACATGAATCAGTTGTTGGCCTCGCACATCCCAATTGTCACCTGAGGGCCACGAATTGGCAGAAAATTGGTCCTAAAAAATTTCAAATTGTCAGAAAAAATCATACGATTTTACCGTATTCAGGATCGAATTGATTTAAGAGGATTGTCTTCATGTAGCATTGCACAGTGAATAAAGACAAAAAAATAAAGTAAAATTAAAAAAAATAATAATAAAAAAATAAAAAAAGTAAAAAAAATAAAAAAAAGAAAGGAGCTGCAATAGTTCCTACGTCAACGTATTTAGCTTTGGGTCACGTCATAGGAAAGTAATTGTGACCTGTTCACAAATTTTTATGGAACTGCAACCCTGCTAATGACGTTGACGTAGGAAGTATTGTGGCTCCTTTCTTTCTTTTTTAATTTTTTTGTTATTGTTCTTAATTTTTTTTATTTTTTTATGTCTATTCACTGTGCACTGCCACATGAAGACAATCCTCTTAAATCAATTCGATCCTGAATACGGTGAAATCATGATTTTTTTGACAATTTGAAATTTTTTAAGACCAATTTTCTGCCAATTCGTGGCCCTCAAGTGACAATTGGGATGTGCGAGGTCCTATTCAACAACTGATTCATGTTTGGACCCTTCAATGGCACGAGATAAAGCTTTGCGCTTATTTCCAGGTCATTTTTTTGACCGTAGGGCGCAAATATCGAACGTCTGGGCTATACCGACCCCGGGATCGGAACTCGGGCACAGAACTTTTCTTTTTTGTGTAGCTGTGTAATTAGTACTATTATTAAACTGTATCTTCCCGAGACGTTTACAGTGTTTTGTATAAACTCTTTCGTTGACCAATGTTCTTTGACAAACAGACATTTGGCGTTGACAGAGTTTAGCAACCAGCAACACTACACTGCTCCGCAAAAGTTAAGGAAGTTCACAAATCTTGAGTTTCTTTTAAAGGTTGACTATTTTTGTTCTAAAATATTTCTGATATGCTATCTTGAATGTTTGCTCTTTTATACGAGGGGCTTTATTTGTTCCTCTTTCGAAAACATTTTCAGTTTTTGGCAAAGTTTTATTTTTGATGATTTTAATACAAAATTCAAATTCTTAAAACAATTACAATTACATTTCAATGGCTGCCTGGCAACCCTTTACATACTGTCTATCAGGTTGTTGAAGTAGCCTTGATCAATGTCTGGCCACAGGCGGAGTAAAAGCCCTCTGAGTTCTTGAAGTGTATATGAGGGTGGTTGATGCGAATTTAAGGCACTTTGTAGTTGGTCCCATGCATGCTCAATTGGATTGAGGTCTGGCGAGAGAGGCGGCAGTGCCAAGTGCGGAATACGATAAAATTCCAGGGCATTGACGACAGTTCTCGCAGGAATTATCGTCGAGAAATAAAAAATTTGGCCCAATTGCAGCATGGAACAAAAGGATGACCATGTTGATGACTTGTGCGACGTTGATCTATGCATTCATGTTTCCATCAAGCATCAACAACTCTGTACTTCCATTAAAAATACCTCCCCAAACAGCAACTGTACTACCTCTGAATGGATGAACTTCCTGAATGGCTCTACGATTTCTAGGTACCAAAGAAAGGGTCCATACTCGAACACGCCGACTATCCGAAACCCGTCCATATCTCGACTTATTTGTGAACAATACAGACCTCCATTGATCATTCAAATTCACGTGTTCGTTAGCCCATTGCAATCGAATTCGCATATGATTTTATGTCAGTGGTACTCTTCTCAAAAGTCATCGTGAACGTAGATTAACATCTCGCAGTCTTCTACGAACTGTTTCAATTGAAACCACAACACCAGAAGCGTTTAAAAGTCGCTGTTGCATGATCCGACAAGTACTCAGAGGCTATCTATTGTGGATACTGTTAAAAACCGGTCTTATGCAGAGGTAGTAGATCTTAGACCAGTCCTCGGTCTTTATATATCGATGCACAAGTCTTGAAATTACGCTTATACTGACCTGAATGAAGTTAGCAACTTCTTTCTGAGGGCGTTCTGCCTCGATCATTTCAGTGGCCCAATTGGCTTCAGCTGCACTCAGTTTATGTCTAGGCATAATTGTAAAACAAAATTGTTCTTCTTCGTCTTGAACAAGAGTTGACTATATAAACTCAAAACAACGACTCATACAAAATTCTTAAAAAAAAACAAAGATAAGAACTAGCCAAAAACTGAAAAAGTCACTCAATCATGAGGAAAAAAACCACTCTTGTAAGAAAGTAAACATTTGTAACTTCTGGAAGCGTTAACTGTTTTAAACGTAAATATGGCACATTTAAAAATGAGCTTATATGATGTTTCAATTGTAGTGTCGTTTAATCGATTAGAATGTCATACCGTAGAATGGGGCTATTTGGGATTGTGAGGGTAATTTGGGAAATACCAAAAAAAATAAATCTGGCTACCCTGCCTCCTGCCACGCGGATCTCAACAGGTCGGCGTCGCGGGCACGCGTTCTGATATTGGTTAACCGTCGTCTCCAGTAATTGGTTACTTTCCGTACGGTCCAGAAATACGTTTTAGAGCTCCCGAGAAAACCGTTAGAAAACGCGCGAAAAAAATGTGTGTGCCAACTTCTTGTTCCTGGTGGTTTCCTTGTTATTTCACGGTACATTTAAGATCGTTGACTAATTGTTACATGTCTCTAGATATCCTAAAAAAATATTTGAGAATTTTGAAATAGAAAAAACATTTTTATGAATATTTTTGTACTGTGGGGCAATTTGGGACAAAAATGCGGGTTATTTGGGACAAATACCTAAATAGATTTGTTTCCATTTTAGACTGTAAAAATGGTTAGAAACTACGTAAGAAACCTTAGTAGTTGCAGGAAAGGGAAAAATTTATAATTCCTACTATTCCTACTCAGAGGAAAATCTACGAAAAGCATTACAGGACATAAGGAAAAAAAAAATTAAATATTCGACAAGCTGCTGAAAAGTATAAAGTTCCAAAGTCAACGTTAGGTAGAAGAAAACTTGTTTTGTTTAATAATTTGTTTTTGACAAGTAAAGTGTTTTTTCTGTTTCATTATGTTCGTTTTTTAATATAGGAAAACATTATACAGGGTGTCCAGAAACTCTCCTGACAAACGAAGACCGGAGATTCCTCAGATAATTTTAAGACAATTTAACCCAATTCACCTAGTCCGAAAATGCTTCCTATAGAGCTCTTTGAAGATGGCGCCTTGTAAATAGTTTTGTTTAAATACCTCCAGAACGCTTCTACTTAGAAAAACAAAAACTAGTACGCTTGTTTAGCCTTCAGAGATAAACCGATTCCATCAATTGCGAATTTCTAGTACCGGTCATAGGCGTCCGTTTTAGGTAGGTCAACGGTTATTTTAATGCATAACTTCTTTGTATTTAACTTTTAAGCATTTGTGACACTAGATTATTAACGAAAAATTTTTAAATCCATTTTTCTAGAAAACGGTGTATCCTGATGACTTAAAGTAAGAGTACCATAAAGTACTATAATACCTGAAAATTTAATAAATTTAACGAAAATTTTTTAAATCCATTTTTCTAGAAAACGGTGTATCCTGATGGCTTAAAGTAAGAGTACCTTTTAGTACGAGAATACCTGAAAATTTAATAATCTAGAGTCACAAATGCTTAAAAGTTAAAGACAAAAAGTTATGCGTTAAAATAACCGTTGACCTACCCAAAACGGACGCCTATGACCGGTACTAGAAATTCGCAATTGATGGAATCGATTCATCTCTGAAGGCTAAACAAGCGTACCAGTTTTGTTTTTCTAAGTAGAAGTGTTCTGGAGGTATTTAAACAAAACTATTTACAAGGCGCCATCTTCAAAGAGCTCTAGTCCATTTTTGGACTAGGTGAATTGGGTTAAATTGTCTTAAAATTGTCTGAAGAATCTCCGGTCTTCGTTTGTCAGGAGAGTTTCTGGACACCCTGTATTTTTTAAAAAACTATTTTTGTTATCCCAAATAACCCCAATAGGGGTTATTATTCGGGTTTTAATGTGTTTTAGACGTAATCCCAAATATCCCCATCTCATGGGGTAATTTGGGACAACGCTTTAAAAAAATATATAACCCCTCCTACTTGGGAAGGGAGACTAATACTTTAGACAAATGTGGTGCCTAACTCTATCCTTCTAAAAATGTATCGTACATGATTTTATGTTACATGAGAAAAAAAATATTCATAAAAATGTTAAAATTTTGTCCCGAATAGCCCCGTTCTACGATACCAATTTTTAATGTTTCAATTTGTTAAACATGTTATCGTCCCTTTAGGTTAATAAAAAATAATAATTTTATTTATTATCTAGAACCATTTGGAAAACAAAAAACGTCAACTTTTAACAGAAATCTCGATATTTGTGAACTTCCTTAACTTTTAACAGTTTACTTAGTTTAATGACCAAATAAAGGAATTTGTCTCTGATGGAGATAGTTCCCTATAATATGGTTGGCCTTAAGCAATTTTCTTAAAATAAATGGGTATTTTATTAAACTGTACGCGGTCTGTGTAAAAAAACGTCAACCTTTAACAGAAATCTCGATATTTGTGAACTTCCTTAACTTTTAACAGTTTACTTAGTTTAATGACCAAATAAAGGAATTTGTCTCTGATGGAGATAGTTCCCTATAATATGGTTGGCCTTAAGCAATTTTCTTAAAATAAATGGGTATTTTATTAAACTGTACGCGGTCTGTGTATTCTATTGAGTAATTCTGCCGGACCTGTAATTAATGAAAGTGTAGTTATAAAGTTTTGCAACGAAGCAACGAAAAACTAATACAAAGTACTACAGCTAACGGATTAACTGTTATCTACAGGTATTATTATTAATAATAATATTGATTTTCATCGTTTCTACATTTGGTGACATTATAAAAGAAATATCTAAGCCATCTCGGACTATATTTATCATAGGCGCTGATTTTTCGGAGAAAAAAGGAGTTTTGCCCCATTTTTTCCGAAATATTTTTTGTATTGTCCTTTGGACCTCCCTGAGCATGTAGTTAAAATGTTTATACTTAGTAATAGTTAACCCTGTATAATTTCAAATTGCTGTGGAAGCCGAGCTCTGGGTGGAATAGAACAAACTCATTTTTCTTAAATAAAACTTTTTCATTATGCAATCTTGTAAGTCGCCTTTAATTCAACAACATCTCACTCTTCTTTGTCCTTGTAAATCATTCACACAAAAAAGAGATATAAATTACTCCTCCCCAGTCATCGAGTCGCCAGAACTACGAGCATAATTCTTCCCATATTTTCACGCTTTCCTGCTTGGCGGCTTCAGCGTCAATTTGCCGGTGGTGTTTAACGTTTGCGGTTTTGCCACAGCGCCGTGGCTCGTCGACTGGATTCATTAAAAACCTTTTGCTTCTCTTTTATTGAAAAAGTTTTAAGAATTTGCCGAGCGGGGCTCGAGTCCTTCAGTGAAACTGGAATTTTAATGATATTAGGCGCCACGTGCCGTAGTGTACACTTCAATGTTCTTCAGCACATTTATTATTAAAATATAGGTATTGTTGTAAATACGCTCTCAATGCATTGTGTCCCTTGTAGCAGAAAATTCTGGATGCGGTAGATGCGGTCAAAGTAGTGGCAGTATATAACAGTGGCAGAAGATAACATTTTGAGTTTTATAGTATCAATAGCATCTAGAAACATCCTAATACAATGCATAAGATTGATAACATTCATTTAAACAACTTATGTGCCATCATGGAATCTCTTAGAGATTTTTGACGGTGTTTGTTTCTACAATCATCGTTTTTACCAAGCGAGGAATTAATACATTCTACTGAGCTTAAAAATAAGTTAACATCGGGTCCGAACTTATTCCCAGTTTATTTGATCCCGATTGCAGTTTTACTTTAGCTCATCCGCTTTCATATTCAATTTTACACTTAAAACAGGAACTTTGCCATTTGTCACCTTCCCGTATGTGGAAGGTGACAAATGTTTGTACAATCCTTGAAAGCATAAAATAACTATAGGTTTATTACTTTATGTAATTTTGCGGTCTTTCAGGTATAATAACATGATTTATTAGAAAAGAGGTCAACTACCACAAATCTGTTGAGTTTACACAATTCATACATGTTGTTGAGAATTCCCCTCAACAAAGATAGGTTATAAAGGTTTATTCACCCTGTATATCAACTGTATCTTATTTTAGTTGTTTATGTAGATTTATATTTTTATTTAGTATATCTCTGTTGTAAACATTTATATTAAGAGTTGTTTATTTATTATCTTACTACTTATACTTTATAGCATTGTAATCGTAAAAGAGGGTTTTGCTACGTCCTGCACCGATTTGGAATTCCCAAACTGCCTTTTCTACAAGGGAAGGTTGTGAATACCCAGAAAGAGGGTGGGAGATCGAGGACGAGGCAAAAACCCTCCTAATTAGGTACAAGAGGTTTCCTCAAAGTTTACAAAAATAAATTCACCATTCCAGATAAATCACTCGTCGCCATTGTAGCATAAGTTTGTTGTGCCTGTTGCACCGTGCCAACTTTAGTTTTAATTATATTTTGATATGGTCCTTCGAGAATTGTTATAGTTTAGTGTCAGGATTAAACGTATAGTTAGAATATTGGACTTTCATTTTCGAAACAACGTCAATCCTACAACAAGCCACTCAACACATCACTCTGTTTGGGTACAAAGCAACGTTCCCCAACACATGTCATTGATCAGCATGAAAAGGTCAACGCTATATGCTTCAGAACTTATTCAAACAATTTTTTTGAATATGCAGAAGACTTAAAAATACACTTTTGCACGACTTGGAACCTAGTCCATTGTAAAACCTGACGTTGGCGAAAGCAAAGCGTGTTTGCGACCGGCGCGGTGGCAAAGTATAATGAAAAATAAATGGACAAATAATTTTAAGAATTTCCCAAGGAAAATAATAAAGAAAGTTTTATAACACATTATTCTATATCACCAAATTCAACCACTTTCGCCGTTATTGGCATACAACTGTTCAAAATTTTGTTCATTGACGTGTAAACGCATTTTGGCTCATCTTACTCAGTTTCTACGAACTAACACAAATATTTCTGGCTCTTGTCCGTTTTGAACTTGTAAGTTATTGACAGCAGTTATGATTCCTTCACGTAAATCATCACTAGTGTCCACTTCAGTGCGATACACTTCACTTTTTAAATATCTCCACAAAAAGAAGTCCAAAGGATTTAAGGAGATCATCAGAAGATCATGGCGGTCAAGGTACCGCTCCTCCTCAGGAAATGATCCCGTTGATTGACGAACGGATTTTCGAAATCAGAAACATGAGCATTATGAATATTATACATTCCGTGTAAAAATAGATTCATCTGTTACTAACACGTCAGCTGTAAATCTGAGATTTTGAGCATTTTGTTGTAGCAACCATTCACAAAATCTAATTCGTAAGTGATAATCCCTTGGTATTAATGCTTGGACATGCTGTACATGGTACGGATATAGTTGAGCCTCGTGTATGATAGACCACACTGCTGATTGGGATATTTGTAAATTTCCCGTGCCACGCCAGCGTTATACTACCGCGGTAAAAGTAGCTGCATTTGGTACATGTTTACCGGGAAATAGTTCTGCGAACAGATGAGAAGCTGTTAAAGCATTTTATCTTACTTCACCATAAATTAAAACGATATCTCCATCAACTCTGAGCTGCTATACACGTAAGCCATGTTTGTCACTTGAAAACTAATGTAGACACTATCGCAAAAATGTTAATCCGATAACTCTAGAGACTACAGTAGCCCAGCGATTTAAAGGTTAAAATAGTACAACTTCAATAATCTTTTTCTCCGAAACTTTTTTATGATATTGACTCTATTTTTCATGACGCATCTATTCCCATTTCTTTTAGTTAAGTTGTCAGTTGATCACTCTGTATATACCCACATCTTGAAGGCCTTTGACCTTCGACCCTATAAATCACGTTGTACTTCTGCAAAAACTTGAATTATACGGATTTTGTGAGAACTTACAACTGATTTAAATCTAGTCAGTATCATATTACTTCCGGAATACCTCAGGGTTCCAATCTGGGTTCCTTCTTATTTTCTATTTTCGTTAATGAAATCATAAATTACATTCACTGTCGTAAATTTGCATATACCAGTGATTTGAAGATTTTTTGTTCTATTTCAATTGATGATTGTTTTCACTTTCAGAGTTTGCTAAATAAAATACTTCATTAGTATAATTTACAGCTTAATATTTTCAAATGCAAAGTTGTTCATTTATGCGTAAATTAAAGTTCATTCTGTGCAATTACAAAATTAACTCAGATGTTTTGAATTGAACGGATAGTATAAACGAGTTAGGAATTTACTTTGTTAGTAACATTACTTTTTCAAATTCAACATTTGATTTCCTCAACATTGTGTTTTGAGATTAGGGGCAAGGCCGTGAATTTCGAGACGATGTCGTCTTGCTCTAAATATTTCATGCGTTTGTTAGATCCAAAATGGGATAGTGTTTCCCTATTTGGGTTATCATTTAAACCAACTTTACTTTTATACTGATGTTATTTTAGTCTGGTTTACTTTTTATGCTTCTGCTAACAATAAAAGATCGCTCACATTATTCCTGCATGGACTTGCACGGACCAGTACAGCGCTTACCTGTACACTTGTCCAGTACCAACCAGTTAACTTTTTGTGCAGATTATGTGTGTGGCAGACCTTTTGAAGTTTTAAGTAGTAGTTGAGTGTAGCTCGGAATAAGAAAGTTTTATTATAACGATTTTGTATGAAGCGGAAGAGGGGAAATGAGGAAGTTTTGGGTTCACCCTATTCATAAAAAGAGAAGGCTGTATGGTAAATTTAATTTTTTTTTGTGAACCGGAAAGATCAACAAAAATTCTTTCAGTATTTCCCAAGGTTAAAAAAAAAATTCTGATTCACAACTTGAATGGTCGAATATTTCTAACACTTTGAAACCAATACCTGATTTTTGTGGTAACGGTACGTTGGATTAGCGTTGATGGTCGTTGCAGATGCCGGTCCATGCAGCTGCTCGTCTAGTATGCGATGCTCCATTAAATAACATCGGAACCATCAGGACAGGCGTTGCAGGTCCGTGCTGTGCAGATCTTTGCTGGTCCGTGCAGGCTTAATGTGCGCGATCTGTTAATATGAGGTTATTATTATAGCAAGGCGTGATACTCGATTTCTGTTTTTGTGTAATTTTGATGATTTTAAACTGTGAGCCTGGAAGAAGTGCTCATGTGTGAAGGATATTGTGGGTTTACAGAAATGCAAAATATTGTAAACAAGGATTCAGACCAAATAGATTAGGTATTTATAAAGTTAATTTTGGGAAAGGAATGAAAAATATTACATATGAAAGCTATGTCGGACATCCTAAAAACGAGCATTTGAAAACCAAAATTTATTAGTCAAAATGGAGTTAAACTTAAACCCTTTAGATGAAACTTCTGAGGACCATGTAGAGGAATGTGACTGCTGTGAAGAGGACATTGGCCTTCGCGTTTAGCCAGAATCATTGCAGAAGGTAATGGTCGTCAATAACTTTTAAAAAATGCCTTTTTTTTGTTCTACTTTATAGTCAATATTTATTTTACTTTGCGAAACGGGTCACCTACCTACTTGTACTTCATGTAATACGTATTTTCTGACAATAAAATCGATCATTCTCTTCATTTTTTACATTTGGAAAACTAATTTAAACACTATCGCAAAAACGTTATACTAAAACGCGGATAGAATGCATTCTGATGAAGCTAGATAATACAGTAAAAATCGTCTTTTTCACAGAAGGTTTGCAAAATATTTAATAAACGTAATAAAATACAAATACTGCATATTATTCAAATATATTTGTCATTAATTTGAATAAGGAAAAACATGCAGACTTATCTTTAGTTATATTTGCATATAACAAATACAAATTATTAATATCAACAAATGCACGCACGTGGGAAGAACTATTGTAATAAATCCTTCAATGTACTATAAAACTTGGTTTTTAAATAAAGTACATATGTACACCTGTACAGATGTACATCTCTGTACATCTTCTACATCTGTATTTATAGGGTGTTAATTTTAACAGGCGAGAGTACAGGGCAAAAAAGGCAGGAAAAATTTCATATTTCCATATTTTGTAGGCTTATTCTGATCAATTGCTTCAAATTATAATTAAATATGTTTTGATTAGGATGTGTTCATAATTAATCATATTTTAATTTAACTAGCTACATATAATTTTTTTAGCCAGGTTTGCTATAAAAAATTTAAATCAAAATCGATTTCCGGAAAAAATGAGCCGCCCTTTATAAATATGGATAGTATAACCGTCTTCTACGTGCCATCTAGTACCTATATATTAAATTTAGTCGCTGTTCCGGATACCGTGCTATATTTTAGTTAAGTTATAATATAATATAAATGTAATTATAATATAATTAAATTTCTAGAGCCCTGAAGATGACATAAATATAAGCCGAAACGTTTGCATTTTGTAAAAATTTAGTTTTTCTACTACAATCGACCTATTACCAGACTAAAATAACATCAGTAGAATTCTTTTCTCCTGCACCGCGAAGCTTATGCCGATAAGAGTTTCTAAATCTTGTTCTTGATAGATCTTGCAAAATCATGTCTTGTATAGTCTAGGGAGAGTCTCGCAAATTTCTTGTCCCGCAATTTTGCATGGAACTTTATTACAAGTTTGATAGTAGTGGTGGTTACTCTCCATCGGTTAAGGTTGTGCTCGCAGCTCACACATAATTATCGATATGGTCGATTGTGACTGGAAGACGTTATAAAGTATAATAACGGCAGATTTACATAATAAATAATGGCTTAATTTGTATTAATTTCAGTTCAGTAGAACTGGACCTACGCTCAATAAACTTTGATTTAAAAAAAAATGTATATGCTCTTATGTTCTTTAAATAGTAGGCATCTTTACAGGGTGGGTCATTAATAATGGCACATAGCTTACGGGCAGATTGTTAACGTCAAAATAAAGCAATTGAGCTCAACATGCCTTATTCAATTTTGCTCCTTTCATTCTACAAGTTGAAAAAATATTTTACATTTTTTTATATTTTAAAACGTATGGACCGATTGTTTTGAAAATTCGTAGTCTTATGTTTTTTAAGATGGCGATTACGAATATGCAAATAGTGTTGAGGTCACGACTAGAGGGCGCTAGTTATACTGAACTGTCGATGTAAAAGTATGGCTAACTTTTTGTATTTTTCACTTTTGAATTTTTTAATAAGAAACTATTGAACTACCTTCAATTCCAAATAGAAAAGGTATACGTGTTACAAATCGGTAAACTCGACCGTTTTCGAGAAACAGCCGATTTAAGTTTTTGGGATTCGGCGGGAATTAAATTAGAAATTTATTTTTTCCAAAGTAGTAGGCGTGGAAATTAATAAGTAGACAGGTGTCACTAAAATACATATTGTTTCTGTCAATGCCACTCAATTCATAGATTAGGCAGTAGTGTTTTTTATTGTTATTTTTATATTTAAAATGCCCCTAATAAGTTTTCGAATATTGAAATGAGAAACATGATATGCGTATATGCCCAAGAAAATGTTTGTGGTCGCCATGCAGCAGCGAGGTACTTGGAATTATATCGAGAGAACAGACAACCCGATCATAGCCTATTTAAGAGATTGTATGACAGATTAGATGAAATAGGATCATTTCACCCGAGAAGAGACGTTGGAATGCCGTAAATATTAACAGCGGACCAAAAAGATGATGTTTTAGTGCGATTTGCTGAAGACACACGTATAACCACACGTCAAATTTCGGGAGCTGCTGCCATCAGTCAGTCTTCCGTTAGCAGAATACTCCACGAAGAAAATTTATTGTATCCTTATCATTTCATTCCAGATCGATATTTAACGCCACAAGACTCTGTAGTTAGGTTACGGTTACGTCAACAAAATGATGACCTAACATTTTATAATAAAATATTATTTACGGACGAAGCCACATTTACCCGAAAAGGTATTTTTTATTGGAGAAATAGTCATTCTTGGAAACTAGAAAATCCTCATCTGTTAATCAATATTTGGTATGGAATTCACTCCGATAATATTGTGGGGCCGTTTGTACTACCACGTCCACTTAACGGGGAAAATTATTTAAATTTTCTAATTAATAACTTGACTCTACTTCTTGACGATAATCCCTTAAATATACGGTAGAACGCATTGCACATATGACCCGATGAGTAAAAGAATATGTTGTAAGAAATTTCCCGCACCGTTGGATTGGATGCGACAGCGAAGTTCCATGGTCTGCACGTAGCCCTGATTTAAATCCGCTGGATTTTTACTTTTGGGACTATATTAAAGTTTTAATTTACAAAGACATTATTGATAATCACGAACAACTGTGGGAAGAGATTCAAGAATCGATTAATATTATCAAGCAACTTTATTCAACGTCAGACAAAATTTAAATAGTAGGTTACGAAAGTGCATTGAAGTCGCTTGTGGTCACTTCGAGAATCTTTTATGATTAATAATTTGTTAAGATATGCACAATACAATTTTCAGTTGTTGTAGTGTTCGTCTGATTGTTAATTCAGTTTTGACATCTTAAGAGTCCCTAATGTTCTACTTTAATTCCCACAGCATCTCAAAAACTTAAATCGTCTGTTTCTCGAAAACGGTTGAGTTCATCGATTTGTAACAGGGACAGGTATACTTTTTCTATTTATAACTGAAGGTAGCTCAATAGGTTCTTACAAAAAAAAAATCAAAAGTGTAAAATACACAGTTAGACATATTTTTACACCGACAGTACAGTATAACTAGCGCCCCCTAGTCGTGACCTCAACCCGTCTGCATATTCGTAATTTCCACCTCAAAAAACATAAGACTACAAATTTTCAACACAATCGCTCCACACGTTCTTAAAATATAGCAAAAAATCGAAAATATTGTTTCAACTTTACCCTGTAGAGGAAAAAGGATTGGGCTCAATATCTTTATTTTGAAGTTAACAATCTGCCCTTAAGCTATATACCATTATTAATGACTCACCCTGTATACCCGCAATAGAAATGCAATATTTATTTTTTCAGCTAATGTTGACTTAAATAATATTACCTCTTCTTAAATTTCTTCTTCTTCTTACCGAAGCAATATACCTTGTCTTGCCTCGCAGAACTTCTATTGTAAATCTTGTCTTGGTCTTGTCTTGATCTTGTCTTGGTTTGTCTTGCGACACCAAGACAGGATCAAGAATGTAAGACAATTTGTCAACACTACGAATAATATAAGAGTACTTACTTCATAGCATTTGCTTTAAAAATAAAAAAGCAATGAAAGCAAAACAAAACGGTCATTGTTCAGCTATAAAAATGCGAAACCTTTCCTAATTTAAGCCAACCTGTATATATTACCGATTCAGAGATTTCTGTACCTACTGGACGTCATAAAAGTGACCACCCTGTATAATGACTGTTTAGGAAGTATCGCATACAAACAGAACGGCGCTATTCTGCTATAAAACAAATAATAGTGTACGCAACACGCCGCTGAGTGCTGTGAAAAGTTGTAAACTGGTCTATCGAATGGCTTTCCACGAACGTCAAGTCAACTATCATCAAGCCGACCGTCGCTGGCTCCCACAAGAACGCTACCACTACTCTCAAGGCCACCGAACAATCGGCCGATGCAGCAAAGTGCCGCAAATCTTCGTCTATCCGCGTTCGACAGTTCATCGTCGAGAGCTGTTTAATTCGCTGCCGGGCTCGCGTATCTTATCTAGTTAGCTATGCGTTTGTTCGGCGTTTGTTTGCCCGCGACCATCTAGGTAGATGGAATCGTGTGCGTCACTGCCGAGTACACAGGTTTGTTGTGCCGGAATATTAGTGATACGATGATGTGATATCGCTCGTGTGGTTTGGTTTCGCCCCAGTTGTTGATGATGTCCAGTGAAACCCATGTGATAAGTGCCGCGTACCGTTGTTGTGATTGTATGACCGTTTCTTTTGCCAATAAGGACGTCTGATTTGGATGTTGCGCGTGTTAGCAATACTGTCGAGGTTTTGTGGAATAAAAGTTTAAAAGTACACGTTTTTAAGTTACAAATCAACATTTTTAATTCATTGGTATTTACGTTTTAATGCCCACGTTTTGAAGCGATACAGTAACCCTGCGCAAACTGTTTAATGTTTAGCTTTAATTTAAAAACGAGAGAAGGTTGATTTTAGTCATACTTAAGTAGCTTTTATATTTTTTCCTAGGTACTACTATTGACTTTTATACTTGGTTATTTTCTTATCTATTTAAAGTTCAATGATTCTGTTATGTTGCTCTGAGATCATCATCAATCGTGCTGTTTAAAATGTCACGTTCTATGTTATATGGTAAGTAATAAATGAAAACCTACCTATACAGATAACTAAAATTCTTGAAGTTATAGACTTTTTCTTCTGTAGTTTGTATACTATATCAACGTATAAGTGCGCAACAACTAAAATTAGTTTTGTCAACTATTGTAATTATCCTGCTTCTTTGGCCATACAGCTAATTATAAATGTCTTGAAATTAATTACATGAAAAAACTATAAATTGAAGATATATCCAGTCATAACCTAAGTATCTTATTTTTTTACCACCACAATTTAACATACAAGATGGTACTACTAAAGGAGTATACTATACGAAAATAAATTTGAATTTTTATAAAATTGACCATTCTACATTTTCTGTTCTGTTCGTTGAATTAGGTGGAGAGGAAGATAAATAATAATTCTGGGCAAATTTGTGATTTTATATTAAGGCTTACGGTGAGCGCTCGATCCAAAGGGATATAGTTTTCGCTCAGTAACTCCTCAACGAAAAATGATAAAAATATGCGGTTTTTTTTAATAGACTACAAATACTATTTTACGTCGGCGCTGTGTTTTGAAATTTTGAAAATATGCAAAATTCATTTTAAAATAATTTATTTTACACTTTTTCAAAATTTCAAAACACAGCGCCGACATAAAATAATATTTGAAGTCTAATAAAAAAAACCGCATATTTTTATCATTATCCGTTAGGGAGTTACTGAGCGAAAACTATGGGTTTGTTCCAACACAGCAAGAATCGATTCCGAACCGTCCAGAGTTAGTCAGTCAGTTTAGTTGTTAATGTACTCTCGGCGAATGCGACGTAAGACGGTGTTGGTCAAACATTTCTCACGGTACTGAACAGTTCTCGACGGTTGTTGGAACATATGTGATATATCGTTTGATAGAGCGCTCACCGTAAGCCTTAAGAGCATCGAACAAATCCATCTACTATTTAAATATAATGTCTATTCTTCAATATTTGCAACCTGCCAACTTATTGATGATGTTGTATATGCACTTAATAAGTTTATTAGTCCTCTCATTTGAAATTTTTGCCAAATTTGTAAGTCTAGTTTCTGTCCTTGAGTTACGCAGATAAGTTTTATCTCGTTTTAGGCAATACAAACTTAGTATTGTAGTGATTTTGCCAACAAAACACAAACGGGATCATATAACATAGAAACATTTTGACGAATTCGTATATTCATAACCCGATTGAGAAGTAACAATAGGTTTGTTCCAACAACAGCAAGAATCGATTCTGAACCATCCAGAACTAGTCAGTCAGTTCAGGTGTTAATGTACTATCGGCGAATGCGACGTAAAACGGTGTTGGTCAAACATTTCTGACAGTTCTGAACCAGTTCTGAACGGCTGTTGGAACAGACCTAATACTGCTGACTCCTATAAGAACTTATTATAATTGTATACAAGGTGATTCAGAACTTATTTAAAAGTATTTGGGGTTAGATGCGTCATGAAACATGGAAACAATATCGTAAAAACAATTTTTGTGAAATCCTTACATTTTCCAAGTAAAAAATTATCGAAGTTGTAGTATTTTCAAATCATCGCTAGACTACTGTGGTCTCTAGCCAGGCGATATTGAAATCCAATTACTTTTTGTAGGTATTAAACGTTTTTGTAATACCTTTCATTAGTTTTTCAAGTGTCAAAAATTGCTTACATGTATAGCAACTCGGAGTTGATGGATATCGTTTTAATTTATGGCGATATGAAAATGGTTTAGCAGAACGATTTACCGATAAACATGTGCTAAATGCAACTACTTTTACCGCGGTATACAGTGAGTGCAAGTGTAGTGCAACGCGAGAGAAATTTGAAGCCGAATCGTGGAAGAGATGGAGGCTTATGGCAGCAGTGTGGCTCTTATATGAGGCTCAATTATATATGTACCATGTACAGCGTGTCCAAGCATTAATACCAAGGGATTGGACGAGGAGGACCGGTACCATGGCCGCCACGATCTCCTGACTTTAATCATTTGGACTTCTTTTTGCGGAGATATTTAAAGAATGAAGTGTATGGCACCGAAGTGGATATATAATATTGACGATTTACGCATTTACGCACAATTGCTGCCAACAACTTACGAACTCAAAACGTATAAGAAGTAGAAACATTTGTGTTAGTTTGTAGAAACTGGGTAAGACGGGCCCAAAATGTCATTGTAAGATCAGGTATGTCAAACTGTTTTACTATTTAAAACCACAAATTAAATCTATTAATAATTAATATAAATAGCGGCAAAATCAGTTGAATTTGCTGTATAAAATCGGCGTTATAAAATATTATTATATAATATTACCTAGACCAATTTCCAGTGTCATGCAAAAGTGTATTTAAATCATTTTCGAACTGCATTTTTGATTTTTTTTACAGAATGGTACCTGTAAGAGTCCCCTGTACACTCAATTTTTTTCAGAATCACCCTCTATAAACAGTCTCGAGTTCTGCAACACTACTGACTGAAATTTTATATACCAAACTTCACGGTCCGCTTTTGTTAAATTATTCCGTATACTTACCTACTTCCTTGCAAGTGCGCATACTTCTTTTTTTATATATTGTAGGTACCTACTTATTAACAATATCGTATGAAACTAATTGCTCTACGAGCCGCCACTGGTTAATTTGTAAATAGAGCAACAATAGTCTATTATTCAACGAGCACATAAGCTGTAATCACCTGAGTGAATTTCAGCCATTATATGCAAGTGGAATATCTCCACAACTATTAACAATATGAGTATGTTAATACTCATTATTCACTATAGCAAGTAATGAGTATTATTATTAAGGAAACACATATACAGGGTGTTTCAAAACAAAGGCGAAAAATTTCAGGGGGTGATTCCTTGTTGAAAATAAAAGGTAGTTTAGTTATATAAACGTTGGGTCACAAGTCAACCATTAGGGAGATATCGCGTTGCAAAGATGGCGGAAAAAAGAGTGTTTTTATTGTTTTTCTCGGAAACAAAAAGCGTGGGAATTGTAAAATTTTGTGGAAGTGTTACCATTATCAAAAGACACTTGTGACAAATTTTTTCACTTTTTGAACATAATTGGAAAGGGTTGAAATAAACTCCAACTTTCATTTTTTTTAACTATACTTTCAAAAAAACTTCCTTAACGACGTAGAAAAAAATAAACCGATTCATTTAAAAACTTTTTTCTCTCTTATATTTTTTTGATAAAATTAACTGTTTCGACGTTAAAAAATAAAATGTAAAGTATTGCACGTCGGGAAGAGGCAGTTTTACTACACCCATTATTAGGAAAAACTAGTTGGCTGCTGTCAATTTCCGGATGTTTTCAATGTTGCTTTGACAGATAGCAAATGGTTTGTACTTCCCGGTGTCGGCCTGTATCAAAACTTCTTTTTTTTAATTTTCCGGATTCACATAGCCTTCGATGAAGCTTAGCAAATATACTAAGATGAGGAATTGTACGATTAGAATACGCTTCTGCATAAAGGCGACAAGCATGTAAGGAATTTCCATTTGCCCGGCCGTACATAAAGTGCATGTCAGTCATTTCTGCATTTGTGAAAATAACCGTTTTTGTTTTATTAACTTAGTATTGAATCCCAACGTACTCCGCAATCAAACACATCACACAACGAAAGGCAAATTATCCCGTAAACCACTCTCAAACTGTTAAAATAGTATAAACCATTTGCTATCTGTCAAAGCAACATTGAATACATCCGGAAATTGACAGCAGCCAACTAGTTTTTCCTAATAATGGGTGTAGTAAAACTGCCTCTTCCCGACGTGCAATACTTTACATTTTATTTTTTAACGTCGAAACAGTTAATTTTATCAAAAAAATATAAGAGAGAAAAAAGTTTCTAAATGAATCGGCTTAACCTAGTTTTTTTTTCTACGTCGTTAAGGAAGTTTTTTGAAAGTATAGTTAAAAAAAATGAAAGTTGGAGTTTATTTCAACCCTTTCCAATTATGTTCAAAAAGTGAAAAAATTTGTCACAAGTGTCTTTTGATAATGGTAACACTTTCACATAATTGTACCATTCCCACGCTCTTTGTTTCAATAAAAACAATCTTTTTTTCCGCCATCTTTGCAACGCGACATCCTCCTAATGGTTGACAAACACTGAAATGTTTGATGCACCGTTAATAATAAGAAAGTAGACACCATAAATTTGAATTTCCTATATAATCTAGAAAATAGAAGTTAAGAGATACAAAATTCAAGCACAATAAAGTTTTGTTATTTTCTCGTATCTTCATTTTGCTTACTCTACAGTGTTTTTATTGAACATACTTAAAAGGACTTTTGTCTTAAATTTCTGGATGCATGAATCTGTTATAAACTTTTACAATTTTTTAAATGTAGTTCGTCTAATTATTATTTTTTTGTCACGGAAACTTTTACAATTACTTGAAAGGTTAATAAACGAACCAACAAATTGTGAAGAAACACTTAATCAAATTTAATCAATGTTTCGGGAGATCTCTGTTATGAACATATTAATATCAGAATATAATTTTAATTTGAAAATTATCAGAAGCTGTCAAACAAGTTAAGAAGCATGAGATGAATCGCTTCTAAATAAAACTAAAGGGGCCTACACATTTTAGTTATTTACTTAGTTTTATCGATACGCAGTACCTGAGAGGATTAACAATGTGCCTATACTGCAATATTAAAAGAACTTTTAGACGTCTAGTTCAATGTAAAATGCTAACAAATTGTCACGGTTTTAACCGTACAGGTTGATTAAATAACAAATGTATGAGACTCAAATATGAGTAAGTCAATAAACCTTTTCAATCAGTAAGCCACTTTTATGTACATAGAACTCAAATAATATATGTGTATGTATATTATCGTATAACTTATTTTGTGAGTGACAGGAATGAGAGCTACATAAATTCAGAAGTGTATTTTATCAAACATAATTTATGTAACCACTTTATTTCTAATGTAATCTAATTTCTTGTGCAAACATTTGGAAGGTACTAATATAAACTAATACATCGAAATGATTTCGCTTCATTGGTAAAATTTGAAATCATAGTTCTGAGTACTTGACCAATGCGGTTTGATTTTAATCTATAGCGTTAATACGTCATTATGGTGGATAACTGTGGTATTTAGTTATGAATCTAATTTAAAACTACGAAAAGCCAGGCAAGAGAACATGGTTTTCGCCTTTTCGACGATGTTTTCACTGGTTTCTTGAAAGCTTTCAATAGGTTGAACCACGATATCTAAACAAATCTCAGAATATAGGTTTTAGGCCTTACTTACTTGAATTTTTGGACAGTTATTTAAAAAATATAAAGCAGTTTGTGGAATATCGTGACTGGAAAGTCAAACTGTTTCTGGAATACCACCTCGCTCCATCCTAAATTCCCTATTTCTATTAAAGCCGTTTTGTAGTCTGCAATTCTTTGCAAATTGCAAGTCGCTTGCGTGTAGGCATGCGCATTGAACAGTAGCGTATTATAAAAGCCGTCGTATCTCAAAGACTTTTGCACTTTCAAAATATAGATTTTTATCCGTTTTTATTGCAACTTCTGTGCAATTCGCAAAATTCCTAGGCTGAACTATCAAATTTGAGCTTGCAAAATATATTAACTATAACCTTTATTTTATCTGTTATAGGTACTGTTTGTTATTGTTACTTGTCAAATTTGTATAAACAGTTTAGTCTTTAGTCTGCATTCGAGTTGAAGTGTTGGTATCACTTTAATTGCAATTACAAGTTGACCATTCCAAAACGGCTTACTGCAAGCCATTACAAAAAGAATTGCAGACTGTACAGCGGCTTTTAATTATATAGCAGAGAACATAAACATTAACATCTTCAGTTATAATAATAATGAATGCCAATGATTGTTTCTCTTATAGGTAGGTACAGGGTGCGGAATGATATTAAAACCCTATAGAGTTTATGACTAATTAAATATATTACCCAGAATACTGTTTTAGAGTAATTTTGAGATATTTAAGCCGGTCCAGTGTTACTTTACTGTATAAAAAACAGAAAAAGTTAGTGATCAGTCGATGTTAATGTGTGAAATTAAAGGTTGTTAGAAACCTAATTGATAATGGATATCTAAGACTTCGATAAGATGTAAGTAATAACTTTTTTCAATCAGCGATTTACTGTCATGTTATTCAGTTTTTCGTTTCAGAGTGGTGGATGGAGTACTTCAAAATTAATTATTTTGGAACTAGACCTAAATATTCCTCTGTATTTTCAAACGCTAAATCCGAATCTGGGGTTCATTAACGTCATGGCTCTAGATTCAGGATGATTCCAAGGTCAAAGCGAAAGCTAGATATATAAGTGGACCAGACTACATACATCTATCTTTTTAGAATCACTGAATCTGAATCGGAGACTCAATTAAATCTATCAGGCTAGCTACAAGGTTATTTTAAAGTCAAATAGAGAAATAGGTATGCAAGTGAGTTAGATCATCGTAGATTCATGTTTTTATACAGTGTGTCCACGGATGGAGTTGACAAGAAGAGACAGTCTTTTGTTTTTGACTTTATCGAAAAATGTCACTGTTTATAAAAAGTTCTGCTTTTCGAAAAAATGAGACTATCATAGACACGTCTTAGATCAGATATACAGGGTGCTCATAAATTAAAAAAAACATGGAAATACTCAAGAGAGAAATACCATTATTTATTATTTTACACAACATTTTTATAAAACAAATCTGTTTATAACCCGAAATAGAGTCCTAATACAAATTTTAAAATCAAAATTTCAATTTTCACTTTTACTCTACACACTACGAATAGTTTATTTCTTCTTTTATGCGCTCTTTTAATATGTGACAGATCATTTGAATAAACCTTTTGTTTTAGGAAAAAAGTCAAGGGGCCTAAGGTCAGGTGGTCTAGCAAGATAATGGGCCAAATCTTCCAATCCACCTTTCACCATTGTCTGAGCAAGGCTGTACAATGAGCAGGACAAAAACAGGTTATTGCATACTTCTGGGTCTCAAGTATTTAAAAATGGTAAACCCAATGCTTCCAAAATGTTTTGACAACAGGACGGCTGTCCTGCTCACAGGAAGATTTGGCTCAATCCTAACCTTACACCCCTTGTCTTTTTTCTCCAAGCTGTCCTAAAACAAAACATTTATTCAAATGGTTTGCCACATGATAGGGAAGCATTCAAAGAGCACATACGCCAAGAAATACATGAACTGAATGAGCCGCTAACTATTCGAACAATTTATTAAGTTAGCGGAAAAATATGTTGAAGTGGGAGGTAGAGGTAGAGTAAATGTTAAAATTTAAATTTTGATTTTAAAATCTGTATTGGGACTCTATTTGAAGCTATCAACAGATTTGTTTCTTAAAATTGTTGTATACATTAATATATAATGGTACTTTTCTCTTGAGTATTTGCTTCTTTTCTTAATTTATGAGCACCCTGTATATCTGATCTAAGAAGTGTCTATGAGAATTTCATTTTTTCGTGAAGCAGAACTTTTTATAAAGAGTGACATTTTTCGATAAAGTCAAAAACAAAAGAGTTTCTCCTCTTGTCAACTCCGTGGACATACTGTATATGTCGGGTGACTACTGCTGGATGCTAGCAAGAGATATGCCAGAAAGAGGACGAAAACGGAAAAGAGATCCATTGCACATATCCTTTGAGTGTGGGAGGGCAGATATCATAAAGAAAGCGAGAGAATAGCATACGTAATAAACCTACAAGACTGAAAACCCTCAAATTTACGACGATTGTTAATGTATGAAATACCTTACTCCCAAGAGTTGTAACCTTTAGTGCTTCTATGCATTGGTTACGGGAGTTATTGAGTATCATAATGTTGAGGTTGTCACGTTAAGCTGACCCAATGGTGTTAAATGAACTCCAAATTCGGATCCAGCGGCCCCAAAAATATAGGCGTACGATAGTTGTGCCTATTTGCATATCTATCTTTCGTTAGAATGACCTTGAAACTGATCTGATAGAGTTAAATGAATCTGCGATTCAAATCCAGCAAGCGCAAAAATATAAATCTACGATAGTCTGGTTCACTTGCATATTTATCTTTCTATTTGACTTTGAAATAAACTTGTAGCTGGCCTGATGGGTTTAAATGAGCTCCCCATTCAGATCCAGTGACCCCAAAAGCATAAATGTACGATGGTCTGGTTCACTTGCATATCTATCTTTCGATTTGATCTTGAAATAACCTTGAAACTGACCTGATGGAGTTAAATGAATCCCGGATTCAGATTCAGCAACCCTAAAAATTTAAATGAGACCATGACCATAATAGCTTGTGCCACTTTTATATCTCTCGCTTCGGCCTTGGAATAACCTTGAACCTAAGGCTTAAATGATCCCCAAATTCAGATTCAGCGTGTTTTTTGTGGCGCTGTGAAATCAATATGGCTATCTACTAACGTATTTTTAGACATTCAAATGTTTTTAAAACATATTTCTTATTGAATCAATGGATAATTTTTGAAAAGCAAACATTATTAAGTTTATTTAAAGTAGTCATATTTTATATTGAAAGTTGCTATGCTCATATGCTGGAGAAACTCATATAGACTTTATCACATAATTTCAACGTATTCCAAAACATTCCATCTTGTTACTCCTCCATAATAATCTTTAAATTATTGTATCTACTGCATTTTATTTGTAACACCTATAATCGCTTGTAGGACAAGTGCTATTTATTCTAAATGTAAGATTAAAAATCTGACTATGAGCAATATCTAATAATATACTGTAGTCATTGTCTTTAATTATGTTAGTTTGCACATTAATTTTATTAGTTTTTAAAGCTTTCATATTTTGTTTTGTTTCCCATCATGTAATTCATACCTACTAACCTGTTGAATGGTGTATTTCTAAAATAAAATTGTGCATAGAAAATTACTTTTGAATTTAAATTGTTAAATTTCTGTTACTATTATTTTAAGGAAAAAATAGCAATAGTGAATATTCTAAGTACATAAATTAGTGGTGAAGATACAGGGATGCAGTGTCACGTAAAAAGCTAGAATTTCTACGAAAAGTTTCAAAATTCTTTTGTAAATAGATACTGCTTTCACTACTCTTCCAAATGAGTATCTACCAAACCACAGAAAGATTAAAAGAAAGATTTTTTATTTCAAAATTTATTGCAGTATATCTTTTTACATCGCGAGTTAATTGATTTAAAAAATCATTTTAAAGTTGATGTTTGTTTATACATCAATTCATATAATATTTAAATAACTACCATCTGTCTTTTTACGATTTTTTCCTGGTTTAATATTCTTGCTTTATAAAAAATAAACATCAGAAGAACGCAGAACATTATGTTGGTGTACGATATATGAGAATTAAATATTACCTCGAAAAATAACTCTGTGCCTTAAAACGAAGGCAATGTCTCAACTAAGGACTTAGATGTATTTATTTAACGATGATTGAGGATTTATTTTTATTACCTCTGTTTCTGCCGAGGTTTCTGCGTAATATCCATCACAAGCCGAGCTGTCTCTTACGCGGGTATCAGTAAGCAAATAGTAATTCTCGGTTGTGTAAACATCAAGTATTTTTTAAATGTTATTCAGGACTCGTTCCGCGGTATTTGCCCGAGGATTGTTTGGCACTCGCTGTGATATAATTCTCTTATCTGGTTCGAGTCGTAAACAAAGTTTCTGGTTTATCATGCCGTAATCGAAATAAAAATTCATGTGTGCCGTGTCACTAGTCAGCTAGAATTTGAGCAAATATTCATTTATTCACTTCAGGGAGTGTAAATGAATATACGAACTCTGCTTTGAACACAGTAAGAAGAGAATACACCTATGTTATGTAAAGCTGTTTTAGTTATGAACATTTTGTACAGTTCTAAATAATCACCCAGTTGGATTCTCAACTGTCATCGCTTAGTAGTTCTTATTAATAATTGTTCAGTTATGTTGAATTGTTCTGGAACCACAGTTTGCTGTTGAAACCAAAACAAGCCTCTAAAATCATCATAGTTGTCGTTTAATAATTTAAAAACTAAGAAAGTAGACTAAACTAGTAGTCTAATGATTATACTTACCCATCTTTGACTTTTTAATCCACAGTTCCGTGGATTAGGACACATTCAACTTAAAAAAAGAAACGAACGCTTTAACCTTGTTTAGTGGCCCAGATGGCCTGGAGAGCTCTTTTAAGGAACTTATTCTATTGCTTTGCTAACTGATAATAGGAAATAATAAATTTAAATTTGAATAGATGTGCCTACTGGCGACAAATGTGCCTCTTGAATTTACAATTTTACCTAAAAACTTTGTTGTTTAATACTTATTTATTGTATCTTTCTCAGATTATTCCTAGAACCTCGCCTAACAACATATTTGGGCTTTTGTTACAGACATAGCAAAATAATCATATTTGTGGTGTTTTCATAGAAATTTCGAAAAATAAAACGCGTAGAAAAGTAATATCAAAAATAATATTCTTAATGTTCTATTTATTCATTGTCAGGATTTAAATTTTTCTCAAAGTAATTTTTTAAAAGCATTTGTAAGTCACACTTTATTTTGCTTTTCTAACAATTATTTTATATTAGGTATTACAATATTTACATCTACAATTACATTTTAAAAATCCGATATTTTAAAAGTTGAATCGGATCGTCTTTATTTGATGTTGAAAGTTCCATCAATTTTTTTTAATGTCATTAATTTTGAAATTTTAGATATTGATTCGGTACCTACCACCCTTTATTTTTTTCGTTAATTAGTGTACTGATACCATTGCTAGAACAAATATGTTTTTAGTTCCCTTAATTTTGAGGTTTCTTTAACGGTCAAATTTACATCTACAGTTTTTAAAAAGTATGTATTTTCATAGATTTCTGTGCTTACCTAAAACTTTATTGATTAGTCCGTTTTTTCTCGTTGGTTATTTGTTTTACTTCGGTATCTTTAAAAATCCTCAGGTGGCATGATATAACATTCCTGTTATTTGCTAAGCCCTAGATTGTTTAGTTTTTAAATGTCTAAAACTATGTGCGTATTGTAGAAAACATTATTACATGAATTATGCGCCCTTAGCGCCCTTACACAACTGCTATGAATGGCGGTGCTGTGGTAGACGGAGAAGAAAACAAACGGCTAACGTTAATTCAGTAAAATGAGAATAACGGAATATCTTACCGTTTCATTTTAGTAGTAAGTATGTTTTTTACTATTGTTCAGTTATTAAATGTCTAAAACTATTTGTGTATTGTAGAAAACATTATTTCATGAATTATGTGCTCTTACACAACTGCTATGAATGGCGGTAAACTGTACTGGTAGACGGAGAAGAAAACAAACGGCTAACGTTAATTCAGTAAAATGAGCAGAATAACGGAATATCTTACCGTTTCATTTTAGTACATGTACATTTTCAGTTTCCAGTTTATTTTATCGGTTGATGAGAAAGTGTTTGTAAAACGCTAGGAACTTTGCGATTTTATGCGTAAAGTATTAGTTTTTACCTTGGTTTTTACTGAAGTGTCTTTATGACTTTATAAAGTCTCTTATCTAATGTTTAGTAACGGTATAGTATGTTTTTGCGTAACGGTATCTCACGTGTATTGTTCTTTCTAATAATAAAATTCATCGCCTTCCTTTTAATTGTGAAATTTGATAACAATGGTCCCACGTGTGTATGAGCTGGTGGGCATTATAATTTGACGTTGCACTTAGCCTAACTCTGCTCCTCTATTGGACGAATTTAGCAGATTTTGCAATTTTTATCCGCAATTCTTCTACGATATCTTGAAAATACCGAAACAAGAAAAGTTAGTTTAGAAGAGACATTGAAATTAAATTAATTGAGGAATGGAACACACAAAAAAAAGAAGTGCTACCTATTGCGTTATTCGTATTTTTTGTAAATAAATTTTTGCTTATTGTTATAATACATTTAATTTGTTACTGCACACGCTACTCTGGTATTTGGAAAAATATGTGTAGCAAATTATAAAGTTACACTGCTCAGTCAAACTTAAACATTCTATAGGTATATATGTTTTCTAAAAATTGTTATTTGAATTCTCTAAATAATACATCAACTCTAATGGAATCGTCACATTGGTCTATATTTTTCTATTTTACGTGTCAATCGCTGTTTTATAGGCTTCTAGAGGCGGCTGAAAGTGAGCTATAAATTGAGCTATTGAACTCCTATCTGACCCTCAATAAATCAGTCGCAAAATCTTCTCAGATTTATTACCTTTTAGGTGTAGGATACAAATGTACTGACACCATAATTTAGCCTCGAATTTAGCCGAAACACTTTTCAAAAACACGAACATCAATGTACACTTTCTTTACATCAGAAATTAAGTAGGACGAATAAACTAAAATATAATGTTTTTGTTTTATTTTACTGAAATAATCCAGGATAAAAAAAATTGCCATACTCAAATTACAGTGCATCTATTTTAAATAACTCAAGTTTGGGTTGAATATATGTAGGGTTGCTGAGAATATTTTGCTACACTATAAACTTTTTCTCAGGAGTTGTTAGTATGCAGACTATAACTAGTCGCTTTGATGATTGAAACATTTTTGGTGAGGCATCTCAAATAAGTAAACTACTTTTGAAGCTTTAGAAGATATCACGAATGAAATATGATTGTCTGAAAAAAAATTAAGCTGCGAGGTTGGATCAGAAATAAACTGGAATTTTTTATTTTAACGATCGATAGGTGAAGCGAATGGCGTGATGTCTTGATATATATAAGGTGGGTATGTATCAAGACGAGTTCACCATCAATAGCGCTATGTCTGAGTAAGAGTTAACGTCCGTTAAATAACGTATTATTAATAATGTTTTTCCATAAAACGCGCAGAACTATCTAAAGTCCCATGTCTATAATTGGCATAAATTTTTAACTGGTCAAGAATCAGTGGAAAACGAGAGTCATGCAGAATAGTATATTTTGTAACAAAGTTAAACTGAAAAAATTCGATACGAGTCTAAAATCACCCAAGTTTCGAATTTTCATTGTAACCGAGTAACAGACTATAAGTTCCTCCACGACCAATAAGTGTTAATAAAAAACAATTAAATTAAATCTAACCAAAATAAGTTATTTATTGAGACATGACGTCACCATTTACACTTAACACTGACAGAATCCATGGCAATCTAGTCGTTTATTTCGGTTACGGAATATTCATTCAGTATCTTGTTATAGAATGAAAATATATGCAAAATACATAAGAAACAAGTGTTTCAGAATAAATACTCGTACTCTAACTCAAGAGTGGAAACTTTTACATTCTATTGTTAAACATGATTATGGAATGATTACATTCACTAATGGTCTCCTGACAGAAAATTAGTAAGCAAACCGTTTTACAGTTGCTGATAAGCTTTTGGTACTCTATGGAGCAGAGGGAGAACGCATTGCCACCTGCATTAAAACAAGGGTGTATCGTTACACCCTGGAATGAAAAAAAGCAAATATGGGGTGGCGACCATCTGGAGAAGCAATCTCAAGCAATCACTTTAAAAAACCAAAACTCGTCTTTCTGTAGGGAAAGTTCTTGGCATTGTTTTTTTAGGATTACAGATTTTACTGCTTTTTGGCAAAAAAAAGAGATGTACGTGTCTGAAGTGCGATATTCTTCTTCAAGGTAAAGATCGGATTTGACCTAAGAACATCAGGAAAATATCCATTGGCAAACATACCCACGAACCGAGCCTAGTATCTCTAGAAGTAAAATCATGCAATTATGATGATATTGTAGGTAACCTCTAAATTAGGTTATCGTTGAAACACGTCACGTAGACAAGCAATCTTTATTGCCACTCTTGATAATACAAGAAATATTCTTCAAACCAATTTCACAACTGTCAACGCTTTACTTTGACGTTTGTCACTCGCGTTTGGCTGATCCATACAAACTGACTGTGATGGTGGAATTGATCTGCTTATATAGGTTTTTAGAGCTCTGGAAGTTTCTGCGATCTCGAGAACGTGTCGAGAAACAAATGGAATATAGCCTGGAATATTCCGGAAAACGTCAAAATAAAGGTATTACAAACATTATAAATTCTAATGTAAACAGGAACATAATTAACAAGCTAAAAGGTAGGTGAGTTTCCGTAACAATATTAACTTGTCTTACCCCAAATAGGTTGACGAATAAACATCCTAGTTATTAGTTTACTTATCACCATCGTTGTGTCCCGCTACTTGGTACAAAACGCACTATTTTGCATCAATGATACTATGTTTTGCTAGATTCTCCGAGAAATACTAAGCTATGTTCAATGGTCTAGACCAGAGGTTCCCAACTTTTTTATACCCTAGAGCACATTATAAAATACTCGTAGGGCGGCATGCACCAACTATCTTTCAAAGGAAATTTATAGTTTGTACATGTAACAAGCAAATAAATATTTAATTGTAACTTATTTTAACAGTTTAGAACATATAAAAATCAAAAAATATATATAAATTTAGTGTGACACTGCATTTCATTAGAGAGTGCCTGATAATTATGTGAGTATGATGATATTTATATAATGAACATTTAACTAAGGCATGTTTGGCTCAATCATTTATTGTATTACATTCAGAAATCTTTCATTAACTCCTATACAATTCTTAATGAAACATTATGTATATGTATTTGTTAATGAATTTAGAAGAAACAATATCATGACGGTTATACAATTTCTGTTAACATAGACCTCCTGTTTCCAGTTCCTGCCTATTAAAATTGAGATAAGTGACATTGTCATGTCCATTTTATCTACATAAGCAGCCTGAAGGTATTGCTAAAATTATGTAATTTATGAACTCCACTGTCCCCAGTGTTCCATAGTGGCTTGTGTACCGGTGTCATCGGTTGCCTCACGATGTTATTTTGGTGAGAGTAATACCTAAGTGCATTTTAAAGGAAATGCAAATCATTTATTTTACGTTTTTATGCTAATTGTCCTGTCACATTCCAGCATTCCGTTCTATCCGTTGTCATTTATTTAATACTCCACATTATTCCCTTGAGTTTTGCTCTTAGATTTTGAATTTTTAACTTTAATTAATATAATTAAATATACAATTTTGCGAGTTTTTTAATAGTATTTGAGAAAGTTTGACCAAGTACTTTGGCAACCAACCGAGGATTCATTTGATGCTGTAACGGAATCTAAAATCATAGATAGTATACACTCTATTCTCAGATGAGGCTTCGGATGATATCTCTGCTATATATTACATATACATTACATTACATTACATTATAGCTGTACTACGGCATTACTTAATGTGACTAATGACATACTCAAAGCAATTGACGATTCTAAGCTAACATATTTAATCTTGCTGGACTTCAGCAAAGCTTTTGGTTCCATACATCACAATGTGCTGCTTGCTGTCTTAAAATATTTAGGATTTGATAAAACGTCAGTAGGTATGTTATGCAGTTATTTATCTAATCGTACACAGTGTGTGAAAGTTGATAATAACAGATCTGAGTTCAAATCATTAGGTAAAGGAGTCCCACAAGGCTCCATATTAGGTCCACTTTTATTCTCTATTTATACGTCACACTTTTTTAGCTATGTTGCGTGTTGTAATATGTGCATGTATGCGGATGATACGCAGTTGTATTTTTCTTTTCCCTTCAAGGAGTTGGATGAGTCTGTGAATAAAATTAATTTAGATTTAGAAGCTATTTTATGTGCGGCTAAAGATCATGGTTTAAGTTTAAATGCTGGAAAAACAAACATTATGCTTTTTGGTAACCGAAATCAGTGTTCCATTATTCGTGATAGTAATGTTCCTTTAATAATGGATAACACCCAGCTTACTCTAGTAAATGAAGCTAGGAATTTAGGATTAGTATTTGATAATTCTCTCAGGTTTCACACTCATGTTTCTAAATGTGTTAAATCTGCATACGGATCGTTAAGAATGCTATACCCACATCGACACGATTTGAGCATTAATGTTAAAGCCATGTTCTGCCAGGCATTAGTCCTATCTAAATTTAATTATTGTCTTCCTGTTTATGGTTCATGTATGGATGCTGCAGATAAATATAAAATTCAAAAGGTTCAAAATTCCTGTTTACGGTTTATCTTTGGCATTAGGAAGTTTGACCATATATCGCATAAGTTACGAGAGGTAAACTGGCTTAACATGGAGAATAGATTTATTCTGCAAACAGCTTCACTAATACACTCTATTAAAATAAATAAAAAACCTGATTATTTGTATGATAATTTGGTCACTCACGAAAATATCCACAAAATAAATACACGGCATAAAGCAAATTTTGTTATCCCTTCCCATGTCTCCGCCCGCTATGAGAGGTCTTTTACCTACGTTTCTTCTACAGTATATAACAGAGTCCCAGAAAATTTTAAGTCGTACAGTTTACATAAATTTAAAGCTTGTTATCGGAACTTTCTTCAAGACATGCAAAATCAGCAAAATTAATCCATGTTGATTGAGTTTGAGATATTGTGTCAGCTCTCTTGCACTGTTGTTTTGTATTAGAATACCGGAGTTAAATGGAAGAACAGATGCAGCTTCTGGCTGTAATCTGAATTTCGCTCCGTGATTTTCATATCCACTTATTATATTTTCTATTTTTAATTATATTTTGTAGTTATCATATTCTGTTGGTATGAAATAAAGGCATTATTATTATTATTATATTCTTCTGATACAAATACATGCATTTTGAGCCTACAACGATTCACTTGTCTCAATGAATGAAATATATTTCCTGATCAGTTGCATCCATTGTGTATGTTTTCCTCCGCAGTAAGTTTCCTTTTGAAGCAATCGTATTAGTTACTGATATTTTATTAGTATTATATTGTATTAACACCAAAACTGCTTTATGTAAAAATTGAAACTCATTCTGGATCCTTTATTAATAGAAGTTAGAACCTGATTGCCCAATATTCTTGACGTCTTTAGAACATATAACTTAGATTTTATTTTCAAAAGCGAAGGTGAAGAAAACGGAAAATGACATTTTTTTTTGGTTAATAGTTAAACCGTTAATGTGAGTGTTATAATTAAATATTTGGTCTACCAGGTATTTAGAGAAAATTTTTCGGATTAAAATAAAAAATTGAGCAGAAAAATATTTGAACTCGTGAGAGTAAGCTATCATTATTGTCTCGTGTACGCGTGTTAATTTATTTTTCAATATTTATTCAATAAATTATAACTGCATTGTCTCTAAATATGTCTGGTACCTTCATGTTATAACGTCACAGTATCAATTTCTGGAAAAACTCGTAGAAATGTAATTTAAAATAAACTAAATTTATTTTTCGCTGCAAAAATATATTTTTTGTGCATAATATACTTTTGCACTAATGACTATAAGGCACTATATAATAGGCACTATACTGGCCTTCGTCGTCATTCGTCTCACGGGTCAAAGCATTCGGGCTAAATTAATTTATATTTCAGGAGAATATAATCCTTACAACGCTCTTCGTGCATAAATAACGTTTACATTATATTAAATAATTACAGTTTTCTAATAATTCACAAATTTGTCCAATGTTGTAAATTATTCACAATTATTAAATTTCATTTTATGAAATTTAAATACAGGTGTGTAAATATTTGTCTTTACTTTAATAGACCATTTTTAACTGCCCTTTGATTGTCAAATCAAGCCGAGAATGAAGCATATTCTTAAATCAAATAAATTTTCTGTTATTAAAAGAGCCTTTACTAACATGTTATCGCATTTTATTTTGGTATTATGTTGTTAATCTGGGATGTCACAAAATAAAACTCGTAAGGGATAATCCCTTGGTATTAATGCTTGAACACGCTGTTCTTGGTACGGGCATAATTGAGCCTCGCGTATGATACGCAATACTGTTGACTGGGACATATATTGTACTTGTTCAGCAATTTGCCTGGTATTTATTCGGAGATTCTATTCAGGAACCTCCAAAATGTGTTCCTCAGCTGCTGCAATACGCCGTGGATGCCCTGGCTCCATCTCTTCTACGATTCGGTTGCAAATTTCCTGTCACTCCAGCATTGCACTGCCGCGGTGAAGGTAGCTGCATTTGGCACATATCTACGGGGAAATTGTTCTTCGTACAGACGAGAACCTGCTAAAGCATTTTGTCTAACTCACCATAAATTAAAGCTATATCCATCAACTCCGAGTTACTGTAATACACGTAAGTCATTTTTGGCACTTGAAAAACACTATCGCAAAAACGTTAATACTAAAATCGGGTTTCATATTCGGAATCGCCTAGGGTTACGTGGAGAGAGAGTGCTAGCTATTACAGTAGGAAAGCAATATAGGTAATGGTTAAAAATACAACATCTAAGAATTTCACAATTTCTTTTTACTATAAGGATTCCATTTTCCTGACGCTAGTCATATTTAATAAATTTAGAGGATGCTAATTAGTTTGCTAATTTTTTTAGTGTTGATTGTGTTCTATAAAGAGCGAATACAACAGAAAGTCGCTGTGTAAAAACAGCCCAATTAAAATTATTATATAACACCTGTACTAATTATATATTAACCTCTCGCTTTAGAATTACTAAACAAGCAAAGCCTTTAATTAACGATTTATTCGCTTGATTTACTCTGTAATTATTATTAAACTTCATTCACTTTGACAGGCACACTCGTCTCTCGTCTTCACGTTGTGAAAATTAACCTGAAACCTCATTTGTTGTGAAACACTACATTGAATAATAGTTCTTGGGGCCATGCACGTCTGTTTAGTTCATCATAAATATTAAATAGTATCCATTAATTCAGCAAACTGACCGGCATTAAATCATATTTAATGATTTACATAATGAGATTAGCAGTTAATAAGTATAAACAGCTTTTAAAGAACAAAAAGTAGTCTTCAAAACGCTTTTTTCTACGATGACTACTGTAAATTTATTTAATTTAGTTAATTACTATTTAGTATACTTACCACCCTTGAAAAGAGTGCCACTGAGAATGTTTTTTATTAAACAGCTTAAAGGTATCATATTAAATAATGAAATTTTTGTCAGTTACTGAACTTTTTGTGCCAATAACAACATAATTTTATATCATATTTATACAATAGGTGGGAACAAATAGCTAGATCAAGATTAAAATTCACTTTAATTTTTTTTTCACGGGAATTTTTCTAATTTAACAGAAAATCCAATTACAGGGTGAGTAAAACAACAAATAATAGAAAAGTGATCAGTACAAAATAAAAGGAAGATTTAATTACTTAACTAAAACTGTGACATAATATAAGTGATACACAAACCACATCAGATATAAATGTAAAAGAGAAGACAAAAAAACAAAAAGAGAAAGTTCAAACTTGAAAAACATTCCTAATTGCATTAAAACTACAGATAAATATATCAATTCCATTTAACATATCGTCGAAGTTAAACATTTTAAATAAAGGTGAAATTTTTAATGAATTTGTTCTGGCCCTCGACAGGTAGGGTAGACCGGGGTCGAAATTGACTTTGACTTTCAAAATTAATTAAGAAAAATTGTTACAGTTTATGCAAACATTTTAATACTCTAAGTAAATATATATATTTAATTTTCACAAAATTATAGTATTTAAGTTTTATAATAATTAAATAAAAAGTTGTCCGTAAAAATGAAAGGGAGATAAATTGTTACAATGGCCTCCGGCCCCGGGTCGGTAGTTACACAATTTTAATTAATCGAAACAATAAGTATTTATTTAATTACTAGTTATAAATAAATACTTCTGGCAAAAATAAATTAACTTTTATATAAAATCTAACAAGAAAAAATAAATATAAGCTTTATTTCTATTCTAAAGCAAACCACTCTAAAATAAAGTTGAGGCAAATATGTTTACCTGCGCTATATGTCTCCAGACAAACAGAAACATTTTTCATTTTCTTCATCACTTTCTTTTTTCTGTTCTTTTGATTTTTTTTTATAATTAATTTTCTTAGAATTTGGATTTCCAAATTTTTTTTAACTTTTTGTAAATGTTTTGCTACATTTTCTGCTCAATTTTTTTCTTTTTTAGGAGTATCAGTGCAGCTCCTCGAGTAGACAATCCATCTTTATTTATGTTCTCTCGTACCTATGCACGTTCGTAAACTAATATATCTTTAGTGCCTCTATAAATCTTCCTTACATTATTACGAGGCATTCTTGAATTTATGAAAGTTTAGTTACAACTGAAATAATACAATAACTATATCAGTGAGGGTGAGGGTAGGCTGTAACATGTTATAATGGATAGTAAAGAGTGCTCATATAATTTATGGAAACAAGAATTGCTTAAACTTAAATATTAAATACACATTATTTGTTAATGTGCCAACAAAATTATCAAGTTTTTACGCCGTTTGCGTAAAAGAAAAAAAAAACGTTTGTGCACAAAATAACAATAATTGTTCGCGACCTTCATAGCTTCTAAATAAATGATGAATGAATTATTACGCTTGTGTTATATAATATTTATTAATATGAATAGTTGATAACTTGTGCAAATTAATAAACATTTCACGTCTTATACATAACAATTATTTTAGTTTTTTACTTGCCTGGTATCACTTGATGAGTATTTAGAATAAATTGGGTATGTGGGTTTTAGGAAAATTAATTACAGCAAATAATAATTACTAATTTCGTTTTCAATAAAATTTGAGTAGAATGTTCAGGTAACTAGAGTTTGAAAGCTTCTCCAAACGGATCATAGAAATTATTACCTGTTTGTTAGAAAATAGTTTTGGGGAGCTGCTGTTGTGACTGATGTTTTTTTTTAATTTGCCCATAGTTACACATACGTATCTATTGATCTATTGCAACCAGAAGCAAAAATTCCTCATCAAGATCCATGCCTAACTTTGATTATATAATGTTTGAGAAATAAAGTTGAGAATTTTTTTAAACTTCTATTATAATGTGTGATATCTTCTTAATGAAAAAATATTTAAAAAATCGACAATGTTGATAATTTTTGTCGCAGTACTTACGATTATAATATTACAAATATATTTTTTTATATAATGCATATATTTGTTTAACTTAATATTAACAAAAATATAATAGGCACTTAATTAGCATAATGTTACTCGTATGTTAACTTCAATATCTTTTCGTTTACAGTCGTAAAAATGTTGTCCATCCATATGTTGACTATTTATCAATGTATGTATTTAAATAGGAAATTAAAAATATGTACATATTTACAGAATAAATATTACCAATGATATTACATCACTACATAAGGGATTGAGGAATTTAGTGGATAAAAATTTTGATAGATGAATATAAAACTGAGTTAATATTGAATCGGAAAGCAAAAATGTTTTCTATTATATTTTCATTTGAAATAAATTGGAAAAAAATATTATTTTTCACTAAATTTTGTAATATTCCTCAATTCGCCCTTCTCTCTGACTGTGCTATAAGCAGTGTTATTGTATACAATTTGACAAGTACAGGCTGCTTTGCTTATAGTGAGATAGGTACAGTTTAATGAGGAAGACCAAAATAGGACAATTTAGACAGAAATGAAATGGATTTTAAAAAACTGTTTCATCAGTCAAGGTAATATTTAGAGTAAATTTAGTATTTCATACAAAAAATAATGAACCGCTGGTTAATTTTAAGTAAAACTGGATATATTAGTTGTAAATAAACGAAAACTAATTATTTTCAATATGGATAATTAAAACGGTGCACCAATGAAGAAGAAAGTAAATTTAAGCTACCATAGATGAGCATTAAAGTCCTAACCTAGATGTATTTCAATAATATAATAACTAGATATTTTTACAATCTTATAGTTTGTTTCATATTTTTTTTATTTACTTATTTATTAATTGGCATTATTCTTTAAATGTAATGTTCTTATTTCACATCCTATACATAGTGATTCAGAACTTACTAAAAAATAATAATAATGTACAGGGGACTCTTACAAATACAATTTTGTAAAACAACATCAGAAAGGTCAGTTCGAAAATGATTTAACGTCCACTGTAAAATCTGATCTTGGGCAAAACTGTTAAAAATTTTGTCCACCGTGTAAACACATTTGGGCCCATCTTACCCTGTTTCTACAAACCAGCACAAATGTTTTTGGTTTTTGTCCGTTTTGAGCTCGTAAGTTATTGGTACCAGCTATGATACGTTCTCAAAAGTTGTCCTCACAATAAGAAGTCCCAAGGATTTAAGTCAGGCCATCGTGGCGGCCATGATACCTCGTCCAATCCATTATAGCCCTATAGTACTCCTGAACATTTTGTCAAAAATGGGGGCGGGGGAGCAACATCATGCAAGAACCACATTTGAAGTCGAACAGTTAAGGGTACATCTTCCAGAAATCCACTCAGATTATTTTGAAGGAATTTGAGATACTGAACCCTATCCATTCGACTTGGTAATATGAAGTCAAGCGATCATCGACAATCCCTGCCCAAACATTCAAGTAAAAGCGTTGTTGGAAATAATCCCATTGAATCGCATGCGGATTTGCAAAATTCCAAACATGAGCATTTTGTTGTAGCAACCATTTACAAAACCTAATTCGTAAGGGATAATCCCTTGGTATTAATGCTTGGATACGCTATACATAGTACGGATATAATTGAGCTTAGTGTATGATACGCCATACTGTTGAATGGGACATTTATTGTACTTGTTGAGCGATTTGCCTGATAGTTATTCAGAAATTCTCTTCAACAACCTCTAAAATGTGTTCCTCAGCTGCTGCCCTGGCTCTCCATCTCTTCCACGATTTAGTTGCAAATTCCCCCTGTCATGCCTGCGTTGTACTACTGCGGTAAAAGTAGCTGCATTTGGCATATTATGTCTACCAGAAAATCATTCTACATACAAACGAGAAACTACTAAAGCATTTTGTCTTACATCGTCATAAATTAAAACGATATTCACCAACTCCGAGTTGATATGTATGTAAACCAGTTTTGACACTTGAAAAACTAATGTAAACACTATCGTGAATCCGATGACGCTTGAGACTACAGTAGCAGAGCGATGTAAAGGTTAAAAATACTACAACTTTAATAATTTTTTACGATTTTTGATTACATTTTTCATAACGCATCTATTCTCAATTCTTATTTTTGATAAGTTGTGAAGCATCTTGTATAGCAAGTTACAATTTCTTGTGTGTGTTTAAATACAAGGAAATATAGATTCGCTGTTATTTTGGAAACTGTTTCTTTTAACATTTAACTATTTTTTTACCCCGAATTAATTAAATTTTCATTTTGCATCCAATGTATTATTGTGGAAAATAATTTTATCATATTTAGTCTCCCAATGCGTTGCACTTGAACATACTGTATATTTTATCTAACTTTAATACGAAACAAAACGAATAAAGTTTGAAACAAAATAAGTAGCCCTGTACATTTACTCATTTACAATAAATTCAGTTACCAGTCCATCGATAAAATTTATGCTTGTTGATAAACAGTCTCTGTGCTATGTTTTTAAAACCAATAAACTTCAATAAACGGTAGCGAATTGCTGGCTAATTAAAATAACATAAACGCTCCGTTTGATTAGTGGGATAAAAACGAGTTTTGCTGCGTCACCGGGTGTGAGTGTTGACTTTGCCGGTGAGTTCGAAAGTGGATTTAAAAATTACTTTGTGATGGTCGAAAAATGATTATTCAACTCAAGAATTCGGACGACATGGAGGCTCTCATCGACGATGACGTTATCGAGGAGGAGCCGGATGGTAAGTAATATTTTAGTGGTAATGGTCGAGTTAAAGAACTTATTCCGTATGGTTGCCGGTAGAACTAAGGGTGTATATTATGTTACAGCCGTTTGACATTATCCGGATCGGATGGAAACCTGAAAGCCCTTTCACACTATCACGTTTGCAGGTTTCGTCTAAACACTAAAAATAACTCTAAACAACTATGCAGACCTTTTTCATATATGTATAATGTAAAATTTTTTGTGTAGAAAAGTCTTAGTGTATGTTAAATCCAAACATTACGCTTTTAAATTTCTTTTTCCACGACTATATTATAATATATTATTTCGTAAGGCTAATTTTTTAAAATTATATGAAGATATACAAAGTGCAGATTTCACTCCTTTATCATCCTGTGAAAATATAAATATGGCTTGTGATCAGTTTTACTCCATACTAAATTCGATATTTTTAAATAGTGTTCCTCAAACAACATCAAAGAAATCAAAGTATCCCTCTTGGTTTAATCGTCAAATTATTCAGAATATAAAGAATAAATCTAGAATTTGGCGTACATATAAAAGTACAGGCGATGAACAACATCTACTTGTGTACAAAGAATTAAGAGCTTCTATAAAGCAGGACATTGATATTGAGCATAAGAGGTATACTGCGAAACTTGAAAGTGAATTGAAAAATAATCCACAATTCTTTTGGCACTATATTAATGAGAAAAGGAATTTGAACTGTATCCCAGATGGTATGGTTTATCAAGGTGACAAAATTAGTCAACCGCAGACTATTGTTGACGCTTTTGCTGATTTTTTTAATGATTCTTATGATTTGTCTTCCGAATTTGCTGTTACTGATTATGTCTCTTGTAGTGTTCCCTGCTTGTCCGTGCCTAATATATCCGAAGAGTGTGTAGCTAGAGCACTTAAAAAACTTAAACCTAAAAATACTAAGGTATTCCTGCGTTTTTATTGAAAGACTGTGCTACAATTTTAGCATATCCAATTTCCAACTTTTCCTGATGTTTGGAAAAATCAAAGATTATTCCGGTGTTTAAAAAGATAATAGAGGAGTTATAGAAAATTATAGAGCTATTGTTATTTTAAATAATTTCAGCAAACTTTTTGAAACAGTTATTCATGAGATACTCTTTAGTCCTGTTAAATCTCAAATTAATATTGATCAGCATGGGTTCATGCCAGGTCGGTCTACAGTTACTAATTTACTTTGTCTTAACTCAGTTTTGTTGTGAAAAACTTGAAAATGGAGGCCAAGTTGATGTCATTTATACAGACTTTTCCAAAGCTTTTGACAGGCTGGACCACGGTATTTTGTTACGTAAATTATCTACTTTTGGACTAAATATAAATTTTTAGAGATTTCTAAATCTTACTTATATATAGTAGACGTCTGTCAGTACATTGCCGTGGTTTCAGTTCTGCCGAAATAGAAGCGACTTCAGGAGTGCCTCAAGGTTCTGTACTTGGTCCCCTATTGTTTAACGTTTTTATAAATGACATCACATGCGATCTATCTTGCCGCACATTACTGTATGCTGATGACTTGAAATTATTTACGACAATTGAATCTCTTGATTGACTGTATTTTGCTCCAATGCGATATTGCAGTGATTAATCAATGGTGTTTACATAATAATCTATTTCTAAATATTAACAAATGTAATGCCATGATATTTACTAGAAAACTAGCTCCTATTCAATTTTATTACAGATTAAACAACCAGAAACTTAACTCTGTTACGCAATATAAAGATCTGGGGGTGTGTTTTTCATCTAAATTATCTTTTACTGATCATATTGACAGCTTGGTATGCAAGGCTATCAAGAATTTAGGATTTATAATACGGAACAGTCATCAGTTTGAAGGGCACGGTACGCTTATAGTATTATATAATGCATTTGTAAGATCTAAGCTTGAATATGCTTCTGTTATTTGGAATCCTTGCTATGAATGTCATTTAAAAAACATTGAAAGACCCCAAAGACGATTTGCTAAATACTTATGGTTTAGGTATGATGGGGTATATCCCTCAGTTGGATTTTCCAATAAACAATTGTTATCCCGATTTAATATGTTTGAATTGTCTTTACGTCGTAAATATTACTCCGTAGTTTTTCTGTATAAGTTATTAAATAATTTCGTTGATTGCCCGGAACTTCTTTCTTATATTAAATTATCACCACCTAATTTAGTAACGCGTCTTCCTTCTTCTATGTTTCATATTCCCACATGCAGGACTAATGCTCTTAATAATGCTCCAATGTTTGTTATGTGTTACAATTATTTCTTAGTGCATAATACCTTAGATTTATTTTTTTGTAATGTTGAAAATATTAAAAATGCATTTTTTCATTAATTTTAATATGTATGTAAATTTTGTATACCCGGTTTTATTTTGTTTGTATATATTTGTTATTACTCGTTTGTTTTTTCCTGTCCTGTAATTGGATTCTGTCTGGACAGTGTATTGCAAATAAATAAATAAATAAATATATACATTATTCGTCTGTTTTATCAAGTATAGTGATGGATATAAGGCACTATACTAAAGTATAATCATTATCACTTGTGATTATCCACACTTCTGCCAACACATTTTAATTCTTCAATATAACATTATCGGTAATGACGTAACAAAAAAATTCTGCCTGACCTGAAGCAAACCTGATACTGTGAAAGGGCTTTCAGGTTTTCATCCGAGCCGAAACTTGACAGGAGAAACCGGATAATGTGAAAGGGCCCTTACATCACGGCACTGAGTTAAGAAGGCATTAGCCACTCATTATCGTTGATTATTTTTTTGCACTTATAACTGATATATAGTATTTATCAAATAAATTAAGTTGTGTAATACAGAAATGGAAAAAAGAGAAACGCATTGTAGATAAAGTAGTAGTAGAAAAGTACATGCCTGCGACATCACTAAATTTTGAGTTATTCCGTCATCACGTTTTTTAACGATATGGTTTATTTTTATGGCATTTCTGGATACTAGTTTTTAAAAACTTTTCACTTAACTACACTTAATAACTTTATCAGTTCTTGAGATGTCAGCATTTTTAAAACAAGAATAATATTTACATACAGGGTGTCTCGCTTAAAAGTAGAACCTATATGCATGTTTATTGAAATCGGTCGAACGGTAGGCATGTTACAGGCTTGTTCCACTTTTAAGCGAGACACCCAATCTATCCTGAGCACCCTGTACAATGTGGCTACGAAAAAGAGGTAGGTAGGTTTTTATTGTGTTACGATCAAGAATTCGTGGGAATTTTTGAATGAAATAATCCCTAATATATTCCGATTTTAAGCCACATAAATTGTATCGTAGTCGGCCATGGTTTCGAATTTTAGAGAACACTAGGTATGTCGAAGATAGACTTTTTGAAGTTGTATTCATGTTACAGGCTTGTTCCACTTTTAAGCGAGACACCCAAGCTATCCTGAGCACCCTGTATAATGTGGCTACGAAAATTTGATTGGTAGGGTTTTATGGGGTCCTGATCACGAATTCGTGGGAATTTTTGAATAAAAATTCTAATATGATTTTCCGATTTTAGGCCACATAAATTGTATCGTAGTCGGCCACGGTTTCGAATTTTAGAGAACACCAGGTATGTCGAAGATAGACTTTCTGAAGGTGTATCCGACAAAAAAAAGTTTATTGAAATCGGTCGAACGGTAGGCATGTTACAGGCTTGTTCCACTTTTAAGCGAGATACCCAAGCTATCCTGAGCACCCTGTATATGTGGCTACGAAAATTTGATTGGTAGGGTTTTATGGGGTCCTGATCAAGAATTCGTAAGAATTATTCTAATCAAATAATCCCTAATATGATTTTCCGATTTTGGGCCACATAAATGATATCGTAGTCGGCCACGGTTTCGAATTTTAGACAACACCAGGTATGTCGAAGATACCTTTTTGAATGTGTATCCAACAAAAAAAAGTTTATTGAAATCGGTCGAACGGTAGGCATGTTACAGGCTTGTTCCACTTTTAAGCGAGACACCCTGTATATTGTAAAAACTGTAAAAGTTGTAAAATAAACTTTATTTAACGTAAAAGCATATGTTAGAACGTTGTCCATCAACTTGTTGACACACTTCCAGCTTATGACGACATTTCTAACATTGTGTAAAATACGAGGTGTTATTCTTCTCGTTTCTGTAGTAACTCGTTCTTTTCAATCATCTAAATTATTAGGTTGCGCGATAAATATTATATTTTTTAAATAGCCCAAAGAAAAAAATATATTGGGCTTATTCCAGAAAACCTAGTCTTCCAATCCATCGGTTAGAAAAAATGTGTTAAAATAACCAAGACAAGCGCTGGACGAGCGTAATGAGCTGGTGCTTCATGTTGTTGGAACCAGATGGTGTCATTAGGTATATCTGGATCTTCTGGATTTGGATATAAAAGTGCTAAAACTGGTCATCTCTGAGAAGTGTGAAGTATGTTTGCCTTGGGTTGTAGCATTCCAGTATCTACAGATGTGACGGTTGACATTTGCGTTTTCCAAATGTAGTAGATACTCGTCACAAAAAAGATAAATCCGTAATTGCTTACAAAATTGAGTTCAACGATCTGGATCTCTCTCTCTTGAACGTATTAAAGTTCTACAGATTAAATTTTTCTTTTTTGAAACACTTTAACGGGGTTAAATAGTTACTTGACGGGAAGAAACTGTAGAAAATTTTTACATCGTCTTCAACAAATGTTGGGTTTCTTGGCAGTGGATTTACGTAGTCATATTCTTGGAACTGTGCTTTTAGATACATTTCCTTGTGAAATGGATGATGCTCAGAAATATAGAGCATTGTTGCCCTGGGTGTTTCGAGACTTCCATACTTGTACTCCTTTTCTACTGTTTAATGACTTAATTGATATTATTAGATTTTACAGCTAATTTAAATTAAACATTTTCTCATGATACAGGTATTGTAGAACATTTTTATCCTTTTCTCTTAGTCAAATAAACAAAGGCACCTCCAGCGACAAATTTAAACAGCTTTCATTAATATTTTTTCGAATGTTTCAATCATTTTTTTTTTAATTTAGTGCAATAAAGTTTCGTAAACTTTTTGGTGCTACTGGTTTAAAATTATTTTCTGTTGTAGATAGTTTAATGCTTGAATTTTTAGATTTATCTTAAATAGATAAACTCTTGGTGCTTAAGACATACACCGCATCTTAATCCATCTAAAATTCTTATTCTCTCGTGGACGTTATTGAACAGAATAAATTCCAAACAGCGTTACAATTTTTAGCTCATTTTAGTTTTAAATCAATCAATGAACAAAGGTTTTGTGGATATTTGAAGTCATATAATTATCATTTAAATAAATAAAAAATACTTTATTCTCTTTCCTTCCTGTAAAACAATTAATTGCAACATTTCTATAGGGCATCAATCTGTTTGTTTAATTATTTAGGTTTACGCCACCTAACTTATAAAACAAATTACAGGACGTAGTAAAAGTTACTACAGTTAAAGTAAACAATGAAAGTTATAAGAACTAATATTAGCAATGCACATTAAAATAAACCAATAAGTAAGTATAACAAACAAACAAAAAGCAAAAGCCAATTAAAGTCAGTTTGTACAGGTACTGACATAGTTTCCTGGAAGTGTAAGTTACAATTTCCACTTGTGACATACATTGAAGTAATAATATTGGTAGTAGGTCTTGAGAGACCAATAAAGTGTGTGTCCGTGGTGTGTCCAATGACAAAGGAATAATATTATTCGAGTGAATAATTGGCTGACATACGAGGGCGGTCCTATAAGTACTTAGCCTCACTGCCCGATGACGCCACTATCGCAAAAGAAATTTACTATCGTGTAATACATCAGAGAGAAAATAATAGTAAACGAGAGAGCCGATTATAAATTAGAATGGAAATATTTTGAGGAATATTCTTGATTTCTTTCTAACTTATGCGAAATACTATATAAGTCTTTGTTGCACATTAGCGGGCCAATCAAATCCTAAGATTCATTTGACATCTTTTATAAGTTTGACATTTGACAATTTTAAACTTTTCAAATCAAAGTACATAACCTCAATGGAGTAAGTAGAAGTAATTGAAAATGCGATAGGAAAGGCTTTACCACGGTTTTACATTTTACGTTATAAGTATACTTAGGAAGATACTGCAATCCTAGATAAAATATACTTATTGCAACTAATAATTTGATGATGAGCTATCCAGGTCGACTTCGTTACAGGTGTTCAGCACCACATTGTGGAAATGCTTATTTAACTGATGCAGATAAGTACTATGAAAATATACATTTTTTTGCGATTGATAGCTGTGGATGTAACAACCTAAAATTTTTAGATAACAAAACGTATTACCTTTGCCATGACCATTTCAAACTTGAATGCTTCACAAGTACGTTATTAAACAAGTTACATAGAGTAGCAATTCCCTCATTATTTAATTGCATTAAAGAGCAGCCTCAAATTACTGCTGTCGATGGCAATAATACTACCCTTGTTGTTGAAAATCCAATTCCTGAAGGCTCAGGAATTAATGTCAAACATATTGAACAAGAAATTAGTGTATTTACAACTCCTGAAATTCCTTTTGATTCAATTCCAACTTGTAAAAAAAGACTGTCATTTACGTCTTCGATTGCAGTAAGTGCTTGTTCTGATAAACAAATCAAATCGAAAAACAAACAAAACATTTTGAAAATGATACATGAAAAATCAGTGAAAGAGTTAACCCCTAAGAAAAGAAATTGTATTATCTTCACAAACAAGAACGTATTAATGGTATATCAATGTATAAGCAAACATTTCTTTAAGGATATAGAGCAAAGATTGGATCCAGCAGGAGTAGCATTGCTAAAAGCTCAGTTTTCTAATGTGAAAAAGAAAAATTTTGTATTGGAACCACACTAATAAAGTGCTAGCTTTGGCTCTATGTAAACGTGGTCCAAGTGTATATCGTTTTCTTAGAAATTTTATTTTGCTTCCGTCTCGAACCACATTAAAATCATATTTAAATCGTATTCCATTTAAAACTGGCATAAATAAAGATATGATGTTACGATTAAAAAAGCGATTTGAAAAATTACCAGGTATAGATAAATATGTAGGGGTAATGTTTGATGAAATACAACAGCAGGTCTCAATTATTGCAGTGCAACAGATGAAATAATAGGGTTTGTAGATTTGGGTAAAGAAGGCAAAACAAATGCTGTAGCCAAACATGCACTAGTTTTCATGATCAGAGGTCTACATAAAAAATTCAAACAACCCATAGCGTACTACTTTACGGAACACACAATTTCTTCCAATAAATTAAAGCAAATAATAATAAAAATAATTGAAGAATCTGATAATAATATTGTCCCATGATCATGATATATACTTTTATTTGTTTTTTAATTTGCAACTGAATTCATAATTGACTGATAAATCAATTATGAACTCATGTAAATTACAAAACAAGTAAAAGTATATATCATGAATGGATATTTAAAATTTCTTATTTTAAAATTTGCCTCTTATGGGCACCGGTTTTGATTGGCCCGTCAGTGTGCAACAGAGATAAAGATATATATCCCTCTTATTACCACGGAAACACAATTGAATAGACACTCTCGTTTACTATTATTTTCTCTCTGACATACATTCTCCTAGACGGTTACGGTCGAAATTTTAGCCGGATCGGACTCGTAGTTTTGTTTTGACCGCGTGTGGAAGCATGCCCGCGGACTTTAGGAAAATGGAAAAAGAGCAATATCGGTCGGCGATTCGATTCTTGTTTTTGGAAGGGAAATCGCGCAGTGAAATCAAAGAGCGCTTTGATGCTGTATATGGTGACTCTTCTTCTTCGCTGGTGACCGTCAGAAATTGGTTTAACGAGTTTCAACGTGGTCGCACGTTAGTTTTTGATGAGCCACGCCCAGGTACCCCGAAAACGGTTACCACGGAGGATAACGTGACAAAAATCCACGATCTCATATTGGCCGATTGAAGGTGCGCGAGATAGCTGAGATAGTAGGCATCTCAAAAGACAGCGTGGATCATATCCTGCATGAAATTTTGGGCATGAGAAAGCTGTCGGCGCGATGGGTGCCGCGTTTGCTCACTCCGGACAACAAGCGCAACCGTGAGACTACTTCAGAGCAGTGTTTGATGTTGTTTAAGCGCAATCCAAAGGAGTTTCTGCGTCGTTTCGTGACCGTTGACGAAACATGGATCCACTGGTACACACCAGAGACCAAGGAACAGTGGACTTCACCCGGCGAAGGTGCTTCAAAGAAGACGAAGACTGTCCTATCGACGGGAAATATGATGACCACCGTTTTCTGGGATTCACAAGATGTGATCTACATCTACTACCTGGAGAAGGGTAAAACGGTCACAGGGCTGGTCGAATTATTGGGCCGATTCGATGGCGAATTGCAGAAAAACGGCCCTATTTGGCGAAGAAAAAAGTGCTCTTTCACCAAGACAATGCACCGGCTCACACCTCCGCCCTCGCCACGGCCAAATTGGTCGAATTGAACTACGAACTGCTGCCCCATCCACCGTATTCTCTAGATTTAGCCCCGTGTGACTTCTTTTTCTTTCCAAACTTGAAAGAATTACGCCGGGCAGAAATTTCAGTCGAATGAGGTCATACGCCACGGAGGCCTACTTTGCAAACCTCGAGAAAACGTATTTTTCAAACAGATTAAAGAAGTTGTAGCATCGCTGGGTTAAGTGTACTGAACTAAACTAGCTGGCTAGTACACAAACTAACTGAACTGTTAGTTTTTTCGATAGATAACGCATATTCTACAATATTAGTAGATACTTTATATTCTACAATATTAGTAGATACTTTATAAACTAATCCAGCTTGGATAAGTTGAAATAGTCAGAGACATGAAAATAGTTTTTTTTTCTTTGGTTAGTTTATAAATTATCCAATTTGGTCTAGCTAAAATGAAAACATCATTCTAAATCATGTTTATGACATTAACCATAGAAATTAGAGAAAAATGTAGCTAGTTTATATATTATGAATTGGTTATTTTATGTTACCATAATTATTGTTTTCATTCTTGCTTGACAAATTGGATAGTTTATAAATTAACCAAAGAAAAAAAGCTATTTTAGTATATTTGGGTAATTCAAATAAGTTAATCAAATGACTGGGTTAGTTTATAAAGTATTTGCTAATATTGTGGAATATGAAAATAACCAACAGTTCAATTAACTTGTATACTAGCCAGTTAGTTTACAAACTAACCAAGTATACACTTTAGCCGTAACATATACAGGGTGTCTCATAATTAGCTGCCAACCACGAACAGGCCGATTCTATGATCAAAACTAAGTAAAAAAGTTCATATGAACATGGGGCCGGAAATGCTTCCTAAGGGCAGAGAGACCCATTGAAGAAGGAGGAATGGAAATATTTTTTTTGCAATATCTCTCAATCGCGTTTTGATAAATGAATGAAATTTGGTATATACAGCTAAATTTTGATGAGCAATTTGATGGACTAATCCATTTATTTCCACAAGGTCCATTGGGGTGGGTACGGGCAGGCCCTTGGTATTTTGCGTGTGTAACTTTTTTGCAGCTTAGTGTATCCATCTGACTATCAAACAATCGATTCTCCTACCTGTTTTATTTGAAAAAGGTATACTTTGCTGAAGTCGGTAGGAGTAATCATTTTTGAAATAAATCTATTTGAAATGCTCAGTGCCCGAGTAAAAACGGTTTTGGTTTTAGCTAAAGTGCCTTTTATATATAGCAAAATGTTATTTGAAAAGTTGTTCCAAATTACTAAAAATAAGTTCAACAGAAATATGTAAAAATATTTTAAATACGAATTACCGATTCCGCAAATTGCAAGTTGCATCTAAAATTTACAATTATACTACTTCTCTATAACGAAGTCTATTCTTTGAATCCTGCAGTATGTTAAATATATTTCCCAATATTTGCCGAAGGCATGGAACGGCGGCCAGAAATAAAGGGAAGTAAATAATCCGGAATTATTAAATATCATCCAGCATTGCTTAATCAGCGAAATGAAACAGTTTGGCTCTCTAGACGTCAAACGGGGGGGATTATTGTTAACCCATTACAAACAGCCGCTCTAGTGTGCCAACATATTAAACCATAAACGTGTTCGGCGGAGATAAAAACCTATCTGCCTGATAACAGGCCTCAAACACATTATGGCTAATGGGTCGATAATGGGTTCGCATAAAAATGCAATTTGCAGCCGAAGATTGGGTGTATCGCCAAACAAATTCGGCAATTAATGCTGATAACCGGAGAGCTGGATGCAAGAAAAAGTCCTTACAGAGGGTAAGACATTAATTTCAATTAGTACTAAAAGGTGGCAGGTGACTTATTTGAATTTATATAAGAAATTAAAATAAAACACTACTATATTTTGTTTTGAGTTAGTACCTATTGCATTTCTTCAAGTTTTAGCGCATACTAAAAATAATTCAATAATATTCTAGTTACTGCGGTACTGGATTGATACCTTGACATGTTGTTTCAATCAATTTATTTATGGCTATGCTTAAATTGTTACATTGTTATTGTTGTCATTGTCATTGAACATAAATGTCATTTTGCGGAAAGCCTAGTCATTGGTCGTATTGTCATTCATTCATTCGTCTTTTCAAGGATTGCTTGTTTAATTCTCGTCCAACAAAGTAAAAGATTAAACAATTACATATTACAGCGTTTGATAGACTTTTCTTTAGTTTCTAAAGCCCCGACCAGCGTTGAATTACACCCACAATATCTACCCTTATATTTATTATTAGCTTTTGTAACAATGTTTACTGTGTGTGTATTTCAAGCTAATATATATCAAATCTCCTACAATTCCTATCAATGAAGTCATATGTATGCTCTCTGATACCAAACATCTAGGTATGCTAATGAACAATTCCACAGACAAAGCTCTATTCAATACTTATCTTAAAAAGCACACATATATTTTGAGTTTAAGGTTTAAACCAAAAGCGTTGTGATGACATTTTTCTTAAAATTATCAATGAGAACCAATATCTGTCTTGCAACTTTAGCAACAGAATAAAAATTAATGATGAGACTGTCATTAAAAGTAAATTTTAATGTTGCTAAATACCTCTCAAAATCTATTTAGGCTGGCGTTTCAAGGACACATAATCGTATCTAAATATGCACAAAAAGAATACAAGTAGGTGGAGGTTCTTATTAGCGCAGTACTAAAATATAATGCTGATATTGAATCATTTCCTTTAACTTTTGAAGGGAAAATGTGCTAGAGAACATGAAAAACCTGAATTTGTACCATACTTGATAATTTACATAAATTCGAGTGTTACTAGTTTTTTAAAAGAATTCTGCGGGATGTGATAATGTTTATAATGTCGTATATAATTTTCTCAATGTGCGGTTGGCTTGTAAAGTTCAGGAGATTTTATGATAAAACATTATAGGTGAAAACGATGCTCATTTTGCTTATTCTGAATGACTTGTCAGCCTGGAATTTGTTTTACATCCTGATATTCTTTATAACTTATTCAAATTTTTATTAGACTGTCTCAACAAAAAATAGCTATGAAATTCATTGAAAAGTTGCGTATAAAAACGGCGCCCTTAACATCGATAATAACAAAATTTTTAAGTAGCTTCATTATTATTCAAATATCGAACATCTGGCAAGTACTTTTATGTATTCCTAATAAACTCGTTCCGATAAACATGATTGATCGTCTCTCGATACGTCACCGGGTCTAGTTCGTATTAGGCCAGTTTAAAAAACAATCCGCTCCGAACATGATTTATTAGCTGTTGTGTAAGCGAGATGTTTAACAAAAGTATTATGTCATAATATAGCATTCCAATTGTAAGATAAAGCGTCTCGGAATTAATGCCCTGTCAAAATCTAGTTGGCCGGTAATGCATGCCATTCTTTTTATGGCCTCTACTACCTTAACACGATGGAGCGTGTAGATAGGGAGCGGTTGGATAATCATTTAATTCACTTTTAATGCTCGAGTAATCAGTAATGAATATTTTTAACTTGATTAGTGAGTTTTTATGTTAGCGTCCACGAAAAATTTAGATCAGACAGAGGAGTGCATGACGCCTACTTCATGCTAAAAAAGTGAATGAAGAAACAGTTACATAAAGTGAGGGAATACATTTTGATTTGTGGACTCTTACATGTCCAAAAGCTATGGAAGATTTAAAAAAATATATTTTGTACGATGTAGGAATATATTAAAACAGGTTGAAACAACAAATTAAAATAAACCTGAATCAGCTATTTAATAATTAGTAGGTCCATGCTAATTGTTCTTTTCGTTACTATATCAGTCAGTAACTGTTAGAAGTAGTTTATGAAAATTCACTGTGAGTAGGTCAGGGTGATTTTTTGTGATGCCTTTTTCTTAAAAACGGTTGAAGCAAAGTGGAAAAAAACTACGTCAATTAAAGGAAGAAAAATAAATCTCATATAGATTGTAACGCTCTTTTAAAGGCCAATTCTGTTCAATTCTGATATTCTATTGCAGGCACCTACAGTTCAAGTAGAAAGGGAAGTTGATTTTCAAAGGAATTGAATATCGACCTAAAGTAGTAGAATATCTACTTTAACTAATCTTGTTTGTATTTTGACATTTTGACGTAGCCTACACAGATAGTTCAGCCTGTCACGGTATTTTCCATCGTAAGCTGTCTAATTTTGGTTTATTTATATACTTGTCATACAATTCTTTGAATCTTATTCTTCTAATTGATTTCTATGCGTACAGTATCGTAATTTTACTTCAATTGAAATCATTGCTACATGTGGGGTACCTCAGGGTTCTTGGCCGTCTATTGTTCAATATATATATGCGGATGATTTCAACATCTGTTTTATCTACAGATGATTGTATTCTACTTCAAAATGATTTAACTGTAGTTAATGAATGGTGTCTTCGGAACAGGTTGCCTTTCAATATTTCTAAATGTTTCATTATGACTTACACAAGGAAAATTAATTATATTACTTACATATACAACATTGGTAGGAGCTGTCGCTCGTTGCACTGAACTTAAAGATCTGTTACTTTTGACGCTAAATTAACATTTGTTCTATTGCATCTTGGTTTCATTATAATAAATGCTAAACATCTCAGAAAATTTTCTATAATATCTATTTTGTACAAAGCTTTTGTTGTTATTTGGAATTCTATATATGTCATTCTCAACATCAGGAAACAGTACGGAGGAGATTTCTTAAATATCTATCTTTCAGACTTGACAATATTTACCCTGCCAGAGGAATTCCTCAATCTGACCTATTGAGGGGAGTATTTTGAAGTTTTAATTCTTTTTGATATTTACATATTAAAATTAGGAGAAATATCTTGGTTTTTGAAAAACTATCTACTTTATTTTTTTCACACAATGGAGTAAACCAATATATATATATATAAAGCTTTCCTATACATTAAAAGCTGACTTCCGCTCCCACACTCCGGTCCGAAAAAGGGTGACTTGCCGGATTATGGAAATTTTTCTCGAGCCGCAAAGCGGCGAGTCCTTCATTTGTTCAACATCGTATGCCGAAGGCACTATTTTCGCGTTTCCCTAGCTAAATATTATTTTTCCTGAGGCTCCTCGGCGACTGTCCACGATTTTCTATGCGGAATAAGGACATAACGTGCTGGGAACATTCCTTTTGAAAAATTTGAAAAACGCCCGGTGTAGCGTCAAAAATAATTTTAGTATTCTGGGACGTTTGCAGGCTGTTCAGAAGACGAGAGGTTGGTATTGTGGCTTTCGGGACCTATTCACGTCTTTTACCGACAATATTAGGTACAGCTTTAAATCTTAATATGAACATTTCAGAAGTTTTGTTTACGTTTCTGAAGAAACTTCTTCCTGAGCGTCCAGCTTAATAAATCTAAGGTCGGCGCGCGGCGGCACGATCTACCAAACATATAGGTACCTTTATCAATATTAGTATACAAATAGTTTTGCAAAATTAGACCAGGCTGAAATTAAAAGCTTATTTTTTATATTTATTTATTGAAATCGTTTGCCAAAAAAATATTTCACAATTTACTTTTCTAAAATTGTATACAGGGTGTTAAAAAAGAGTGTAAAATATTTCAGGAGGTAATAGTATGAACCAAAATAAGCAGAAGTCTTAATAAACATGGGTCCGCAAAGTAACGGTTGCGGAGATATGGACCACTATTCGTTTTTCAAAAATTTTATTTTATTAGGAATAAACCGACAAAGGAAGCTTTTAACAAACAAAAAACAAAGTTACAGAAGATGTTCAAAGTGCCCTCCGTCTATTTCCAAGCAGGCACGACATCTTCGTCTCAACGATATTCGAACTCTTTCGAAAACACCCTCCTTGGTTTGGATTTCTTTACACTTTTGATTAATCCGTAGCTACAGTTCTTCCAGGTTATTTACAGGAGTACCATACACTAATGTCTTCAAATATCCCCAAACAAAGAAATTTAGAGGGTTCAGATCAGGCGATCTTGGAGGCCATAAAACAGATCCTCACTTATAGCTGAAAGATGGTCTCAGAGATATGCGGCACACGTGTTTATAGGAAAAATGTACGAGCTGTATGTATCTTTCTTTGTATCGACTTTGTATAAATGTGGGCGAGTTTATAACATGAGTCGCTCACAAGATTTTCGGCGGTTGGGTACAGGTTTTTGTTTAAACAGGGTGTCCGGAAAATGTGTGCCTTAATTGTGCTATACGATAAATTGTACTAAACAAAACATATTTGATTTAACTTTTTTTTTCTGACCAACGGCGACAGAATTATGACAGTAAATAGGTCTTGAATCTGTGACAACGTCGCTCAGACACTATCTTAGGATTGTTATGTACTTATACATAATAATTAAAAATAGGTACAGCTAAACATAGGTACTTACTGTGTTTTCTTAGAGCTCTTTCCACAACACAGACTAGTAGTGACAAGTGTTTAAAATGGCTTTTGGTTCATGTAAGAAGCGTTTACCGTCTCGTAGCCAGACAGTTTTGCCTAGATTCGCCGTAAATTAACATACCATGCGGCTGGTTATGGTTACTATAAATTGTTCCATTTTTGTGTATGTACACTCACAAACATCAAAGACAAAAATTAATCCTACCATTATGATTAATATTACTTTTAGATTATTACCAGCAGCCGTACAGTGCAACGTTGTCGAACGTTACAGTTTTAACGAGATTCTCAGTTATTTACTTCATTGATACTGATCCAAAAATGAAATTACGTCACAGAACCTTTTAGTTAACCATAATTGTACCTTAGTTTGTACTTTTGTAACATAATTTTACAAATTATTGCAGATGTATTTTTATTTTTGTAATGTATTTGTAGACAAATTATTCGTTTTGGACATTTTTTCATAAGAGTTTTTTTATTGCTTTCAGTCAGATATATAAGCCCTTAAAATTACGGTACTTATATTCCGGACACCCTGTATATAATATAGTTAGTCAACCAGTCAAACTTAGATGTAAAAATAGATGGCTTTACCTTTTTAAGATCCTAGTCATCCTTGTCTATAGAGTAAAAAGGATGACATGGATTTTAATAGAGTATCGCCATCTAGGTATGGTTTTTACTCCTAAGTTTGAATGGTTGACTAACTGTAGTATATATATACAAGGCTATAGATATAAAACTGAATCCATTTTTGATATGAGAAAATTGTACTACATATTGCATATATCTGGAATTAAATATAAACATTCAATAACTCCGTAACTTAGTCCAAGTGGAAAATTCCATAAGAAGTTTGTGTGGATATTTTCGATAAATTTCCTCACAATGAAATATTACTCTAATGAAGAGTAATTGCTATATGCTAAACGCTTTGAATATTATTAGAGTTGTCGCTTCGCATACAAACTAGTTAATAATTCATTTAAATTATCATCACCAATTATTGTACATGTCTTCATAAATTATAATTTTAGTCATTGTAGATATTAGCTGCGACATTTCTTATTTAGAAAGTAGATAGATATATTTTATGGTACTTTTAAGCTATAAAATTAATATGTGGAGAACGTAAAACCAGGCACTATGTGCACATAAACATTTTCTTATTTCTTATATATTTTCTTCTTCAAATATAGAATACAAAATTATCATCGAACTTGTCAGCAAATTCCTTGTCTAATAATCATTGGTCCCGTCATAAAAAGTTAAGTGGTTGAGTGGTCAATGGGTTTTGTTCTTTTTCAAATTGATTGATTTAGTCCAAAATAATGACGAACTCTATCTACTTTTTAAGGATTGCTTATTCAGGTGGCCTCCGTTTCAAATGAAATCCAACATCATTCATTTTATATTAACCTCGATATAGTTGCATTAGATATCATTTTAATAACTTATATAAGCCAACTAATCTTCAAAATAAACATTTGCAGGTTTCATATACTTATTTGGAAGTATGCTCTCGTACAATTAATTTTAAGAAGGAATCACTGGATCAAATGATTATGCTAAAAAGTATATGGCTTAATATTTTTAATAAAAATGTACAGTTAGTTCATTACATTACGTCAAAATGTCATTTTGTGTAAAAATAAAATGAAGTTTCTTTTATTTTGTAGATATTGTGCTGTTCGCAGATACCATTCGTTTTATAAATTTAACATTAACTTAAGTTCTGTTCACAGTTGTTTATTTTCACAAGTGCACATCTTTGTTGAGTATTATTATATCATTTAAATGATTTATTATACTTTACGGCTTGTAATATATAACGACGTTATGACAAATACTGATAAAAAGTTGTCTGTAATTTCACATAGCTTTACTTTGGTAATTTGTGATCGGCATAAAGTTATATAAAATTACGTAATAATTTGTATGAAATAAGCTTAAAACTTGCTTAAATTGAACTTAAACTGAAAAATAAGCGATCAGCTGAATCTGATGACGTTTCATTGTTTATTATGAAAAAAGCGTTAACGATGATTGTTCAATCGTTAACCTATCTAATTAATTTATTGTTTAGCACTGGCGTATTTCCAGAAATATTAAAATTGGGTAAGGTCGTACCTATGGCAATAACAGTAACGGCATGTAAGTCAAGTTTATTTTGGTTTAGCTGTCAGTCCAGGTAGTTGCAATATAACTTGTTAAATCATGTATTGCTTGAAAAATTTGTTAAAATTAAATTTTACTATAAAAAGGGTTCACAAGGGCGTGGAGAAAATCGCATCCGACAATTCGCTGGCAAAAAGTTTCTAAACAAGATGTAGAGGATATAAAATTGTGTTGCTAGCCTGCACAGCAGTGGATGCAAATTCACTTTACGTAGCTACTTAGCTGATAAATTATTCCAGAGGCGCACTTAGTCCCGGTCACATTTTATTTCTGAAGTTATGTATTATAGCCCGCCGTTTTCCTCTCGTTCTTGTCACCACCACTCGCAAGGTCTGGTGCATTAAAGAGATTTTGCAATATTAAATACTTTGAAAGGTTGGTAGTAATCTACTGTTTCAAATATTTACCAAGGTTTTTTTATAAACGAGTAGAAGAAAATCTAAGAATGGTTTATTATGGTAAATACATCAGAAATTTATTCTCCTATGAGACAAAAAAGATTTAAAAATGAACGAAGGAAATGGCTTACGTTTTCAGTTTTTGTATGTGGAAGTTTACATACATAGAGGGCGTAACTCTAAATGAGTGTCAAATTTTTACGGAGACTAGGTACCTGTGATCTTTAGAAACATAGTTTGTATTCTAAATTCAATCTGAGTGTTACTTTTGTTTCGGGATTTTCGCACTGCTCCTCTGAATACACAACATTAAAGTATTCTTTTCAAATCTCATAATTTAAAAGAAAGCGAGGAATTTGAAACGAACCCATGAATATATTTCCTACCTACACCAAATCCTTGGAAACTTAGCTAATTGCAAAGACAAATTAAAAATAATAAAGTGGTATCGCAAAAAGAGGAGCGCCATCTTTCTTAATAATAACTTAATAAAACATATTGTACTCTACGAATTATTTTTGGGCACAGTAAAAAAATACGGTGAGTATAAAAGGTAGAAGTAAAATATCAACCGTCTTTAAAATAAAATATATATTTTGCTCATGTTGTTTTGAGTAATCAAAACTATGCAATATTGAGGAGAAAATATGTATTTCAGCAGCAAAATCGTTTCAAAATATTATGCAATTTCTATATTAACTTGCATGGAATTATATAGTCTTACCAGTAACTAGTGTGCATATATTTAGTTAGTTAATCTGCTTTTATTTCGATAGCGATTTTGATATCAAGTGCTACTTATGAATATTTGTCCAAAATTAAACTTTTAATCTACAATGATTTTTTGGAATGTTATGGCTAGTTGCAGAATTAATGGGCATTTCGCAAGCTTTTGCAGTTAATTTTTGATTCGCCTTTGTTGTTCTCGAGTTAGGTTATGTAACTCGCTATTACCCCTGGGATCGCCCATATCAATAAATGATATGTTAATAGTAATCAATATATCGGTGACAATAATTGGTTCTACGACTGTACGGTACCGCTTTTCAGATAACACCCTGATACACCCTGTAGTAAGTAGGCTTTGTAACTGGCCACATCCTATGCTTTTACGTAGGACTACTAATATGAATTGTTTCGACTGCTTCCACAAATTGTAGTCCGAGAACAAGAAGAATCGGTCAGAGATTTTCCCTAAGACTATGGAAGTACACGTGAATTTTGTGACTGACGACTATATCAGTTCCCTAGGCCACAGAATATTGACCCAAAAAAACCGTAACTGAATAGGCTGTGAAAGCCTTAAAACCATACATCAACAACACACTCGATAAAACATTTGCTATTTAGTATCGTATAAAAAGTCCCTAGAAGGAAACTTCGGTGCTATAATCTAGAGGCTTTAGTATTAACATTATTAGTTTAATTAGCTTTTTTGCTGATGAATGCCAAATAGACTATTTACCTCGCTATTTTACTATCTACTATTTTGGTCACACAGAAAACACCTATTTACGGAATTTTCAAATAACATAATAGATATTTCATTGAAACGCAGTCGCTTTATTTTTTTACTCATTTATTTTTAATTTGCGTCTGTCTTAAGAGTATCATACAGGATGGAAATATGTTCATTTTGGTCTGGTGAAAAAAACATTTTTTAAAAACATATTGTAATTGTTTTACATAAAAATGGATTACTTTGCACTGTGTGAACTTTGTTTCTAAAGCTACTTACCAGAAATGGTCTTATTACGACAAGTATGAAGCTCAAAGTTAGTAAGCTACTAATTTCAATATTGCAGCCTAACTATAAAACGCTCTTAATTGAACGAATGGCATATTTAATAAGCTTTTTGACAAGTTTTACTTCAGTCTACTAAGACTGTTTAACTTATTACCGTTATTGTTTTCTTGAAAACACAAAACAATAGTATATAAATAGTATTTAAAGGGGCAAATTAATTTCAACTTTTTCGGAAGATTTTACTTCAGTTCAGCACCTACTTTTTAACTTATTGCCGTTATTATTATTTGTTAAGTGTTCATACTAAGTACAGGTTTATGAATGTTAAAATAAAAGGCATATATATTTAATCTGTAACATCATACTACTTGACTAATTAATTAATTGAGATTAAATTACACAGTATTATTTCAGAGTTGTACGAGATATACTAGATGTTTGTTTAGGAGTATATGTATATAAATGAAAAGCCTTTCCTGGGCAGGGAACGAGTTAATCTACCTGAGTTGCTTTTCTAAATAATGAAGTAGAGAACTCCGAGTGATCGTTTAATTTATTAGAAAACTTTGATGCGGCTAGTAATTTATACAATGTTTTAATTTAATATTTGCGCCACTAATTAATTTTTAACGTTTTAGACTATAAATCTTTCGTTAAAATACCTTCCCTCCCTGCAATTGACCATAAAGCCTTTAAACTTTTGCATGGCTTGGAACTTCCTTGATATATTTATGTACTATAGCTACATGACGTTTTTAACTTATAATAAATGACGTTTAAGGTAAACTAAGGAATTACTTTGTCTGCACAGGCTTTTATGCCATTGAACATCAGCGCTGGAGCATTCTATTAAATAAACTGTAGTTTTACGACAGCTGGTGACTCCGGCATATAATATCGGTGATAAAAATGAGATACGGATGGTGAAATTATTGCAAGATATCATACTGGAGTCGTGTCACTTCCGTATCTAAATTTAAAAACATACACTCCTTAAGGCTCCCTGGTTACTAAAATTCATAGAGCCAAAACACTGATAATATTTGTAATAAAACTGAGATATAGTAATTCAAACACAATTCAAACTTCATTGCCTAACAGAAAATTTCATTTACAGGACAAAAATTATAATACGTGTCATAGAAAGAAATAATAAAATAAAATAAAATGCGACCAAATACATACAACAATAATACTACGTAGTTAAATGTATAAAGACATACAGTAAAATAGCATAAAAAACTAATAATAACTAATTTAATTAAAATTTTTGAGACCTCTCCTCTACAGCCTTTTTCACAGAATTGATTCACGAAAAATTTATATCACATTACTCCGAAATAGTATTAAAATTATGAGACATAACATACACTGGTGACTTTTTAAGAGTGTTGGTATTAGCTGACGGTAATAAAACTTGGCTAGAGTTAAAACCAGGAATTCTACAATTAAAACATTCCAGTAGAGATGTACAATCAATATTATTATAAAATAATGCTAAAATAACATTATTTAACGAGTAGTTATATAAAATAATTTTTCGCATATAGTTAACTACTTTACATTTAGAGATATTTTACTAAGTTTAAATGTCACAACAATTTTCAATAGTATTTATTTGGGACTGCAAAAAGTGCCAATCATTAATGTTATTAATTTTTTTACTGAATTAGATAGATGTTTTAAGCTAATATAAATCAAATCTCCTACAATTCCTATCAATGAAGTCATATGTATGTTCTCTGATACCAAAAATCTAGGTATGCTAATGAACAATTCCACAGACAAAGCTCTATTCAACAATTATCTAAAGAAATTAATCTATCTAAATTTACTAACCTGCTTTAATGCAAACTCTCTATAAATATCTAACTTCACTTTTGGCAGTGGGAACACGACAATTCAACCACAATAGATGATATCTGACCTATTTCTGAATTTTTAGGATTGCTTCTACCTATTTACATAAAGGGTACACATTATTCAAGTAGATATGTCACATTTAATTCATTGACAGGCTGTGACTTTTGTCATTGTCGATTTTTAATTTCAAATAATTTTAATTTTTATAATAATTTTTATAGTTAGATATTTGACTCAATTTAAAGGAGGTCACCTGAAGAAGTAATCCTAAAAATGCAGAAATAGGTCAGATCTCATCTGTTGTGGTTTAATTGCCGTGCTCCCACTACCAAAAGTGAAGTTAGATATTTATAGAGTGTTTGCATTAAAGCAGGGTAGTAAATATAGATAGATTAATTTCTTTAGATAATGATTGAACAGAGCTTTGTCTGTGAAATTGTTCATTAGCATACCTAGATGTTTGGTATCAGAGAACATACATATAACTATATTAGCTTAAAATACCTTTCTAATTCAGTAAAAAATGTTACAGAAGCTAAGGAATATAATAAGGAATATATGGTAGATATTGTCGGTGTTATTCAACGTTGGTTGGGGCTTTTGTCCACAGAGTAGTAAGTTTCACACAATATTATTAATACCTAAAAATATATAAAAAGATATTAATTTTGTAACAAGTTTTAAATCATCAGCAAAATGGAGTTTGGGACATTGAATTGTTTTAGTAAGATCATCGATGAATAACAAAAATATGAGAGGTCCAAAGTTGGACCTTTGAGGAACACGAGATGTGGCCTCAAATTTATGAGATTCAAATCCATTGAAGGCAACGTAGTATGACCGTTCTTTTAAATAAGTTGATAAGAATTGAAAACTTAAATTTTGTTAGAGAAAAACCAGTTCATCATTATTTCCGCTTGATGTTAAGTCATCAATTAAACTACTACGATTTAATTAAACTGCATCACCGTCAAATTGAATAGTTGAAATAAAGTTGTGCACAGAGAATAAGGTAGTAAAGAATAAATTAAAATATATTAGGAATAAAACAAGACCAAGAATTGTTCCTTGTAGCACTCTTCTATTGACATCAAGGTGAGGTTATGAATGCCATCGAAAGAATTTAAGAATCGTAACTCAGTGTCGGTTACACTATAAATGTAGCATAGGATACAGAAAAGGTCGACCTAATTCCAGTTGATTTCGACGCAGAGCTTTGCGGCGTTAGATATACGCCATTCTTCTTAAGCAACGAGCCACTAGGAGATTTCCAGGTAAAGTAATCGATTCATCTCCCCCTTATAGGGGCTGTCTCGAAACAAGAAACTAAGCTGGCCTAAGTCTTTAATTGCAACAGTATCAAGTCATTTAAAGAAATTGATTTCAGATGTCTGTAGGAATTGCCATAGAGGGTGGAGTGGCAAGTTATAATTTGGAAGAGAAACTAAGCCGTATTTTTTACAGTATACGTTTTTGTCTGTCCCAAACCTTTGTTAAGAATTTTATCAAGATTAAATTTTCTTAATATGATGGGAAAAATTTGTTCCAATATTAAACGGAGATAATTTCATTCGAGATGAATTCATCAAGCAAAGTGATTACGTGTACAAAAAAATCGGTAGGCTTTCAATATGGAATATTAAAATTCTGATTTTTTACTTAAACATATTGAGCAAATATTTTGCTTGCAAATATAATTCTAATTTATACCGACGTTATTAAAGCAAAAAATCGAATGTATTATTAAAATAAAAATGTAAAATAATTAGGTAATTATATTTAAAATTCATTATTAAGCGAATCGTATTTAAACAAAGACAATGAGATTTTAAATCGCAATATACAAAGTGTAACTTTGAACAGAATTTCATACGTAGTGATGTTCAAATTTGAATTAGAAATAATATGTAATCCGATTATTGATATAAACTTTAGAATCCGATTATTTGTTTCAGTAATTCGAATTAAAATATTTGGAAATTAAAAGATATTGTTACGAAAGCTCACCTACCTTTTTAGTTGATTAATTATGTTCCTGTTTTCGTTAGAATTTATAATTGAAGCTCACCTACCTCATTAGTTTGTAAATTACGTTTCTGTTTATGTTAGAATTTACAATTTTTGTGATGCCTTTATTTTGACGTTTTCCGGAATATTCCAGGCTATATTCTATTTGTTTCTCGACACGTTCTCGAAATCTCAGAAACTTCGAGAACTGTAAAACCTATATAAGCAGATCATTCTCGGCCGCTGAGTCAGTTTGTATTGAACAGCCAAACGCGAGTGAGAAACGTCAAAGTAAAGTATTTGACAGTTGTGAATTTGTTGAAGCAGATTTCTTGTATTTATCAAGAGTGACAATAAAGATTATTTGTCTACGTGACGTGTTTCAACGATAACCTAATTTCGAGGTTACAATATGGAACGTTAATCTAAATAATGACCCAATGGTTTATGAACTGAGCTGAACTTATCTAAACTTACATAACAGATAAAGCTGCTGGCGAAGTTGAATTATAAATATGAAATTTTATTATGCTTCAATGCGATATGGTATTTCATGGTAGTATAATATATTTCTGAAAGAGAGAAGCTTGTGTTTTGACCATATATGGGGTAAGTTTTTTGATAACGGAGCAACTTCTAAATGCTGCTTTATTGTCAAAGTAAGCAGAATGAATTGAATAACTACCTTGGCCAGCTTTCTGCTAAAACGTTGTTATATTATGATTTATTGAAATAATTCCAAATCGGAGATTTTCTTTTACAACCTAAGGGACTAATTTTACAAAGTAATAATTGTAATAATAATCCACTATCCATGGTAAGCAGTTTCAATTCATAATTACAATATAAAATATTAGAGTTTAGGTCCCTCACGATGCATGAATACTCCCTATCCAACACGTTTCGTAATGCTGGTTGCATAAGCATACTGAATTTATGTAAGTTTGATTATTCATCTGATTATTAAAATAACCGAATCGTTAGAATCTGATACTTGAAATTGGCCAATTATGCCTATCACATGCCCATCACTGATCATAAATTTGTTTTCTCAAACTCTATCACTGATCTTTATGAAACTGTATTTTCATATTCTGCTGTCAATGCATAAATACTTAACGTACACACCGTTTCGTTATGAATATATTTCTTGTTTGATTTTATGTCTGCATCTATTTTGCAAAGTACACATAATATCCTGATATAAGAGTATATCGAAGTGTACACTAAATTGATTTTGTTATAGTAGTTTCCGAAAATATTGCTGATGTTAGTTAATAGTTTAGCTGTAGAACTTCTGTATAACAAACCTTATTGTATAAATGTAAACACACTTTGCATATTAACTTCTCTGGTGTCTCAACATCTCAGCTGGTCACCTGTAGTTGGAGTTGCCACTAGTTCTTATTTCGGAAGAACAGTCCTTACAACAGCTTCTGTGTCCTTCAGTATTTACTTTTCCTAGAAATGTCCTATTTGGTGGAAATTGTGAAATAGATATTAAAACTGAGTTATCAAGATACAGAAAAGCGAAATATGTAAAATATTCACAATCATTTGTGTGATATCTACACATTCTTATTATAGGAAATAGGAAAGAGTATGTGGCAGCTTAGATATACTACTCCAAAATTGATAAGGGTACGTCATTTGGCTATCAAGGCATTAATATTTTTGTAATAATGAGGGTTGTTTTGCAGCTCCTACGGCCTGGCACCCAATGTCCCAGTACTGTTTTATAATTAGAATAACCCCTTTCTACTAAAATTGGTGAGAGTATATTGAGAAATGAATAATTCTGTAATAATAAGTGTTGTTTTGCATCCCCTACAGCCTAACACTCAAGTAACTACTAGTACTGTAGGTATTCAACTCTTAAAATCACACCTTTCGGCTATGGACCTCTATCACCAGATCCAAAGTGGCTACCAGTGTTCTATTCATAAAATCACGGCTTTGTACCAAAATTGGTGAAGATACATCGTTCCGTTAGGGAGAAATTAATGTTTCTGTTATAATCAAGGCCGTTTTCCAGACCCTAAGTCTTGACACCCAAAGAGGCTTCCAGTGCTGTATTTTTACACTTAAATTCACACTTTTCTACCAAATTTGGTGAGGGTTCCGAGGTAGCTGAACTTTTCCCAATTTTGGTAGCAACATGTAATTTTAAGTGTGGTACTGGTAGCCACTATGTATATATCAGGCCTTAAGGGCTTCAAACAACCCTCATTATTTCAGATATTAATTTCTCTACAGCCGATCGATGTACCCCCACCAATTTTGGTAGAAGGGTGTGACTTTAAGTGTAGAGAATAGTAGGTACTGGTAGCCACTTTGGGTGTCAGGCCGTAGGAGTTACAAAACAACCCTCATTATTACAGAAATATTAATTTTTCAATAGCTGAATGATTTACACATGAACGTTACATTTTCTATTTATGCCTACATGTTTAGAAAATTAAAAACATGGCAACACCGAATTTTTGAAAAGATAGGTACCCTTTGCGGAACACCAAAATGTAAAATATATAAACATATTCCGTTGATGCATGCATCACAGGTTTGTCATAGCGATCAAAAATAACGTAATGTGATTTTTTTTAAAAAAACAAGGATTTTCCAAAATTAGAAAATTTTAACTTGTGATGTAATTCTGATGAAAATTAATTATTACTCTTGAGACGGAAGTGCCCGAGTAATATTCAAATGTGTATCTATCGCGCAAGGGTATATTTAAGCTGCGACATACGTTCTCCTATTAAGACTATCATACGAATTTCACAATTCACAAACAACCCTTTCCCTCCCAATCTAAAAATAAAATAATGGCCTTACTTGAGAATATGAAAAAGTGACAACCCTACCTGTAGCTACAGTTTTTAAGATTAAAAAAATGTCAGTTTATAAATTTTAATTTTGTGGTATGTATTTGTAAATACTGCAACGTATAATGTGGGTGGCCAGCATTTCAAATAATTTTAATTGGTTGATTTATCTTTCGTTAAATATCCGTTCCTAGTATATGAAAAAGGTAAAAATTATAGCAATTTGAATAAAACCTCTCTACTGATCACTTCGTAAACAGTTATCTTATTATCACTTCTTGGTACGAGAATATTAAGGGTGTCGTCATCGTTTGGGAAGCACGTTTGAATTGCACATTGTAAACACATATTTTGAGAGAATAGTGTAAATTTAAAAAAAAACAGTACAATATCAACTTAGGCCAAACTACCAACGATGAAATTAGGGATGGATAATATATTGTCACAATGTAGTTTCCTTTTTTATATTATACCTATACTCTTAGCTGATTTGACATTGTAATTCATTTCGGTGAATATCAAAAGGGTTAAGACAAAACACGCCCAAGCCGTAGTAAATCCATTATTCTAGCCCACTGTATGAAGTAGCTATAGTAAAGAGCAGCAGCATAATTGAGAAATTTCAAAATTTAAGAAAAAGGCGGACATTTTTCCTGACAGACAGTAAATTGCCACACCACTCGTGAGGTACTTGCATGCTACATACAAACACCGTACTGTCACTAAACAGGGTTATCGATTATATGACTACACTTCACGCAGGACACTAAATTTTACTATAAAATAAAACTGAATAAAACACAACACTGCAGTTTACAATTCTTTTTTGATTCCAGTAAAAACGAATACTTTACGTAAAAAGTTACACAATTTCCTGGCACATTACAAGCATCTTGTAAACCAAAAGCTGAAAACTATAATAAATATAATAAAATAAAACAACCTTCGTTAGACGTTTATTTTTTTTTGTCGGTTTATCATCTTCTTGGCATGTCATATCAGGTGTTCAACTAAATTAGGTGAGTGTCAGAGTTCATTGACATTGACACTTTAAAATACCACGTGGCATGTAGTCATAGAAAAGTAAATTGTTTTTATAAAACATTTTGTTTTAACAGAAAATAACTTTTTTCTACGTTCATGCGAAAAACAAAACTTTATTGAACTATATTTAGTGGAAAAAGTGGTTCTTTATTGCACTAGTGCAATAAAATGTTTATTGCATTCATCTGTCATTCTACTACAGCGTTTTGTCATCATGACAAACATAAACGTTCAAATAGACATCACATTTTTCTAAATTTAGTGTAATCTAAATAAAAACTTTTGGTTTTTGCATGAACGTAGAAAAAATATTGTATGCAACTCGTACAAAAAGTGCTTATTGCACTCGACATGTTGTCCTACTCGGCCTGACGGCCTCGTTGGACAATTTCACGTCGCGTGCAATAAACACTTACTTTTTGTACTTGTTGCATAAATAACTATTTTCTATGTTCATGCAAAAATCAAAACTTTATTGAACTATATTTAGTGGAAAAAGTGGTGCAATAAAATTTGTTTTACAATATGTCTGTCATTCTACTGCAGCATTTTGTGATCATGATAAATATAAACGTTCAAATCGACTTCATATTTAGTCTATTTTCTCTTAGACTGTATTACGTTTTAAGCAGTTGCATATTTTATATTATTTTCAATCATACTTATTATATACTGGATTACTAAATTACTAGAAAATGCAATTTATTAAAAATAAAATTAGTTTTCTTTTAATATCAACTGAATTACAAAATAATTTTTGGTTTTTGCATGACGTAGAAAAAATATTGTATGCAACTCGTACAAAAGTGTTTATTGCGTATTTATTGTAAACTATTACTTTTTGCACTTGTTGCATAAATAACTGTTTTAGCTCTCTGTTTTTAATTAATCAATAAAAAAAACAGTAGCCTCCTGCTTGTGATACCGTATCCTAAAGTTCTTTAAATGGTACTACAAAGCTACATTTACCAAGTATTTTCAATATATTAAAGACAACCTAGAAAATTTATCAAAATTCCAGAAAGTGCAAAATTCACGATATATTAAAGGGAAAAAATCGGCAGGAATTATTTGTTAGAAATACAACTTTCTATTTAGACATTATAAACGTCATAAATCCAAAATTTTTTTGGATATTTTAATTTCATATGGACCTTTAACAACAATATTTCTACGTCAACGATATTTAAAAATTCTCTTATATTTATTTAAAATCATATTTTGAGCAAAAATTTCCCATTAATTATTTTTTGTTATTTATGAAAACTTATTTTAAAATAAAAATTTTTTAGCTTTGAAACGGTTTCATTTTTGCCTCATACAGAATGGAAGATAACTTTTTCTCAGGAACACCACTGACAATTAAAAACAGGTACTAATTGAATTTTCAAAATATATATATTAGCTTTAAAATAATGGGACTCTTAATGATCTCCGTATGTTTGTTTATGATTGAAGTAGGTATATCAAAGCAAACATAGCACAGATAAATTACTAGCCAATAGTTATTTATGCAACAAGTACAAAAGGTAGTGTTTATTCCACACGACGTGAAATTGTCCAACGAGGCCTTCAGGCCGAGTAGGACAAAACGTCGAGTGCAATAAGCACTTTTTGTACGAGTTGCATACAATATTTTTTCTACGTTCATGCAAAAACCAAGACATGTTTTATTTAGATGACACTAAGTCTAGGAAAATATGACGTCGATTTGAACGTTTACGTTTGTCATGATGACAAAATGCTGTAGTAGAATGACAGATGAATGCAATAAACATTTTATTGCACTAGTGCAATAAAGAACTACTTTTCCCACTAAATGTAGTTCAATAAGGTTTTGTTTTCTGCATGAACGTAGAAAAAATTAGTTTATGTCCAATATTGTCAGATAATCGATGAAAATTATAACCCACGTTCATATGAAATTTTTCGCTTAAAATAATTTCCCGATTAAGACCTGAACCAACCTGTATAATTTTCAGTCTCATTTTGCTATATTTTATAGAAAGCTTCACTAGAATATAATCCGTCAAGTTACGGGAGGTCTCTAATTGTTCCGTTGCGCCAGTGGCAGGAGTAATAAATCAGGAGTATTTTGTATCTACTTTGTACATTTTTCATCCAACAAATCGTCTGACTAATCTTGTCTAATCAGATCAAAATTGTATTATTAATATAACTCGTAGCAGCTGTCAGGATTGTTACGTAAAATCCAGAATTAAATACGAAACCGAACATCAAAATTGCGTTTTTACTGCCTGCTACGGATCAGAGTCATACAAATTCACTCCCACCATAAAGGTCTCCATACAGGTGCTAATTTACCCGCACCTCATCTTTATGGCGATGCAATCACTAACAACAATAATAATAATATAATAATAATAATAATAATTTATTTATCCAGACATATCACACACACGTAACATTGGATAAGTCAACACAATTTCATAGGTATAACATTAACAGTAAAATAAATAACTCAGCAACGAAACAAGATACAGTTCATCTTAAGACTATATTACAAAATAGGTATATCAATTAATAAAATCTGCTATGGTATAAAAACAATTATCAGTCAAATATCTTTTTAATTTTGATTTGAACAAGTTAAAATTGAGTTCAGTTCTAATATTAACGGGTAAATGATTCATAAATTTAATGCCCATGTAAGAAGGTGCTTTTTCATATAATGATGTTTTATGATGGGGTATTCTAAATAGATTGCCATGCCTAGTTCCATAACAATGAGTTTCCGCATTTCTAATAAATTTACTAGAGTTCTTTACAATCTGCATAATGCATTTATAAATGTAAATACATGGAAATGTTAGTATATTATTTTTTTATAAAATACGGTATACAAGAATTCAATGGATGTATACCAAAAATAAGACGTATAATTCTTTTCTGTGAAATGAGAATTCAACTGATATTAACAAACACTACCTGCATATGATTACTTTATATGACAAGTGACAATAGATCAATGAATAATAAATATCGAGAAGTTGTTTAGTATCAAATGTAGATTTTAATTGCAGGAGAGCGTAATAACCCCTATTAAGTTTTTTACAAACGAAATCAACACTACTTTTCCAGCTCATATCATAATCAATGTAGGTGCCTAAAAACTTCGTAGTGTTAGATAATTGAATTGTTCTGCCATTTACTGTGACGTCAAAGGGTGCCCGAACATTACGCAAAGAAAACTGCAATAATCTTTCCTTAGAGAGTACATTATGACGCTTATGTGAACCTGGTACCCCACCTTAAAAAATTCAATACTTTTTTGATGATTTTTATGTACATGATTGTAGATAGTAATATTTTTTCCAGTTGTGGTAAAATAAAAAAATAAAAATCCTAAAGTCACCAACCGACTTTAACGGCACTGAAATCTGATAGTTGGTTCTTATAGAGAATCGTTTGTAGTTCATTGTGGTGAAAGAATTTTCATTTGCACTAGCAAGGAAAATAAAACAAACTACAAGTCAAAAAAGAGTTAAGACAACAAACGATTTTTCGGTTTCTGTTTAGGACATTGGCTTTAGATTTAAATGAACTGTAAACGACATTAAAGTTAGTACAAAAAACTACAAACTATTTTCAGCCTCTGCTTGAAGGATAGTGACACTATTCTAATTTGTAAGAACTACAAATGAAATGAAAGTTAGTACACAAAATGATTTTTCAGCGTTTGTTTGAAGTACAGTGACTCTGCTATTAGATTTTTTGTTTGATTGTACAAATTTTCATTTTGTTGGTAGTTCCCCGAAATCGAAAGTAGAGTCATTGCACTTCAAGAAGAAGCTGACAAATTTGTATTAACTTTAGTTTCATTTGTAGTTGTTTGTACTAACTTTCATTTCCTTTGTTGTTCCTCCAATTCTAAAGTAGTCACTGTCCTGACTGAAAAATTGTTTGTACTAACTTTAATTTCGTTTGTAGTTGTTTGTACAAACTTTTATTTGATTTGCAATTGCTGGAAATCAAGAGTAGATTCATTGTACTTCAAACAAAGGCTTAAGATATCTCAAAAACTGTCAATATTTTGTTATACACAAAGTTCTCTTAATATTTTACGTATAATTCGATAAAATAATCGAGGGGGTAACCACTCACGGAAATCTTGTCAGAAATCTTGCGAAATGGTGCGAAACCCCTAAACATTATGCGAAATCCCGAGAAATCGTACGAAATTCCGAAACATCATGCGAAATCTCCAGAAATCATGCGAAATTACAAGGAATCGCGCGATATTCCGAAAATTGGGTTCACTCAAGAATTAACTTCGGCGCTTCGCACCTTATGAAACAATTTAACTATTGTGCTAGAACAAAGAAATCGCTATTTCTAAAAGCTGTTAATTTTACAAATTTTTTTATAAATCAGAATTTCACCTAATGTCGTCTTTCGCGTCTTCGTCACTGGCATCAAATAATTTTTTTCTTGTTGTACAGGATGTGACTAGGATCGTACAAGAAATTCATTTTCTGACCAAGAATGTCACAGTTCTGAGTGATCTTAAAAATATTCTTTTTAGTTGAGTTAATACATCGGTATGTTTTTGAAATTATTTTGATAACTCGACTATACAGAGTGTCTGTTAAAGGTTGAGAAAACATACTACCACGTATTCTAAGGGCCACAATACGATAATCTATTATTAAATCAAGTTACTTTAGTCCAAAGTTTTATAGTTTCCGAGATACAGGGTGTTGAAATTACAATGTTATTTTAATTTTTTCTCAATAACTTCATATAAATAAATTGTAGTATATACAAATCTGTTCGCGGATTTGCTGTCAATTGTAGAAGGGGCCACCTCCAGTACTTCACAGGGATTTAAATCGTCATAACTTTTTTGTAACTGTACAGTGTGCTCTGGACAAAATGCTACCACATGTTCCCAGAGCCAAGATACGCTGATCAAACCCAATTTATCTCAGTCCAAAATTTTATAGTACTTATTTGAATAAAGTATGACAGAAGACAATGGGTTTATGTTTATGAAATTAAACCTTAAAATCCTATCCAAAATAAGGTCGTTCAAGACATTTTTTATTTATTTTAAGAAAAAAAAGGTCAAAGAATAATAATTATTGATTAAAAAATCAATACACCAGTGCACAACAAATTTATGACGATTTAAATGCATGTAAAGTACTGTAAGTGGCGCCCTCTACAATTGGCAGAAAATTGAGGCCATTTTTCAATTTCTCGTGTCAGAAAACTCACCACTACATGTATTTACTAAAATTTATAATAAAATTATTGAGAGTTCAACACTATATCTCGGAAACTATAAAATTTTGAACTAAGGTAACTTAATTCAGACCATCATATTTTGACCCAACCTCTTACAGACACCTTATAAGTACAGTAATTTTCGAATTAATTTTTATCACATGTGAAATCTTTGGAAATTCCTGCAAACGAAAATTGTTTCACTACATTCAAGTACTCGTACTAACGATTCTCTATAAGAGTCTTCGGCACTCAGATTTGAGTGTCGTTAAAGACGGAGGATGAATTTTTTAAGAAACGATTACCCGTTTTTTAATTTACTACAAAAAATATGACTGCAAACATGTACCTACATGCAACAATCTATAAGAATCACTAAAAACATAAGTTGGGTGCTATATTCGCATAGTCCATTATGTCTGTAATAATGATTTGTTGAAACAAATTTATTCTTCAGAAATAAATTTGTAATGCCTCATAAATTGGAAAGTCTGTTTACTGTTAAATAAGATAAATCAGCATTTTCATACATATAAAATCAATTGAGTTTAAAATTACGGGTCCCGTAAAACACCAAGTAAATCGTATCCTGCGTGGAAAGCTCTACAAGCTACAATAGTCCCAGTTATATGAATTTACTCCCACGGTTGCGCTCTCCACGGGCAATGCTGAATATCTCGAATTAAATCAGTGCGATCGCGAAACGCAGCAAGATAATTCAATTATTCGTCTAGGCTTTCGAGCTGTTTATTCGTTACCTTTGGAATTTATTTAAATTTAACTAACAAGCAAATTTAATATGAATAATTCTGAGACAACGTTAACACACGAATTTGAATGTTTCTCCTAGGAAATCGGATAGTTTTGCTACATTTACGTTATTATTAGGCGAGAACTAAGTAATTATTGCATAAATTACATACATACATTTCATGAACAACAACATTACAACAAACTTAATATCATTTGTGCAATCGACTATTGATAGTATGAGTAATAGGAAGCAGGTTGACGCGGTGTACACTGATTTTTCCAAAGCCTTTGATATAATTCATCATAACACACTTTTGGTAAAATTTGAAAACATTGGTGTACACGGCAACCTGCTCCGATGGGTAACATCTTATGTTCAAAACAGGTCACAGTGTGTTAAAATTAACAACGTTACATCATCTTACATAAATATCCCAACTAACATTTAAGCCTAATAGACTACTACACAAGAAAAATAATCCTAAATTGATCAAGATTTACTACTTTCTTCCATAAAAATAGTTTTCAATGTTACAAAATCTTATAATACCAAAATTTTAGTCAAAAATTTGTTAACTAAGAGTAATATAATGCCTTCCAAGTAAAATGAAATATATGTCAATTTATACAGTTCAAAATTACATATGGTTTACCTATTCTATGTTTTCAAATGCTAACATTCCAATAACGTGTAAGACGAAGTTATAATTTACTTAATTTCGCCTAGAAATCTGTCTTCAATATCCAAGGATTTTTTAAATTATTACAATAGGTAAATATTTACATATTTATTACGATATCAAAATACTTATTTTAGTCTTCAACTAGTAGTAAAATAAGGTAATAACTAGTTATTTTGCCCTATTAATCCTTCAATTGGTTTCTTTTATTTTTATTACAATATAATCCTATTTTCAACTTTGTTGATAACTTGTAAGGAATATTTGACCATTTCAATTAACCTAATAGAAATATTGTTCTATATTATTGTACAAATTTACTTGTTAATAATACTTCGACGTAAGTGTGTCTTATAAAAGTGTTTTAGGGAACAAGCTTCTTGTTATATGTATTCCGACAGATATTCATGTAATAGCACGTAGAAATTGTTTTGTGTTTTGGCGATCTGCAGTTAAAACTAAGCCCTACACAGTATTAAAAAGTTGTAAAAACAAGTTTAAGCCCACACTGCATATCATGTAAATCAGTCTAATGATAATACATCGATAAATACTTCATATATAAGTATTGTTATGACTGTTATCGTGTCAGATGAATTCAGTAGTGCACGTGAATTGAAATTCGAATTGAATTCCGTTCGAAAATATTTATTTTGTTTTTGTTATTACGCATATATAATATTATTGGCTTTAATTTGAAGTTTCAATCACAAATCCAAGAGTAGAATTTTATATGTAGGTACCTAGTAATAATTTAATTGGTAATAAATTACCATAAAATATCTTCATTTGGAGGAAATTTCAACCACAAAGTTAATATTTTCCTGTGACGTCAGCATTGGCATAGGCAATCTGCCCTATAGGTTAAAACATACAGACAAATTGACTTCAAAGTTGATTTTGTTTGAGCGGCCATATTGTTATAAACACTAAATGTTTTGTTCATTATTTCTAATTTAATTACTCATTAAAATTATGTTAATACAGATAATATTAGTTAATACATTTATGACGAAAGATTATTAAACACATTTTATCACGAAGTACATTCAGTTTTTATTTTAGGTTATTCTTCAGTATAGTAATATTATTAAAAGCAATAGTAAAATGTATATTTATAAGGCGCGTTATTTTTATGAAAGTTTGGTCATGACATTATACGAAAAATTTCCTGGGTTGTACAATTTGATGAATGGAAACCAAAAATACGTACTTTATTATATTAAAATCTAAATATCTATAAATATACTAACTCCTACTCTACTTGTAGCTTAGTAGCCTGACTTATAGTCTTTCTTTTCTTCCTATGCCTGTTCGCTATTAGAATATATAAAATGAAACATATAATGTTGTCTCTCTCTGGCAAAAGTATGTCATATAAAGGGCATAATTAGGGTAGATTTTGGTAATAATGTCTTTTATATTTCGAAATTTTAACATAAAATTGGTCCGTATTTCTTTTAGGTCCAATTATCTTATTGGTATAAAATTCTTGCCGACCAATTATTAACTTCCATATTACTTTAGTTTTTTTCCCCACATAAGGAAAAAGGCCAACGACTATAGATAAACTTCCCTTATATGGAATTGGTCATGAAAAGTTTTTGACCAATTCAGAGGTCAAGTTAACGTAATTTTAACTTTAATTGTTTGTTGGGATAACCTCAGGAGTACCCCAAGGGTCACACCTAGGACCGCTGCTTTTCTCGCTATTCATATATGATATCAATCAATGTTTCATGTATTCTAATTATTGTTTATATGCAGATGATTTGAAAGTCTATAAAACAATTAATGATATAAATGACTACAAATTTTCAATCCCATTTGTATAGATTTCAGAACTATTGTAAACTCAACAAATTGTACCTTAATATTGATAAGTGCCATTACATAACATTTTCTAGACTAACAATAAATTACCTGTTTCCTTATCATATTAACAATACGTTACTTACCAAAGTCAAATCTGTCAAGGATTTAGGTGTTGTGCTGGATTCAAAACTCATATTTGATACATATATTGAAAATATTACTAGAAAAGCATATAGGAACTTGGGCTTTATTGCTAGAAATACTAAATCGTTTACTAGACCGGCATCCGTCATATCTTTGTATAATTCTCTTGTTCGTAGTCACCTTGAATTTGCTAGTATTGTGTGGAACCCAAATTATGTTAAATATATAGAATGGATTGAAAAAGTTCAAATAAAATTTATTAACATGTTAAACTACAGGTTTAATAGGCATCTGCATTATAGACCTTATGAAATCAACTTAAAACACTATAGAATATTAAAGTTATCCTCTGGTAGATTAATATCGTACGTTTTAATTTTATACAAACTCCTAAATAGTAATATTGACTGTGATTATATTTTAAGTAGGCTTAATTTTAAAATAAAGCTTCGTACAACAAGATCGACAAATTTATTTTATTTAAATGTAAATCCTAATAATTATAGTTGCAATTCACCTATTACTTTAATCCAGAAAAACTACAACGAGTATTTCAGTCACATAGATTTGTTTGATAAATCATTTAATCAAATCAGGCGCTGTGCTATTAATGTTTTTTGTTAAAAATTTATTAGATTATATGTTTTTTTCTTTAGATATAAGTTTCTCTATCACATATGAACATTTCCTTTTTTACACATAAGTACATGCTTCTTTTTCATATTTTTTTTTTGTATGTAATGCACATAGTTATATGGTTAATGTAATCTTAAGTGGTATCCTATAATTGGAATTTCTATAGAAATTCTGTTGTATTCGATTTATTGTAAATAAATAAATAAATAAATGAAAGAACATAAATGTTATCTAGTTTAATATCTTGATATATAAGGTTTTTTAACTTTGGCGCCTCGCCTATCTATGGAGGAACAACATGAAAATATAATCTTTACGTAAAAACCGGGTTTTTTACTGAATAGAGCTTTGTATGTGTATGTGTATGTGTTCATTAGCATACCTAGATGTTTGGGATCAGAGAACATACATATGACTTCATTGATAGAAATTGTAGGGATTTAATTTATATTAGCTTAAAATACCTTTCTAATTCAGTAAAAAATGTTACAAAAGCTAATAATAAGGAATATATGGGTAGATATTGTGGGTGTAATTCAACGCTGGTTGGGGCTAGTTTTACACAATATTATTAATACCTAAAAATATATAAAAACCGGGTGTTGACGTCATCGACAATTGTAGCAAACATACACAAATGTCGCGTTAAATATAAATTGAACAAACTAGATGCTCTGTAGGGGTAACATTCAAATCCCAGTTGTTGTACGGATGTCCCATATACAGCCAAATTTTTATTACTTGTAGAAAAAAAATTAGCCCCAAATAAATATAACAAAATTATAAAATAAGTTTAAACAATAAATAATAATAAAGTTACAGAGTGTATCTACTTTAAATAACAACAAAAATATATTAGTAAACATAAAAGGTGATTCAGATCACAGATCTAAAAAAATGTTTTGAATGTACAGGGGACTCTTACAAATACAATTTTGAAAAATAAATTCGAATAGGTAGTTCGAAAATGATATAAAAATGCATTTCCGCACGGCACTGGAAACTGATTCACTGTAAAACCTGATGAGGCGTATAATTGGCGACCGGACAAAAAGTTAAAGAAATTCCCAAGGACATTACATTTTACAACACCTATTTTTATACAGCAAATTTAACTGCTGTTGTCGCTATTGTTGTCAATTATTAATATAATTAATTTATAATTTTAATTAGTAAAATAGTTTGACGTATCTGATGTTACCAGTTTGGGCCCGTCTTACCCAGTTTCTACAAACTAACACAAATGTTGCTGCAACTTGTCCGTTTTGAACTTGTAAGTTATTGGCAGCAGCTATGATACGCTTGCGTAAATTTTCAATAGAGTCCACTTCAGTGCAATATCCTTTATTATTTAAATATCCCCACAAAAATAAGTGTAACTGATTATTGGGAGATTGTGGCGGCCATGGTACCGGTTCTTCTCGTCCAACTCCTTGGTATTAATGCTTAGGCACGCTGTATATGGTACGGATATAATTAGGCCTCCTGTATGATACGCCACACTGCTGCAATACGCCGTGGACGCCCTGGACCTCCATCTTTTCAACGATTCGGTTGCAAATTTCTCGTGTCACGCCAGCGTTTGCACTACACTTGCACTCACTGCACATCGTTGTAAAAGTAGCTGCATTTGGAACATGTTTACCGGGAAATCGTTCTTCTAAAGCATTTTCACTTCACCATAAATTAATACTATACCCATCAACTGCGAGTTGCTATAGACGTAAGTCATTTTTGATATTTGAAAGACTACTTGTATAACAAAAAAGTTAATGATAAGTAATCGGATATTCGAAATCGCCTGACTACAGTAGCTCAGCGATGCAGCAATGTAAAGGTTGAAACTACTAGAACTTCAATATTTTTCGGAAACTATAAGGATTTTACATTTTTTTACGATATTGTCTCAATTTTTCGTGACGCATCTCTTCCCAATTTTTTTTCTGAAGTTCTGAATCACCCTGTATACTTAAAATTTTCAAAAGTTATAAGTATCTTAGGTAAGTTATGAAGGTCACTGTAAAAACTAGAAAATTTTTAAAATTATATATTTTCTACAGTGCTACATATGTAGAAATATAACGTGTGTTTAAAGTTTGGCTTATTTCCTTTTAAACTGATATTTTATTGTTTTTGCAACTTCAATCTAACTGAGTGTGATCCTGACCGACCAACAAAAATAAAAATTGTAAGCAATTTTCTGAAAATATATATATTTTTATTTATACTTAGATACTTTATGTTGTAACTGAATCTTGAAATATCCTGATTCACATGAGACATTTTCTAACTCTAAATATCATTCAAACAAACTGTCAACTCATTACTTTGACGTTTGTGAATCGCGTTTGGTTTCGGAACTTAGAACTGACATAAACTGAATTGTGGTTGCAAAACCGATCTGCTTATATATATTTTTAGGCTTGTCAAAGTTTCCGCGGTCTCGAGAACTAAGTGGAATATGATCTGGAATGTTCTAGAAAACGTCAAAATAAAGTTATTACAAAAAATTGTTGTCTCTGTTAGTTGATTTTAAAAACTAGTTTTAAGAAAATGGTATAAATAATTGAAACTGTGTGATAAAGGAGACATACTATTTTTTGTACTTACATATAAAAGTAAAGTCAATGCATCATATTCTTAGGCTGTCAAATGACTGTTAATGTAGTTCTGCTTATGTAATAAGTTAATAACTTGAGTGACATGTTTAACGATTTTTACCAAGTTATATAACTCTGAAATAGTAAATAACATGTTTGAGTTTGTTAATTTTTGCTTTGTATTTATTTACCGAAAACATCTTTATTATTTTTGTACTTGCGGCAAAGGCTATTCTGTGAAGTTTAGGTATTAGAAAAACAATAATTTGGATTCCAGTTTGAAAAATAACAATGATAATGGTAATGTTAATGATACCGATAACAATAATGATAACGACAACGATAAAGACAAAGATAACTATAATAATAACGATATCGATAATGATCATGAATATCGGGGATATTTGCGCGAATTTTGCAACATTTATTTTATTTATGGTGGGAAAATCTCAACTTTAGACAAATTTTGCAAGACAGCAAAAAGTACAAATATTATTGCTACTTTCATTATTATGAGATGCTAAGGTTTGTTTTGAGCTTCTGACAACCTACAAAGACAGTCAATAACAGTTTCATGATGAAAATGATAAAAAATGATATAGTTGACAAAATTCGTTAAAAATAGAGATTTTCCCATCATTAAATAAAACGCGCAAATATTCGCGAATTTTGCATCCATAAGAACAAAACTACACATAAACATTATTCACTGTTGGTTTATTGTCACTCTAACAGTCACACATTAGCACTTATTATATCGCCTTCTGTATGACCTTCATGTATTCATATTTTGTCAAAGTGTAATAATATTCTTTGGTTCACATTCCAACCTTTTAATATTTATTTTAAATAGTTTCTTCGCCATCTCTCTATTTCGTCTTTTTCTATCAGTATACTCTTTTCGATTTCATTTTATACGGAAATTCGTATATCAGAATTCATACGTCATGCATAATTCGCCAATGTACCCTTCTATCTTGTAAGATATAGCAAGTTTCCACTATTTTTCGTTTCGCATTTGTATGTTTTTGTCAATCTTCATTGCACTATACATATACACTACTCACGCACATTCTTGTTAATGAACTACGTAAATTTATAAATGATACTGCAGGAAACAACTACTCCGCGGGCTAATGCCCCGACCGGCATTGAATTATACCTGCAGTATCTGTGTGAAATGGTCATCTCACCTATGGCATACTGATGAGGGCTAACAAGCCCGAAACCGGTCTATGTCTGGTGGAGTGGCCGACAAGGGTTCTTGGCTGTTTCACACAGATACTGCAGGTATAATTCAATGCCGGTCGGGGCATTAGCCCGCGGAGTAGTTGTTTCCTGCAGTATCATTTATAAATTTAATGGCGCATCGCCCGGGGCGAGAGGGCTGCGGTTAAGTACCTACGATATTGTAGGTCGCTTTCTGCAAGTCGAGCCGCTTAGGCCGAGCAGGAAGTAGCAGACCAGTTACATCTCACCTAATGAACTACGTATTTCAATATCACTTAACACCCATATTTTGACCTCGCGTCCTAAACCCTTCATACATGTTATCATCCGATTTTGAGAATACGCTGTAGAACTTGAATTTTTCTACATTCTGCACCAAATTACTAATTAATTACATTCATAATTAGCGGAAATTTTTACACTCACACGCCTATAATAGCGCTGGAGATGGACCGCTGGACATTCAATCCATCACAACCAATAGAAATCGAACGTTTTGGTCTGGCGCATGTGAATTTGCTGCAGTAGAAACTGTGTAGTTGGGTATGATTTCAGAGATATGTGGCACTTACAATTTTATAGGAAAATATATAAGCTGCGGTTAGGTATAACAGAATTGTAGCCGTTATTAACGTTTTAGTGTGATCACCTACAATCAAATTAAATATTTATCAAATATAGAAATTTACTAATACAAACCTACGCTGGGGAATCAGTCTATGGCATCATCGTCATCAATTATCGACTTACGTTAGCTATCGACAGAACCAATAAATACTGTATTAACTAAATTGTACGTGGTCGTTACCTAATTACAATAATTATGTAGCTTTATCATAAAAATATATTTATCACTTGACTAATTTACGAGTCAATTAATTGTTGATATAAAGTAAGCATGTCGTCATTCGCGGTAATGGATTTGTAAAAATACGTAATAGAGAAAAATTTTAATCCCCTCAACCAGAATTTTTATTGAAGTTTCATTTCTATTTATTGATTTACAACTTCTTTGACGTAAACGTGAAATGAGTGATCCTTTAATCAAAACTCGAATGCTTTTCTGTAGAAGTACCTCACCGAAAGTTTGGCTAAGATCTTTTTAAATGAAACCATATAAAAATATATTATTCATAATTAAGCAGTTAAATTTCCATAACATTTCGCAACTAATGTTAAATTTTATCTCTTTATTTATTTATTACTTACATCCTACCGTCCTACGGCCATTTACGGGTGTACAAGAAAAATACAAGATATAGGTAGTTATACAAATGAAAAGTAATATAATCGTAAATAAGTAATATATTAAGATATTTATATAACACTAACTTAATATTATGAATTTAATTGGAAATCAGGTTAGATATTTTATTTTTAAATTGAGATAAAGTGCAATGAAATACAGGGAGATTCAGAACTTATTTAAAAAAAATTTTGCGTACAGGGGACTTTTACAAATACAATTTTGTAAAACAAAAATCAAAAGGGGCAGTTTGGTCATTTAAAAATACAGTTCTGCACGCCAGGGAAAACTGGTCCACTGTAAAACCTGATAAGGCGGCAATCTGCGACCGGACAAAAAATAGAAACAAATGCTCAAGGAAAGAAATAAATAACATTTTATAACGCCGATTTTATACAGCAAATTTAACTGCTTTTGCCTCTATTGTTATTAATTATAAATAGATTTAATTTGTGGTTTTAATTAATAAAATAGTTTGATATACCTACCTGATCTTACAGCAACATTTTGTTACCCAGTTTCTACAAACAAACACAAATGTTTTTGCATGTTTCCGGAAATCATCAATAATATGTATCCACTTCAGAAGTCCAAATGATTTAAAATCAGGAGGTTGTGGCGGTCATGGTACCGGTTCTCTTCGTCCAACTCCTTGATATTAATGCTTGGACACGCTGTACATGATATGGATATAATTGAGCCTTGTGTATGATACGCCTTGGACCTCCATCTGTTACACGATTCGGTTTCAATCGCGTTGCACTACACTTGCACTTACTGCACGCCGCTGTAAAAGTAGCTGCGTTTTCACAGCGTTAGCATCAATTCCGAGTGGCTACTATACACGTAAGCCATTTTTGACACTTGAAAAACTAATCTAAAGACCGAGCTAAAGATTAAACTTTAGTGTCTACAAAAAGTAATCGGATTTCAGTATTCGGAATCGCCTGTCTAGAGACTACAGTAGCCCAGCAATATAAAGGTTGAAAATACTACAACGTCAATAATGTGTTACTCGGCAACTATAAGGATTTTACAAACATGTTTTTACGTTACTGATTCCATTTTTCAGGAAGCATCTATTCTCAAATTCTGTTGGTAAGTTCGAAATGACCCTGTATATCAATATTGTCTCATCTGTTGTAACTTCTACACATGGATGTAATCGGTGAGTGAAAATAATGAGTGATGAACAAAATTGTGAATTATCTATATTTCTATATATATAGAAATATATAGAAATGTGGTATCAGCTAATTCACGTATTTTCCTTAATGAAAAATTGAATTCATTGAAAAGTAATTTATAATTATAATTTCTGAGAAAGTATGTACTGTTTTGTAAAATAGAAACATTTTTCTGATCGCTCTTCGAAAGTAATATATACCTAATCTAATAAGGATTCCAAATAGTCCTGCAATATTCAAGTTTACTTCGTGCAAGAGCAAAATATAAAGTACATCTAGCTTGAACATATGCAAATCTCTACAGTTTCTAATTAAGAAGCCCAAAAGTTTGGTAGCCTCAGATACAATGTTATATATATGAACCGAAAATGTTAATTTTAGACCAAACGTGATTGCCAGGTCCATAATTTCTGATTTCCTAGCAAGTATGACATCATTAATGTTATAATTGTAGTGTAACATTGCATTCTTTCGACCAAATTACATAATATGGCACTTACTCAAATTCAGTGAGAAATTATTGTTCAGGCACCAATCACTGAAAGAAGTTAAGTCACGCTGTAAAAGTTAACAATCTGAGATGGTACTCTATACAAGAATAAATATCATTAAGAAGCATTAAAAAGGGCAGTGGTCCAAGAGTAGATCCTTGTGGAACTCCAAAGCCAGCAATAAATTCAGCAGACTTAATACCTTCATATTCTACATATTATATAGTCGCAGCAAGTTGCGGATTAAATAGGGAAAAGTTCCGTACAAGATGGATCGGAATGCGGTTTTCTGCATTTGCTTCTAAAAATTATTAATCCAAAATTCACCTAGGTGGGAACATGCTGAAATTCGTAGTTGCATCGCTGCAGCCAAAAATGCATTCGAAAAATGCATTTTTTGAGACGCCCTTTGGATAACTTAATAAATTTGTAAAAAAGAGTCGGAATTGGCCCAGAATGGGTGCCCTGGGGTTTTTGAGGTCGCTGATCACGATTATGATGTCCAAATCGCCACCCTGACCACCTGGGACTCAGGAACGCCGACGAAAGTCATCTCCGTGGAACTCTCACAAAATTCATCCCGGGAAGGAAAAACACTTGGTGCCCGGGGGTTTTTTGGGTCGCTGAATTCAAATATGGCATCGGCGAACACCCCCCAGACACCTGGTGCGTCCCAACCGGGACATGAACGTCATCTCCGTGGAACTCTCACATAATTCATGCGGGAAAGCAAAAACACTTGGTGCCCGGGGGGTTTTTTGGGTCGCTGAATTCAAATATGGCATCGGCGAACAGCCCCAGACACCTGGTGCGCCACAACCTGGACGTGAACGTCATCTCCGTGGAACTCCCGCACAATTCATGCGCGAAAGGAAAAACACTTGGTGCCCGGGGGTTTTTTGGGTCGCTGAATTCAAATATGGCATCGGCGAACACCCCCAGACACCTGGTGCGCCCCAACCTGGACATGAAGGTCGTCTCCGAGGCTTTCCAGACACACTCGAAAAAGATGAACCGGAAATCGTTACGGTGGGTTTTCGGTCGACAAAGCAGAATTTGACGTCGAACAGGATCCCCCGAGCACCTGGTGCACCGCAACCTAGACCTGAAGGTCGTCTCCAGGCTTTCCAGACACACTCGAAAAAGACGAACGAGAAATTGTTAAGGGGGGGGGGGGGTTTCGGTCACCAAAGCAGAATTTGACGTCGAAAAGGATTAAAGTTCAATTATGTATCCTGGAAAGAAATAGAGTGAATAGAAAGTCGATTTTTATGTAATTGAGTTTCAGAAACTCTTTATTGATCTCAAATCAAATACAATTCAACCGTAACTTGACCTAACCTGCTTCATTCATAATTTCAACTCGTTACTAAATATCGGATTCTCCATCAAGTGACAAATCGTTAGCCTGTTCATTTTCTTTGTCATCTTTCTTATCTAAGGTCTCTTCCTCTGCCGCAATAATGTCTTCAACTGAATATCGATCGGTATTGCTGCAAGTAGCGCCTTCACAAATTTTACATGCAACATTGCAAGGGAGGTCGTGCTTCCTACAAGTACAGTTCATCAGATTACAATTTCCTGCACATCCACAGAATATTAGTTCCATTAGACTCTTTTTTACAAATTTATTAAGTCGTCCAAAGGGCGTCTCAAGAAATGCATTTTTCGAATGCATTTTTGGCTGCAGCGATGCAACTACGAATTTCAGCATATTCCTACCTAGGTGAATTTTAGATTAATAATTTTTAGAAGCAAATGCAGAAAACCGCATTCCGATCCATCTTGTACGGAACTTTTCCCTATTTAGACCCGTTTTTCACGTATCTTGCTGCGACTAATAGTAATCGATTATTTAACTATGACTCAAAAAGCTGTAACAATTTTTTTGCAATACCAGAAGCACTTAATTTTTTAATTAATGTATTATGGTAGACTCTGTCAAAAGTCTTGCTGAAATCAGCGTAAACAACATCTACCTACTTGTTTTCCGATGTCAAGAGAGCCTGCAGTTAACAAATTAGTAGCCCTATTTCGTGACTTTACAAACCCACGTTGATATTCAGATAACGATTAACATTATGAACGTGAATTTTGTCGTACCTACTTAAGAAATCTCATTTATTTTGTACATATGCACAATTATACAAGGTGTTTTCAAAAGAAATAGCACAAATGGTACGAGTGAATCTACAGCTAAAAAAAACACATTTTGCATAAAAATTACCTTAGTAAATACAGACTCTCAAAGTTTCCAAACAAATATGGAATGAGCGGCTAGAATTTGAAAACTAAAACAGATATAATAGTCAAATGTTACAGAAATTTTCTAGTAATGCGTGTGCAACATCTCAACAATTTTTCGAAAATGTTTGTCCCTTGGAGGTGGTTAAAATAATCCCCTAAGTATTTCTTGCTACCACTTATTTGTTTGACAAAAATTGAATATTAAAGTATATCATGTATCAGATGTCTGGTTTATTTTAAAACTTTTATCTCTCTTACGTTTTAGCTTTAAAACTAACCGTTTATTAACAAAAAAAAATGAAATTTATTATCATTCGCATTACAACTCACACAATGTAACTAAGAAATATTTAAGGAAATTCTTTCGCATGTATAGCATCCGCTTGTACTTATGTAGAGGATCATTGTAGATTTTTACAGCATAATTATTGTGAAAAGTAGGTCACCCACACCATATACCATCTCAACGTAATTATCTTCACAGTAGACACCATAAAACATACAATAGAGCAGGCAAATATGTTTCGTAGTAGGCACTATCGGTGCATTGAACAAAATACCGGAAATGTGAATGATTCTTGTCATCCTATTATTCGTGGCCACGTATATCAGCCGTAGATATTCGTGGAGAGGATTGGCATCCTCTTTGCGAGTATGGTAGGGTCGGTTAAAGTGAGAGATTGATATCGGCCGACGTTTGTTTACCCCCCCCCCCCCCAGGTTTTCCAGGTTTCCCTCATTCCTGCACTGAATGGTGGTTAGGGCTTACCCACGTAAGTCGTTTCTGGGCGCAAATGCAGCCTGCTTAATAATAATATGCTAATATACCGCCCCTCTCCTGCACAAGTCTTCGACTTTTGGGCTAATCCTCGTGATTAGAATGAGAGGTAGAGATATTATTATTACATTATTACGCACAACTAGCGCCCTCTGTGGTACCTGACGAAACTACTTTCTTAATAAGTTGGTCGGTCAGTGGTCGCACGGTTTAAGGCGTCAGTACGTGAATCGTTGTGGCTAGATCGGTGTGAGTTCGAGTCCCGCAGCCGGTAACCGTGTATAAGCTATATTCGTGAAGAGGATTGGCACCCTCTCTGCGTGTATGATAGGATGGAAAAATGTTAGCTTAGGTCAATGTGAAAGATTGATACCGGTCGACATTTGACTACCTTCCTAATTAATGAGGTTTTCCGGGTTTCCCTCATTCCTGCACTGAATGGTGGTTAGGGCCTACCAACGTAAGTCGTTCCTGGGCGCAAATGTGGCCTGCTTAATAATAATATTGATTATAATGAGGGGTAGTGATATTCTATATATTATTATTAATAAGTAATGTTCAGATAGACTAACCAAATTCTATTAATATCGGCTTAGAAGTTCTGAAGATATTTGGACAAAACAAAATCTTAGACCCAATTCCAAGGGGCCTCATTGCCCCAAAAATAGGAAAACAATAAAATACTGACCAAATAATTTCTCACGTAGATTCTGTACTTAATTTTGGCCTAGTGTTTCTGAATTAACCTGTCTATCATGGTTTGCAAAAGGGTCATAGAATTGTCAAAGCAGACAAAAATATAACGATAGCCCCACCGTTATTTCCTCAAATATCTTGAAAAAGGTTGAAGATATAAAAGTATACAAAAGTTTTATCAGGTCAGGATTAAAGTGCTTGAATAATGGAGTGTGATGTGCTCTTTGCGGTTTGTGGAAACGATATTATAAAAGTCTTTCGCAACATAATGCCGTATGCCGTATTCACGCAAGCCAGGTCTGATGTTCACGATGAAGGACGTTCATCATTACTGAAAACTTGAAGCAACAAGTGGATCAAGTAATCAAACGAAATGAAACGTGTTTTTCACAACTGAAAATAAACAACAATCCACGGAGTGGCATTTATTATGGTTACCTTATATGGCTTACGGTTCTTTTGATTGCCTTTCTGGCTAGGTGAAATACTACTGTCACTTGCAATTAAAATAAATTGAAGATCAAATACAAAGTGGTCCTAAAAATTTTCTTCAGGCAAGTGTACATACACAAAATAAGTACATTATACATATGGGCGAAGTTGAGGGGGCCTTGGGGGCGTTTAGCCCCGTCCCCAAAATCGAATTAGCCTCCCCCTCAAAATATTCATGAATATCACCAACACACTTAAGAACCGAAATTAAAAAAGGATGCGGAACAAGTTGAATACGCATTGACCAATTTTTATTGATCATTTAAGTTTTTTTGAAATGTTTGATTTTCAAAAAAAAACCTGGTTTCTCTTCTAACTTTAAAGAGATATAAGAGAATATAACAGTAAATTATGAAAATTGTTCAGTTCTTATAACTGGTCTTTTTACAGTAATAGCAATGCGTTTTTTGTATTTCAAACTAGGCATTCCAAATTGAGCTTGTGTTTTTTTACAATCTTTCTTTCCTGTCTAGCGAATATTAAAAACACTACGGCATTCTTACACGTACTTATTTACTAATGGCGAATATTGAACATTCATTTTTCCCCTGTACCTTTCATTTGTGTTGTATATAAAAATAATGTCCTAAATCATACTAAAAAGTTATAAGTAAATTATATTGGTAACTCACAGACTATTTTATTATTATTTTATTTATACAGGGTGATTCAGAACTTATCTAAAAAAATGTTTGAATGTACAGAGGAATCTTACAAATACAATTTTGTAAAAATAAAATCAAAAAGAGCAGTTCAAAAATGATTTAAAAATACACTTCCGTACGGCATTGGAAACTCGTACACTGTAAAATCTGATAATTATGAATAGAATTAATTTGTGGTTTTAATTAGTAAAATAGTTTGACATATCTGACCAAATACAAAAATACTTAAATACTTTAAAAAATGGCATCATATTGCATTTAGTAGAAACAAAAATCAGATCGTAACAAGCTTTTTCTTGTCAAATTATAAATTGCAGAAAGTTTCACAAATTTCAGATCTGCATTATTTTTGATAGTAAAATGATATTTCATCGTCATATTAATAATTACAATTCTGCAAAAACTAATAAAATGTTCGATTTATCAGTTAGGAGTTTTATTGATTTTCAAAATCCAGATACTCTCCGTAATTTAATTATGGCTTCTGTTAATAGTACAGTAACTATGGCTCAGTAATTTGGAACCCGCAATATATCGTATATATCCATCAGCTTGAAAAAATCCAAAATAAATTTATAAGATATGTAAGCTCTATTCTGACATTGTAATTATTATAACATTCTGTAATAAAAAAGCAATTAAACTTAATATTTCTTGAGGACAGGAGACGTATAACTGATATTAAATTTATTTATAAAATTATTAATAATTTAATCGATTCATCTGAAATTAATAATTTAATAAACTTTATAGTTCTATCGTATGCAATTAGAAATAAAAATATATTCCAATGTGAACATGCTAGCACCAATTATTATTTGAATTTATCCCTAAACAGGTGTTTATTTAGTTAATAAAATCGTCCAAACTGTTGATACTTTTTCTATCTCTATGCATTCTTTAGATGAGACCCTCAAAAAATATTTCTGTAATTTTATTTAAAATATTTGCATTTATTGTTATTTTTTTACTGCTTGGATGCACTGTACCTATATGTCATTCATTCCATTTATTGTTTTTTTTATATATTTTTTTTAATTTTCATATTCACTATTGTGTGTATTATTATTTGTCATATAAGGGAGTACGTATTGGGATAAATCCTGTTGTTGTTCCTTATACAATAAACAAACAAACAAGCTGGGCTGAATTACACAACATATTTCCCCCGTGTTTTAGCACTCTATGACGGTATAAAACCTCAGGCCAATACCAACTTTATATGCATTTAATTGTCAATTTCCGCAACAGGCACCATTTAGTTATTGCATTTAAGTAGATGGAAATTCCTGCCAGTACAAATTCTCTCTCGTATAGATCACCTATGTAAATATTGAAAGGCATTAAGTGGTTTCTGTTAGTACAAGCAATTTATTAGCTTTGGATAATACAATGAGAAAAAGGGGTATTATCAACTTTAAATTGGGTGAGTATATATACATTTTTTTCATTACTCCAAAATTAATATGCAAGCTAGTAGTAACTAATTACAAATATTGTAATAGGCTGGGAAAAAATGCCCACATATTCCGAAGGCCAAAATATGATGGTAATAAAGGTAATCAAATTATTAAATTACCTTAGTCCAAAATTTTATGATTTCCAAGATACAGAGTGGTAAAGTTACAATTCTATTTTTAGTTTTTCCTCAATAACTTAATTATAAATTTTAGTAAATATATAAAACTTGGCGATGGGGAGTTGCAGAGGGTAGTTTTTTGGCAAGAGAAATTTAAATATGGCCTCGAATTAATTGTCAATTATAAAGAATTCGACCTACAGTATTTTACATGCATTTAAATCGCAATATTTTTCAAATTTGTTTAAACGTGTTAAGATTAATTTCCCTAATGTTTATCAAGAAACTTTTCCTGAAAGAGCATTGCTTAGGTAAGTTTTTAATAATATCTGAATAAACCTACACACAAAGGTTTAAATAAAATCCACATTTAAACTCTTCGCTTTTACAAAGTAGAAAAACCATGTTTATTATGTTCTAGGTAAGTATCAAAGCCACATTGGATTTTATTGGATGAGTCATTTAAATAATCCATTCGTTCCTAATAAAAAAAAGTATAGAGATATTTGTTATAAAAAGGTTTGCTTTTCTTCTACACTTCAATAATTGCAGAAAAGCACGGTTCAATTAAAAAATTAACTATCACAAATATTGTAACACTTGGTATATGGGTATGTTTGTTTGAATCGACTCAAAATCACGTATTCTATCACCTCCTAAAATTATTGTAACGACTTGTAAGAAACTCTGTATGATGTAACAGGAAAATCTATTATTAATTTTTTGGTATAAGAAGTCTTACAGCGATCATAGTTAATATTGTCTGAATTATTTTACGTTCTTGTATAGGTACCTAAAATTGTATTATAAATTTCCGGCACTTTTACTATAATCAGTAATGATTATATTATTATACCATTGAGGTATTTGTATCTCATTTTTTGAACCACCGCCGTATTGTAAAGATACAAATATATGCTTATAATAAATAGTGGAATTATTGACTTTTATAGAAATTAATGTCTGTCTTAAAGTCTTATTATTTATTTCCGATTAATAAACAATCCGAAACACTGTTAAAATTCCTAAAATTCTAAAACCAAACAGATAAAATCGAGAAGAATCCACCATGTGCAACGCGCGGGAACAGTGAAATTTTTATAAACAAAAGATTAATTATTATTATCTTGCTGACGTGAAACTGTGACGTATATTTCTTATCTGTAGTATCTCGCGATGCAATGCTCTGGCAAATTTTCTTTAGATCCTCGTTATTTTGTGGGTGAATTATTGGAGTAAATATTAGTGATGTTTCTACTTGATATACTCCATTCGTTATTTTTACATATTCTAATGTCCCAGGTTGGTGAAATGTAATGAACTCCGACTACGTCCAACAATATCAGAAAGTTTGCCACGTGGGTCACTGCTGTATTTGTAATTCCCTTAATAGACTTTTTATTGAACGAATTCCTATCAACACCGTATTTTAACACATATTCATTTTTGTAGGTACGGACACTGCTTTAATTGTTTTACGTCATATATTTTATAGCAAAAAAATTGTCACAAATCAGCTTTGGTGACTTAGCAACTTCCGAAATTCGGAAATAACTCTCAGATTCTTCAAATGAGTCTTGGCTTCTTTAATAAAATTTATGATAAGCCGTATTAAGCAGGAATCTACAAAAAAGTGTTACTTTTATTGTGATAAAATTGAACAATATCGTATTATTGAATTCTACAATAATGTATGTAGGGAAACAGCCAGAACCACTTTATTTTAAATTTCGATTTTATTTATAGGAGACCGTGCGTTAAACTGCATATTATAGTAAAATTATTAGAGCGATAAGTGTCACTTCAATGTCTGAGGGCTTTACTAACGTCTTCGGGCGCTTATTACTGTTGTTACTATAATGCACTAAATATTCACTCTCCTTTAACTAATGGCGTGTTTTCTATGTTTATTGAAGGAAAATATCATTTTGTGTATCACATTTTATGAAAAAAGATAAAGAACTACAAACAATAAATTACAATTTAATCATACTAATATAATTATGAATTACATTTTTATGTTTACAATAAAATTAACGTAACCTATAAAAATATTGGGACAGAATTTGTCCAGTTCATATTCTACTTGTTCTGCAGGACTACTTTTTGTCATTTCAGTAACATTAGTTTTTTTTGGAAAATTCTGCGGAAGATCTAGAGCACCTACTAGTTGAGGGCATATTAGTACCAATATTTTGTTTTGCTATTTCTACTTTATTGGACAATATAAATTTCAGTAACAGTGGTTGATTTCCAACCACCATAGCGCTTAATATCAGTTATAGGGGAGAGTGGGGAAATACCAGTCGGGTGGGTAAATACGGTCACTCGAAATGTTCTATGATAAACGTACGCAACTCGTTAGATATGTGGCGCCATCTACTATCTATCGGTACAAGTTAAATCTAACAGGTTTCGCTTTCAAGGCTACAGTGTAAGACCTGCGCTTTTACGGTGAAGTTAGTACCTCGTTTTATTGTAATATTTTGACGAATTCAAACCAAGGTAAGTACTCATGTACGTTATTTTTCTGCACGTTGTAACAAGGAATATCTTAAGGAGCATCTTGCCGTTTAGATTCTACTTTTACAGGCGCATAAATGAAGGGAAATAATTTTAGGTTAGGTTTAGGTTGCCAGATTGCTTTCGGGAAATGCCGGTCAAAATAGTTGGGGCAATACCAGTCGTGACCGGTATTATCCGACAGGCCTTCATATGACTAAGTAGGATGTATATTTTATAAAATATTTAAAATTAATATGCTTTATTTTGTACAGATGCCTAGGACGACTAGGAAGAACAGGCAAAAAAGAAAAAATAGAGAAAGGAAACAAAAAAGACAAAGAAGAAAAAACCGAAAAAGAAAAGAAATCAAAGGTGACGTTTAAAAATAAAAAGGGGCGAGGAATTTGGGAGAGATGGTGAGTTGTGGTACCGCTGTATAGTGCGCGGCCAATGGGTTCACGAGTTATATAGTGGTTGGGACACTGCTGAAAACTATATGTGCAATATTTGTTTAAGAAAATAAAACTATCCATGTATTTTTTATTATTTAGTTTTGATGTCGTAGTTTTCAAGTTGCAACCTGTTATTTCTTTATAACATATAATAAAAAACTTTATTATACTTTTCTATTCAATACAGTTTCTTTATTTTCTGAAAAACATGTCGTCCTACTTATAAAAAGCACTGAAAAATGGCTAACCGGTATTACCCGCAAGGTGGGGGAATACTGGTCAATGTTACGACATTGGTCAGGAGCTAACCACTCTTTTTCAGATTATTATTTTGTTTTAAGTGGTAGACCACAGTCTAGTGGATACATGAGGCTATCTCCTATAATATTTACATTTGGCAAGAAAGCAATATTTTCTGATTTATATGTGATTTGGCTTAACTGACCGCCATTCCCCCATTCTCCCCTACCTACTCCAGCGGCGGCTAGTAATATAACCGAAAAACGTCGAAAATAATGCCCGGTATATTCTTTTGAATTTGGCTATTTAAGGTAATAAATAACGTTGATGCTAATGCTAATATATCCTATATCCTGTTGATGAAGAGCCGCATATTTTCTGTACATATCCAAATATATTGGTGACTTGATTTCATTATTTATCAATTGTACTAAACATGCGCTGTGTTTTAGTATTGGATTATTTTGTAGTTACTAGCAAAGTTTTGTCTAAATTCAGAATATGACTTAAGCCTCAGGCTATTATCTTCAAGCTATGGGTGTTCACGCCCTTGATATGTAAATTTAAGTCACAGTTAGATAAGTATGTGAAGAATATAATTACATCTATTTTGAATAAATATTAAAACTGAACTAAAATTTAAAATTTGCCTTCGATTCCTATTGCTTCGCCCTAGTGGACAAAAAAATTGCTCTGGGCAAGGGTAATTGACCTGAGTAAAATGAACCACATCATGAAAAGTATATCTCTAACACTTGAAATATATATTTGAAACATTTTAGAATACAGCAACAATTTCTACAACAAATCAAAGTATAATATTATTAGCGTATTAGCTAATGTGATTGATTTTTTATCCATAATAACTCCAGGTCTTTAACACTAGTGCAACGTTTCAGAGTTTTATCGTTGAAGTTATAGTTAAATAAAGCAGGGTGAGTATTGAACAAACAAATTGACAAACTTATCAATATTAATTGGTAAGTGATGCTCTGAATACTATTCCTTACCTAAACCTATGAATTTCTCTAATTTTAAGCAATGATCAATGAAATGGATATTGTTAGAAAGCAAAGATCGATAATAATCACAGCTTAACCCGAGAGACACAACTCCTCGGGATAGGGTAGATGAGACAACGGGCCACACATTCGATCACACACAACCTGTTTAGTTGGAAGTATAAAGTCTGTATCCTTAATTAACATATGATAATGACAATAAATGGCCCAAGGTTAAATCCTTTGGGTACACCAAAAGTAGCTAAGGAAATATTTGATGTTATTTTATTATAAATATACGAAGGAGTTTTTGTCGAAATCAACATATGGTAAAAACAAATTGCGTGATTTTGTCTAGTTTTCATAAGCAACCATTTCAGACTCTTGAGTGTTAAATGTATGATTATATTTTTAATGCCACATATAAATCGGACACAAGCATTTTGCATTCTCTGGGTTCTGGACATATCAGTACTGTCTATACAAGGGTTATAAATAACGTCGCGGTAATTAAATTGTGACAAAACTATAGACTCACACAGTAGAATCTTCATTTGTTTACTTAATCCTAACCTAACTTTTTATACGATGGCAGTTTCAATGTACCTATCATTTTGCCGGTTATTAGGCACAATGATGTCTTACAGATACTTAGGCGAACTAAAGATTCCTTCACCATGGGTATAGATGGTATTCCAGGTTTTATCGTCAAGGACTGCGCCTATGCTTTGGTTGAACCATTGTGTATTATTTTTAATTGTATATTAAAACACTCTACTTTTCCCTCTCTTTGGAAAAAGGCATATGTGTGTCCTATTCTCAAAAAGGGCAATCGAAGCGACGTAACTAATTATAGAGCCATCTCTTTGCTATGCAATTTTTCGAAAATCTTTGAAGCCACATTGTACAGTGAAATCTATCGGGTAACTAACCAGTTAATATCCATAAAACAACATGGATTTATGCACGTAAGATCAACTATTTCGAATCTTGCTGTTTTTTCGCAGCATATTTCTGAAATTTTAGATGGTGGAGGTCAAGTCGATGTAATTTTTACTGACTTTCAAAAGGCTTTTGACCAAATTAATCACTACATATTACTGGAAAAGTTACATCACTTTGGTTTTTCTGATTCATTAACTACACTTTTTGAATCATATCTAACGAATAGACAGTTTCAAGTCAGATACTCAAACTTTACATCTTGTTCATTTTATCCCTCGTCAGGGGTACCCCAAGGTTCGAATTTGGGACCCCTGCTGTTTCTTATTATTAACGATCTTCCTGATATGGTATCTTGTGAAAAATTGGTATTTGCTGATGACTTTAAGCTGTATACAGTAATTAATTCTTTGTCAGATTGTTACTTGCTTCAACTTAATATTGATCAGGTGTCCCTATGGTGTAAACGCAATCAGCTATCCCTCAACTCATCTAAATGCAAGGCTATGTCTTTCTCCCGTAAGACCAATTTTGTAACTTATGATTATACTATTAATGACTACGTCATTAGCCGTGTTGAATCACTGAAAGATTTAGGGATTATCTTTGACAAGAAACTCACTTTTGTTCCGCATATCAATAATATAATATCGAGTGCTGTCCAGTCTTATGGTTATATTTATCGTAATTGTAGGGACTTTAAGGATGTACAAACTTTAAAGATTTTATTTTGTTCCCTAGTTAGCTCTAGGTTGGAGTATGGTTCCATAATATGGAATCCAATTTACAATGTACACAATCGAAGACTAGAATCGGTACAGAGACAATTTCTAAAATTTTTGGCATTTTTGAAAGATGGTGTTTATCCGCCAATAGGTTTTAATCATGCTGATCTCTTAAATCGCTTTGGATTCCAAACTCTTGAAGTACGACGCAATATTGCCTTGATTCGATATCTTTTTAAAATCCTGAACCATAGGATTGACTGTTCGGATATTTTAAGTAAAATATGCTTTCGGGTATCACCTGCAAACTTGAGACATCAGGCACTGTTTTATTGCAGTGTACCTCGAACCAACGTCCTAGCCAAATCTCCGTTATTTTTAATGTGTAGTATTTATAACAGACTCGCATCGGATTGTGATATCTTTAATGATAATATAAGTGCAATTTGTAGCCATGTGCTTCATAACTAGTTTAAAATTTTCTATTTGTTCTAGAATATATTTTGCTTTTGTTATTGTATTATGTATAATGTTCTTACTTACTCGATGTATTATTTAGAATTTTGTATCAGTTTATTCCTGTAATTGGGATATTTCCTGTTGGAATAATAAATTACTATTACTACTATTACTATTACTACTAATTAATGCCGACTACCATATAGAAGCTTTACATTTGCTATTTTTTAACATTGAACTTTCAAATGATTTAAACCTCATACCAGAGTCTAATATTACAGCTAGATTCTTAGCTTCTCGAGTAACAATAAGAGTTTCATTGTTTATGCATATACGCATTGAATGAACTTCATCCAAGACAATATTTCGGCCAAAGAGTAAAACGGAAGACTTGGAGCTCTTTAGTTTTAAAGAGTGACCAGACGCAATTGTAGACAAAGCCTATAGGTCAGACGTCAGATGGTATAAATGAGTAATACAGTTGCGTATCGTCTGCATAGAAATCATATTTACAATGGTTAATGAAGGTTTAATTATTTTTTCTAGGACCTTAGATAAGTTTGGGAGACCTAGGTTTGAGGTCTTTGAATTCATCAGATCAGAAATCTTTGGGGGCGGTTTTATTAGCGATTGTTTCCAGCATGAAGGTTGCACAATATTGTTTAAACAATAATTAATTATATGCGTTATATTATGAACATAGAGAAAAAAGTATAGAGAAAACTTTTATAGGGGCCGTGGACATCTGCTAATCTTGTTTTTCGGCGCAACCACCGGGAGCGCTGTAACACGTACTTGATTTAACAACAATTTAATTTTCTTATTGGGATAGCCAGTAACAGCAGTAACGTGTGAAATATTTAGTCAGGTTGTTTTTTTTAGATTGGTTATTGATTTTAATTTTATTATTGTAAAATGTTAGTTTTAAGTACTTTAATATTTATTTTGTTATGGACATAATTAAAACAAGATGATACGTAGCGGATGTCAGGATACGGCGCTGTTTTCCAATAGAAATATAAAAGCAGTTCTTTAATCAGTGATTGGAACCTATTAACTATGAACTCTTAATGAAATTGTCAAAAAAATATACAATTCGTACTAATTATGTGTGTGTCATAGATATGTTTTAAATGACTCAGTTGTGCCGTGTACTAAAAGAGGCTTAAGGCAACAGTAGTTCCAATGTTGTATTTTCCATGTAAATGTGTATTAAATACCTTTAAAAACTTTAATTGTCGGAACTGGAGAACACTTTAAGTCAATGCTACTGCGCTAAACCAGGTATAAATTGATTTTTCAATTGTTTAAGTGAATTGACCAAACAGTAATAAACATCAGTAGCATGTTCCATCTATACAATCTTATACATATGTATACATAATACTATATTTTTAAGGAATCACTGTATTGTCTCTTTTACTGTTATAGTTTTATGTTTACTTGTTTTATTTGTTATCTGAATAAAACATTATATATAATATATAATTACTTTTATTGCATATTTTCATGTCAGAGTATAGATATTCTTTTTATTTTAAAGAATAAAAAGGGATAGAGGTACTTTTCGAACACTCTAAGAGAACAGTCGCTCGAAAACGACATTAGATTTCAATAAAATACAAAATACAACAAGGTGCTTTTAGTAAATGTGTTAATAATCGACAAATTTTTGTAATATGTAATACTTATTTATCAAATGTGTATGTGGTAGATCCCAAACTCTTAACTAATGTTAATGTTTTAAGAGTGTTGCAGCAGTTATATGCTATACCGAAAATTTCCTGAGTGACAGCTACCAAATAGAAAAACATGTTTTGTAGTAGAAAGGCGGTGGTGATGTAAAACCTCAACAAAATAATTCCAGTAAACCTACATCAACTAAAACTGAGCAAAAAGATTAACATATTTTAGATTTGGTCTCTGAAGATCCAACCATTAGTGTATAAAAAATTTCTTTACAGATAAGTACGACATATTATAGCATGTGGAGAATACCAAAATACAAAAATTGCATCCATATTATTACAGAAAATTATAAGAATTTTTCGAAGCATCTAACTGCAGTACCACTCTTAAAACATGCCCCCAAAAGTCAACATTGAACTGCTGATATAAGTTTTCATTATTGTTAACTAGTATTAGCAACGCGTAGCAAAGTAGAATACAATTTTAACGTTATTACAATATTCATATAGATCATATTACTATTCAAATCAGAAAATAAACAATTTCCCGTCATTTTTGTTATACAAAATATGACATAAATGGAAAAGTTCAGAGTATAACACATTCCTACATACTTGATAAATACGTACTATTATACGGATCGCCTGATTGACTTTACCACAGTTTTTTACATTATCCTCGCAAAGGGTGCATTTTTTACAAATTTGCGAGCAAATTTGTTAAGAGCACCTTTTTTGTGTAAAACTTAATTTTACATAAACAAGGCTAAGAATAGAAAAACCCAACTTACAAAAAGTTGGAGAATAAAATGTCGGCGAAAATGCTTGTAACTAGCGCCCTGTGCTTTGTTCTGAAAAACTAATAAACTCGCGACAAGAATTCAGACGACTTACGTCATACGAACAAATGAATAATTCATTATATTTTCATCAAAATATTTAAGAAACTGCAACTGATAGTAATAAAACTATATACTACACTAAAAGTTTGCTTCGTATATTGCACTAAATTGCAATAAAACATTGTTTTTAACGCGACCAAATATCGAAAATTACGTTGACAATAAAAACAAATGTGTAACATCAGCCGTGACGTAAGCCGTCTGAATTCTTGATTCGAGTATAACACCGGCGTGACGACACCACCAACAACATACCTGTGTGAAACTTTAATCAAATCCGTTGGTCTTTAAAAAAATTACATCCACAATTTGATTTTTTTAAATTATCTTACACGCCCTGTATCTCAAAAATGATTGGCTCTAGGACATACGTTTATTAAGCAAACACCACTTATTTGTCAATGTTCTATCAGTCCCAGTAATATTGCCAATGTGTTTTTGAAACACTCTGTATATCTATTGTAGCACCGCACTTTTGTGGCAATATTATTTTCGATCCTATTGTCTCATACTTCTGTAAATTTAATTAGGTTTTATGCAGGGAATAGATGCACAAATTTGAGATGCATTGCATTACGTAAATCGTCAGTATACAAGAAACATTTTACATGGAAATCGGCTAGTAAATGAGGATGGCGATAAACTACTGAAACAATACTCCAATTATTTATCATCATGCAAAATCCACATTGCCATGATGCAATCGGAAAAGATACCAGCACGTTGGAGCATCGATTCAGTTCAAGGTGGATACAGTGAAATGTTGGATTGATAATAAATCTTACTTATATTTTTTTATATGGGTAGTGAATGTAGCTAATGAAAGGTTTCAGTTTAAATGTCTATTTCACCCAAATGAATTATTAGAGGGTGATATACCTATAACTGCCCTTTAGCACAATTTCCCCTTCTGTTATTAGCATATTTGTTTAGGGTAGGATATGTAATCTGAATAAATAAACGTCACTTAAAAATATAATAAGCTTATTCTATTACCTATATACAATATACAGGGTGATTTAGAAAATTTTGAATGTACAAGGGACTCTTACAAATACAAATGTAATAAGAAAATTAAAAAGGACAGTTCGACAATAATTGAAAAATACACTTCTGCGCGGCACTGAAAACTGGTCCACTTTAAACCCTGACTTTGCGTAAGGCGAGGCTTGTAGTCGGTGACCGGCACCGGTGGCAAAGTGTAATAAAAAATAAACACAAGAAAAATTGAAAGAATTTCCTAGGAAAAGAAATAAATAAAATTGTATAATATGTGGGCAAAATACACTTGCACCACATTTTGTATCGACCCACTTAGGAAGCGCCATCGTGGCGCCGGAACGATTCGGCAATGGACTCCAGCTGGGACAGTGACCAGAAGCCGTCCTTTCCAAGAACGACCACCCAAACTGGGACTCTAGAAACATCCACCGAAACCGTCAGGGTGGCGCCAAGGAGAAAATATATAGTAGTACGACGCAGCGCAGAAGACACACACTCCAACAAAGCTTCGCGTCGACAACATCTAGTCTGATATATCCTCTGCTTCTTTGTTTTAAATAAATATATTATTTTTACCGTTGTGAGAGCGTTTCATTTTGGCTGCACGACACAAGAAACCCTCAAGTGGTGACCCTGACGTGATCTTCAAACGTAATTTAGTGAAAGTACGCGATTTCTTTTTCTAAATTAGAGTGGTTTTAATTGTGTGCAACGCCGCGAAGCAAAATGAGTCTCAACGAGGAAAACCGCGTCGCAAACCCTACCGCGACGGAAGTGAACCATGTCGCAGTGAAACTTCCACCATCTACATCTGAGGACGACAGGTTTGCTCGCATCGAACAACAGCTTTTAGAGATGTCACAGGCAATGGCTAAGCTCTTCACAAAGAGTGAACCGCGACGACCGACAACGAGGACAACTAGGTCGCGTTCACGAGGCCGTTCGCGGAGCCGCGATAGTGACAGCGATCAGTGTTGGTATCACCAACGTTTTGGTGACCGCGCCCGCGAGTGTCGCGAACCGTGCGCGTATCGTTCGGGAAACGCGACGGGCAGTCGGTGATGGCGAACGTCGACGCGTGCCCGATTCCGCGCCGTTTGTACGTTACGGATACGTACTCTAAGGTCCAGTTTCTCGTCGATACGGGTGCTGACCTTTGTGTATATCCGCGCTCACTAGTCAAACAACCGCGATCAAAATCGGCATATGAACTCACCGCGGCGAACGGAACTGCAATTGCTACGTACGGCACAGTGACAATGACTTTAAACCTCCGGTTGCGTCGTTGTTTTACTTGGCAATTTGTCATCGCGGATGTGTCGAAACCCATAATTGGAGCAGACTTTTTATCCTTTTATGGACTACTTGTGGATGTGCGCAATAAAGGTTACTTGACGAGACTACGCGACTTACGTCTCCAGGTCAACTCGTGGGTTCTGCGCCATCCTCGATTAGGACAATTTGCGGGAATCCGTGTTTCACAGCCTGCTCAAGAAATATTCGGACATTACGCGTCCTGCAGCTCCTTCCGCGGCTGTGCAGCATCAAACCAGGCACTACATCGAAACGACACCTGGTCCCCCTGTCGCTGAAAAACCGCGTAGACTAGCGCCTGACAAATTACGAGCAGCGAAAAAAGAGTTCGACGCTTTGCTCAAATTAGGCATCGCGCGTCCGTCAAGCAGTGCGTGGGCGTCACCCTTACATCTCGTGCCAAAAAGAGTGAAGAATGGCGACCGTGTGGTGATTATCGCAGACTTAACGCGAGAACGCGTCCCGACCTTTACCCTGTGCGTCACATTCAGGATTTCGCGCAATCACTTCGAGGTAGAAAATATTTTCGACCATCGACCTGATTCGCGCATTTCATCAAATCCCCGTTGCAGAAGAGGATATTCCCAAGACCGCGATAACAACACCTTTCGGTATGTTCGAATTTACGCGAATGACGTTGGGTTTACGCAATGCGGCCCAGACCTTCCAGCGATTAATCGACGAAGTATTACGAGACCTGGATTTCTGTTATGCGTACATCGATGACATCATCGTAGCTTCATCGTCCGAAGAGGAACACCTGCGTCACCTGGAAGTGTTGTTTCAACGATTGCGAAACTACGGCGTGGTTGTAAATCCCGGCAAGTGCGTTTTCGGACAAAATCAGGTGAAATTCCTCGGTTACCTAGTAAACAGTGACGGCACGCGTCCGCTCCCTGAAAAAGTCGAGGCAATAAAAGACTACCCGCTGCCTACGACAATAAAACAATTACGGCAGTTTCTTGGTGCCCTAAACTTTTACCGTCGGTTTGTGCCCAACGCAGCAGGTGTCCAGGCGCCCTTAAATGACCTACTAAAAGGGACCAACAAGGCTAGCGCAGCAATAAAGTGGACGGAAACCGCGACAAGTGCTTTTGATGCCGCTAAATCGAGTTTAGCACGTGCAGCTTTACTTGCGCATCCCGAAGTAAATGCGCAGATTACTCTAGTGTGTGACGCCTCAGATTTTGCAGTTGGTGCAGTTTTACAGCAAAATAGTGAGGACAACTGGGAGCCGCTAGGTACTTTTCGAAAAAACTCAATCCGGCTCAATGCAAATACTCTGCTTACGATCGCGAACTTTTAGCGATTTATGAAGCAGTAAAGTACTTCCGGCATATGATAGAGGCAAGAACATTCGTCATTTACACCGACCACAAGCCTCTAACATATGCCTTCGCGAAAAAGTCGAGTCAGTGCACACCGCGACAGTTCCGCTATCTAGACTTTATTAGCCAGTTCACGACCGACATCCGTCACGTGGCTGGTCGCGAAAACGTGGTAGCGGATGCGTTGTTTAGGGTGAACGAGATAAGCGCGACTTTAGACTACGAGGCGCTCGCTGCCTCACAACAAACAGACGACGAAATCGGCGCATACGTCAACGGACAACACGGCCTCATCCTAAAGCGGATCAAAATACCTGACACGAACGCGTCAGTATTTTGTGACATGTCTACGGATTCCGCCCGGCCGTTCATCACCAAGCCATTTCGCAGGATAGCCTTTGATTCGGTGCACCGTCTTTCGCACCCCGGTATCAACGCTACGGTGAAGCTCCTGACGCAACGTTTCGTCTGGCCGTCGATAAAGCGCGATAGCAGACATTGGGCACGCTGCTGTGTCGAATGTCAGCGGGCAAAGGTAACGCGCCACGTGATTTCTCCGACTGGTTCATTTCAACCGCCGTCAACGAGATTCGAACATATCCACGTGGATATCGTCGTGATGCCGCCATCTGAGGGCTACCGCTACTGTTTAACCTGCGTAGACCGTTTCACCAGGTGGCCAGAAGCAATTCCGTTGGAGAACCAGGAGGCAGAAACTGTCGCCCGCGCTTTATACGCCAATTGGATCTGCAGATTCGGATCACCCCAGCGAATAACGACCGATCTGGGTCGGCAGTTCGAGTCACACCTATTCAAACGTCTGAATAGTTTATTAGGTACGACTCATCTCCAAACGACTGCATATCACCCCGCGGCAAATGGCATGGTGGAGCGTTTTCACCGCCAATTTAAAGCAGCTATCAAATGCCACCGAGACGAGCGTTGGACCAGCGTCCTTCCCACTGTGCTTTTGGGAATCCATTCGGCGTGGAAAGAGGACATCCAAGCTACCGCGGCCGAGATGGTGTACGGACAACATCTACGCCTACCTGGAGAATTCCTTCATTCCCGCAGGACAGACGACGAGCCCAGCACCGGAGCGGACTTTGTCCAGGACCTACGACGTCATATGGAGAGCCTACGCCCTTCCGCAGTGAAACGCCATGGCGAGAAAACGCCATTCGTTTTTAAAGACTTGGCGACAACTAAACAAGTTTTTGTGCGTGTGGATGGTGTAAAAACCCAATTACGGAATCCATATGACGGTCCCTTTACAGTGGTCAAACGCGACAACAAAACATTTACGGTGCTAATGCGTGGTCGCGAAGTGAAAGTGTCTATAGACAGAGTCAAACCCGCCTACATTTTAAGTGACGCGATGGATACCAGTGACCACAAAAGTGCGTTAAATTTGTCAACTTCCGTGCCATTAAAAACCGTGCCACCCGAAGTTACCACTAGGTCAGGTAGAAAGGTTCGTTTCCCTGACCGGCTGCAGATTTCATGATTCCCAATCATTGGCGAGGGGGTACCTGTGGGCCAAATACACTTGCACCACATTTTGTATCGACCCACTTAGGAAGCGCCATCGTGGCGCCAGAACGATTCGGCAATGGACTCCAGCTGGGACAGTGACCAGAAGCCGTCCTTTCCAAGAACGACCACCCAAACTGGGGCTCTAGAAACATCCACCGAAACCGTCAGGGTGGCGCCAAGGAGAAAATATATAGTAGTACGACGCAGCGCAGAAGACACACACTCCAACAAAGCTTCGCGTCGACAACATCTAGTCTGATATATCCTCTGCTTCTTTGTTTTAAATAAATATATTATTTTTACCGTTGTGAGAGCGTTTCATTTTGGCTGCACGACACAAGAAACCCTCAAATATTTATTTTATATCATCAAAATCCCGCTATTGTTATTAATAATTAATAAAATAATTTGACATCTTACCTGATGTTACAAAAACTGTTCAAAATGTTGTCGACCGTCGTGTAAACACATTTGAGTCCGTCTTACCAGTTTCTATATACTAGTGTGCTAGTAAATTATTGGTCCTTGCACTAAAGTAGCTGCATTTGGCACTTATCTACCGGGAAGAAGCTGCTAAAGCCTTTGTCTTACTTCACCATAAATTAAAACGATATCCATTAACTTCGAGTTATTATATACTATCGCAAAAACGTTACTACTTAATCAGATTTCACAATTTGCAATCGCCTGCGTTGTTATGACGTTAGACAACAGTAGCCCAGCGATGTAAAGATTGAAAATACTACAACTTGGATAAGTTGTAAATATCCCATATAAAAGTAAAAGAAATACGTTTTACATTACTGAACCAACTTCTCTTAAACATACCTATTAGCATGAAAACGGCAAAGTTCATATCGAAACGATGAACGCTTGTCATCGACCTTCGAAAAACCTTAAATATAAAGCTTAGTATAAGCAACGAAGGGGTTGTAGTGTGCAATGAGAGGGCTAAAATATTTCTTTGCCCGAATGTGTTTGGGGTAGTTAAGACGTAATCATAACAAAGGTCCCCGCTCCTAGTCCGTCCGCTTTAGGGGGGAGGAGGGTAGAAAGGCCCGCTTTTTTGTTTTTTCGCTTACAACTTGGAAACGGTGCGTCTTTGCATAAAAAGCTCTTAAAATTGTATACAAGATACGTTCTGTCCATTTTTTCGCTAGAATGCACCCTTTTCGAGATAACTGTTGTCAAAAGTCGATAATTAAAAAAAAAACATGTAACACGTTTTTTGTCATAATTCTTCCGGTAAGTCCTCGGTCGTTTTTTACACAAAAATCCCATTAGAGAATGTTTTAGGACGATAAATTTTATTGAAAAATATAAATACGTACATGTTATTTTATCTTTTCAATATATTTTCAATTTTTTTTTCTTGATGATTTTATAATATGACTGTAAACTTCTTTCTGACGTGTGTAAACACTTTTGTGTATGTAACACTTATAAATATCTATCTATCTATCTATCTATCTATCTATCTATCTATCTATCTCCAATGGGTAAAAACTTACAGCAATTATTTGCAGTACCCTTGGTCGTATTCAATGAGAGTAAAAAAAATCGTACTTTAGAAGCTGTTTAAACCAACCAGGACATTTACCAACTTTTATTTGGTGATTTATGGAGGTTTGCTTTTACATAAGGTCATCTGGCAAAGAGACTCCCCAGTGTCCACAATTTGTGATACGTACGTGAAATTCGTCAAGATCCACTATCCAGGCAGAAGATACCATTGTATTTGTTGGATATAGTACGGAAAAATTGCTATCGGATACAAAAGTGTGCCGACATCAACTTCAATCTGGAAACTGACATTACAGTGGCTCACATGATGCCGACGCGTTGATTGTAAGCACATCTATTGACCGTTACAGCAGAGATGCCACCTAACCATAACATTCTGTTAACCTGGCAGAAGAAAAGTACAAACCAACATTTACTCCACCCATCGAATGGCACAGTTGGGACTCAACGACATTTTGTTCTTGCACGCATTCACTAGCTGCGATCCTACAGGCGCGACATTCCGGAAGAGTAAACTTTGTTTCCCCTTCTCTTCGCATGCTGATATTGAGAAAGCTGGGCGAATATGCAAGCTGAAATGGTGCGGTGCTCCTGCATAGATAAATTCTCTGAACACCTTCAGCTACGATTCATTATTGAAATTGTTGCGTTGAATATAAAACGACATCTCGCATCACTTCCACCCAGTGGGGGGGGCAGCGAAAGAGCACACATTACGCACATTCCACTAGGTGTAGCTCTGGCTGAAAAACCAACTGCCTCTAAGATCTGTGGGGATGAACACGCAAAAACAATATCCTAGTTCCTGTGATGACAATATAATAATATCTCTACCCCTCATTCTAATTACGAGGATTAACCCAGAAGTCGAAGACTTGTGCTGGAGAGGGGGCAGCATATTATTATTAAGCAGGCCGCATTTGCTCCCAGGAACGACTTACGTTGGTAGGCCCTAACCACTATTCAATGCAGGAATGAGGAAAATCTGGAAAACCTCATTAATTAGGGGGGTAGTCAAATGTCAACCGGTATCAATCTCTTACATTGACCCAAGCCAACATTCTTCTACCCTACCATACCCGCAGAGAGGGTGCCAATATCTCCACGAATATAGCTTATATACGGCCTACCGGCTGCGGGGGTCGAACCCTACCATACCCGTAGAGAGGGTGCCAATATCTCCACGAATATAGCTTATATACGGCCTACCGGCTGCGGGGGTCGAACCCACAGCGATCTAGTCACCTCGATTCTATTACTGACGCCATAAACCGAGCGACCACTGAAGAAAACTAGAGCCCATCTCCTACGGACACTGATGAGGGAGACGAGGGTGATTCGGGATTCGTGCTGCAATAATTGTTGGTATCAATGGTGGAATCTCAAGCAGGACTTTCCCGGTCTAAGAGAAACAGGTCCAGGTTGTTTTGTTAAGAATTTTTATTTATTACATTTTCTCCTTATTAGTTTACATAAAATAGAAATAAAATTTATACAGTTATTACACAATCGCCTTCTCCTTAGATTTTCAATTGTTTACAATTAACTTGAAAATTGGTAAACTTTTACTTAATGTATACATAATATGTATGCTTGATACTGCACTTACTGTACGCCAAGTAACCACTATTTATGTATAAATACACCTTATATTAGCTTATAAACTCTGTAATAATGAAGATAAGAAGAGAAGATAGTTTTCTTGACTTTTAGGAAGTTCTTTTGAAAAGTCGGTACTTTTAACCAAGAAACTGACTCATTGAAGATAAATTAGCATATTTATATAAGTGCCTTTGAAAAGTAACAAATAAATTCATTATTTTTGAAATTGAAAAGTTTTCGAAAAAATCCCCTGGCACATCGATTTTGTTATTAAAAAAGGCACTTTTTAACATACGACCCATATTTGTGATTTGAAGATTTTAAAATTTAATTTTCACAATACTGTGCACCTCCCCATTATGCAACACCTGTCCGTGCTTATTTAGATGAGCTGTTCCCAAATTGTTGGATAGGGAGAAGGGGGCCGATTGAGTGGCCAGCCAGATCGCCTGATTTGACACCCTTAGATTATTTCTTGTGGGGATACTTAAAAAGCAAAGTATACGTTAATAGACCGGTTAATTTAGAATATTTAAAAGCAAGAATTCGTCACGAGATACATCGTATACCTCCTGAAGTTATTGATAATGTCAAAAAAAATTTATTAATCGTCTTGGCTACTGTCAGGCAGCCAACGGTGCACAATTTGAACATTTAATTTAGTCGATTTTTTACATAATCATTATCATTTTCAGTATTGTGAAAATTAAATTTTAAAATCTTCAAACATTATTTTCTTGAAATTTTTGTTATGTAACACCATAATTTTTTATGATGCATGATGTATGTAGAATGACACGCTCTTTCAAATGGCATGGTCAATATTATTTCATATATCTATAAATGATACTACAGGAAACAACTACTCCGCGGGCTAATGCCCCGACCGGCATTGAATTATACCTGCAGTATCTGTGTGAAACAGCCAAGAACCCTTGTCGGCCACTCCACCAGACATATACCGGTTTCGGGCTTGTTAGCCCTCATCAGTATGCCATAGGTGAGATGACCGACAATTGAACTGGCTGTTCCTTCATATGTAGTTTCACATATAAATCGAGTGCAGGTGAGATGTAACTGGTCTGCTACTTTCTGCTCGGCCTAAGCGGCTCGACTTGCAGAAAGCGACCTACAAAATCATTAATAGAAATAATGGCGCATCGCCCGGGGCGAGAGGTCTGCGGTTAAGTACCTACGACACTGAAATGTTTATAAAGTAGTTATATATTTGTCGTATAAGCTGTTTTATAATTGAACTTCCAAAACGTTTTTGTGATAAAATAAAATATTCAGTTGCCGACAACCAAATAATAGTACATACCTCTCTAATAAAACAAATTTTTAATTGGAAAGCAAAAATAATAGTATAATAAAACATCATTCTTGTATAATCTGAAAATTATAACTGTTTTGCTGGTTGGGAATACCTTACTTCAACCCATAATTTCGATTTTAGTTTTATTTTTTTACATTACGAATTGATCATATTATCATAATAATGTACATACAATTAACACGTAAATTTATATTATATATTTTAAATGCTTTTATAGAAATATAATACAAGATCATTAATTTATTTATATCGAAGTGTATAACGTGCAACATCAAGTAGCTAAAAAAACTGACTATAACGATGTTGTCAAGGTTCTAGGTATATAATTAAGGACAGGTCTGAAAAAGATGTTTTCTTCGATAAAGATCTCGTTTTGGCGAAGTACGAGCTCGCACAAAATTTATAATCTCATGAATAAAAGAAATATTAAACATATATAAATAATTGATGTCCGGAAATGGCACAGCATGTTCCACAATTTGTGGGTAATATACTCATATTACAGATCACGTTTATGATATAAGTGTAAACATTTTATTTTGTGAGAAGGAAAGTTAGCTTTTCAGACAAAATAAGTCACTTTTAGCACACGTATGTTATACACCATTTTTTCGGTCGTTTGTTGACCAGTAACTTCAAACTCCGTGACATGGAAAGTAATCAAGAAAATGAAGAGATATGTGTACGTTATGTAAGTAAAATCCAAAGTAAAATTTAATGATTACTAAACATAAAAGGAACTGACAATTGAATGTATGCACCTACTACAAATCATCCCGACTGATTGATGTTCAGATTATTTGTATTTGTAAGCAAAATTCTAAGCAACTTGTTGCACCGATTCTGTCCAGTCTGTTGTATAACTTGTTGTACAAGTACTACACCGTGTGGGTCGTTTTAGAACACACACGGAAAATAATGTAATCTATATTTAAGTATAATAATATACTTGAAATTGGAAACTTCATTCAAGTGTATTAATTCAGTAATAAAGTATATTTGATATAAATATTTACATATTCTTGATATCCAAGCATTCGTGTACTTAATTCAACACTTTTCTTTCTTAAAATGACGCTAAATTTAGGATTTTCTTAAAGAATAATAGTTTATTAAAATATGAATAGAATATTATTAATTATAGAATAGCTTCTTTATATAGAGAGACAGTTGTAATATGATTTACTACAAACTATAATAAAGTTGTGTGTGCAGGTGGACCGCTAGGTTCAGCATGTGGCTGCAAGATGTAATTACATGTTGCATAACGTATACTCAGGTACCCTTCTATTGGATAAGTCGTTGGTTGCCTCACCTTCGGTGGAATACTGAGGAGAGCTAACAAAAGTGATTTTATTTTGACATTTTGCTATACATTTTTCTTTCATTATATAAATTATTAAAGACTACTGAGTGAATAGTATTTAATTGTTTATTGTTATTATAAGGTAGGTAGAGTCTACTACTCTAGAAAGGAATACAATATAGCAAGAATACTGAAGTGTTATTCCAACGCTAGTTGATATTAGTATAGCTTTATTTCCGTCCACTTTAATTTAAATGGCTATGGTATTAGAGAGAGAAATTAAGTCATTACAATTTTGAAGAAGCGGCCTGTTTTATAGAAAAAGTTTCAGGTAGATTATTAATATCGTCTACTAAAATATCTCGCTTCTAAGAATATATTTAATATACATTTTTTAAGAACATGCAGATGCTACGGGGACACCACTGGTGGTGTGATTAATTTCTAGGTCTAGGTGTTATTGAGTATTTAAAATTTTTCTCATTTGTTCGTTGAGTATAATTTTTGTTATGTTCCTTTAAATAACAGTTTTTTTATCATAAATTAAAAAATCGTACCGTTTGTTGTTGTATTTAGAAGAACAGAACACGACAATGCAAAAAAATCCTGAGCTAAAGTAAAGAATTGCATGACTTAGCAGTCATAATGCAGCTGATAAAAATCGGTTAATTTTTAAGCATTTTTCTGTAATCGTTCTCCGTTTTTGAGTTGAAAACACTTCTTTGACTTTTACTCAAATATTGTATATGTAACACAATACGCAATATGTGCAATTTTAAATATTTTCTTTTATTATATTGTAGTTTCTAGAATTATTCGCATATTTCTTTATCTGGTATATGTACTGCTTGTTACATTTTTTTTTGTTTCTTGTATATTTTTTCCAAAAGTGGACTGATTTTCACTCTTCTCTCTCTCTCTCTCTTTCTTTAAAAATTACAAAACTATTTATCTATGTAATGCCTCATATTAAAGGAATCGGTGGTAGCCTGCCAAAATGTTACACTTTCAGTCAGTTATTCTACAAAATGGACTGAAATTAATCTCAATCGAATTTAATATCAAGGGAGAGAAATTATCTCCGTTCGCGTATTAATTGTCTGGCGCTGGTAAGCCGCTCACTAATCATTAATAAAGGATAACGCCTAATACCCCGCAGAAACCGCCTTAGCGGTGGATGGTATTACGCAATATTTAGCGTCACCTGGGGCGGCACATTTAGCACATTTTATATCGATAGATATAATAATAGAGTTATTTGTTCAACTAGGCAGTACAGTAAGGATTTAATACCGCGGTTGGTATTTAATAGCCATAAGCAGCCAAGGCATTAAATGTACTTTACTGCCAAGTTAAACACATTATTTTTTCGTAGATCAATTTTAATTGTGTCATAATAGTAATGAAAGCTATTTATTTTATATTATTAAAATCGTATGATACTTTTACGAATAATAATAATTTCATCAGGTCGTGTGCAGATCCATAAAAAAACTATTTACTATTTGAATTGGAAGAATTCACATTAACGCCGCCATAAATTATTGAATTAGTAAAATAAGAAATGTATTTATTGACTATGTTACTACATTTAACACGTCAGTATAAATACAAACATTGGGATATCAATGTAAAAAGCTCAAGTCACACTATAATACATTAAAAAATACATTTAAAGGACTTAAAAACATAAAACACGACATCAAAACCAAAATATAAGCCATGAAGGAAATATTAAAAACACTTAAAGGACTGAAAACAGGTTTAAAACAATAATTAACTTACGAAGTCAATTTATAATTATTATTATGTACAACAGCACAAAAAAAATCCGAAACAAAATTTTATAGCAAAGAGAGTGTTTATATATAAATACTGCAGTGAGTAAAAACAATGATTATGCACAATTTTCTTAATTACATTTTTAAATTTCATGGTGCATAGTATTTTTACTTCCAAAGGAACTTGGTTGTATCATCTCAAGTCAAGAGATTATTTGCTGATCTCTGTAGTCGAAATCTTTGACTTCTGATTAAATTGGCAAATCTCGTTGGGTAATTGTGGAAACTGGAATTCGTGTTATATTTTAATTACTATGTATTTCAATCAAAGAGTAATATATATATCAAGAGAGGGCAATGGTATGATTTTAAATTTTTTAAAAAGTGGCTTGCAGTGTTCCCTGGGCCCAACCCGTGCAATTAAACGAACAATTTTTTTGAAGTTTGAAAACTCTACACGATGATGACGCGTTCCCCTATAGGATCACTTCGTAACTTGAACGATGTACAACATCATAATATGCATTCAAAAGCATATCATCTTTTAACACCTTTTTAAGTTGTCGCACGAAATAAATATACTTAAAAATCTTCCTACAGAGAAGTCCATCTGAAAGAGCCATCAAGAGTAATGCCTAAAGGTTTAGCATGTCGTCAGCAAATAAAATGCATCCCTCCGGAGTCATTTGATAATAAAGGTCATTAATATAAATAACAAACAGAGAGAGGGCCCAAGAAAGACCCCTGAGGCACCCCATAGGATACACATTTAAAATCTGATAAAATATTATTAAAACTGACACACTGTTTCCTACCTGTAAGATATGATTTGATCAATGATAGAGGAGTTCCACGAACTCCATAAAAAGATCATTTCTTCAGCAGCGTTTCATGAGATATGCAATCAAAAGCCTTACAGAGGTCACAGAACGTTGCAACTGTATAAGTGTTACACTCAAAACCTGCAACCATCTCCTCAACTACACTAAGTACGGTATTTATTTATTACCGATCTGAGAATAGAATTATGTCTTTCTCAGAAATTATACTATTGTCAATAAATATATTTTTTATATATCTTCTTCGATTTTTGCACTATTGGTATATTTTTAAGGTAAGTAAATTTTACCTATAGGAGGATTTACTTACCTTAAACCCTTGTGAAGGTGTTTATATTGATATTGTCGAAATTTTATGTTGTTAAGGAGACCACACACCAAATTTCGAAATGATATCTCGTCGTGGACAGATTTTAGATCAATTTTTTACCTAAAAGAGAAGGATTTACTTACCTTAGGCCCTTGTGAAGGGATTTGTATTAGTACTGTTGAAATTCTAAATTGTTAAGGAGACCACACGCCAAATTTCGAAATAATATCTCATCGTGGAGAGATTTTATAGCATTTTTTTACCTAGGGGGGGGGGGGAGATTTACTTACCTTAGACCCATGCGAAGGGATTTAATTTGGTACTGTCGAAATTGTTAAGATCACAAACCAAATATTTCAAAATTATATCTCATCATGAAGAGAGATGAAAGGAACTTATCTGATCTGATATCTAGAGAAAAAGGATTTACTTACCTAAGACCATTGCGAACGTTATTAGAAAGATTTTCTTCATTATTAGAAATATTGCATTAATATAATGTAATAAACCTAGTCATTCATTAGATTAATACTAGTCAATTTATGAGGTTTGGAGGTCAACGAATCGCTTACAAATTTTGATTTATAGTTTTCAAATGGGGTGGAGTATTTCTGATGTAATTTTTTAAATCACCTAAAAATGCGAGGCCAACTTTACAAATTACCAATTTTCTTCATTTAATGATACACTTATAAATTCTTATTTGTGGACTACAAATAATACTTATCCTCTAAAATGGATCTGTCGATATCTCTTTAAGGCTGGGCACAGACGAACATATATGAATTAAAACATCAACGCGCATTCATCTACTTCGCGCATCAGTATGATAGTGTAGTGGTCACAAACGTTCATTTATGTGTTAATAAATACATCAGTTCGCAGTAAACAACATACACGTTCGCACAATCTTTGTAAAACAATGGCAGAAGAATTGCATTTGATTGCAGTGGTGTGCGCGATTATTGTGACACAAAAAAAAATAAGAAAAAACAAAAAAAGCGTGGTAAATATGGTCTGCAACAAATTGTATTAAAGAATAGTACCATAATGTCGGTAACATATATGTCGTCTGCTCCAGCACCAGATCTTTTCGAGTCTTTAACTTTATTTAGATCTCTTTGAATCCACCACGCAAACTGTTAATTCTTTGTATGACTGTATTTTTGGTCGCTTCAGGTTGTACAACTTTTAACTTTTCAAGTAAAATCTGATAAGCTGTATTTTCTTATTTTTGTCGAGGTAGTCCTTTGACTTACTTTTCCATAAACAAGGATGGGTTCGATATGTCAATGAAATGTCTTAACAAATCTCGTGTTAATAATAATAATAATAATAATAGCATTTATTTCCAACAGGTTACACCCAGTTATAGGAAATACAAAATTACACTACCTTATGCAGCTTAAAACTATAAAATAACAAAGATTAATAGAAAGATATGATAATAGAAAATTAGATGACTAATAAAAAAAAATATATACAGAAAAGTAACAAAAATTATGAGAAACTTAACAGAACTAAAACACTATACTAATCTAGGCGCTGCAGTATTCAAAATTGTAGGGAGAGAATCATTGTTTATATCACAAGAACGGCATAGATTATTAAAGTTCCGACACATTCTATATATAGGGCAATAAAGCATTATGTTGGTATTGATGCCATGATTATAGAAAGTTACAGATTGTCTGGATTCAGCACGCGGAACTAACCAGTTAATATGTTGGAGTAACAGCTGACAATCGACATTGTTATGCACTATATTATATAAAAATTTGATAGTATATATTATTCGCCTGTTATTCATCGATATCTCACCAAATCTAGACAACAGCAACTCATGATCGTATCCTCTAGGTGGGTATTGATGATCTTCTTTAAATGATAGAAATTTAAGAAACCGACGCTGTACAGATTCAACTTTACTTATGTGGCAGTTTTATATGGGTGACCAAATCAATGCACCATACTCCAGTTTTGAGCGAACAAACGAGTAATATAATAACTTTATAGCATTAATGTTAGTAAAATGATTGGTATTACGGATGACAAAACCAAGAACCTTAAAAGCAGAGGACGTAAATTTTGTAATTCCGACATTTTCACTGTATATAAAACTATAATTTATAAAGGCCGTATACTTATTTGCTAATCAAATAATAATAATAATTATTATTAATTTAAATAATTATAACTACTTTCTACGTCACTGAAGAACACCGTGGCAATAACGTTGTTATTTGACACACACAGTCGAGCATCAACTTACATTCAACAGCGCACGGACATGTTTTCTGGAAAACCAGGTTGATAAGTACGACGCACTTCTTCAGCGCGCAATCATGTACATGACATTATGTCCATTGACAGACGTTGTTGTGTGCGCGTTGAAGTTTGCATACATATACGTTCGTCTGTGACCCGCTTAATGAGCGACTTACAAATCTTTATGTTTAAACTTAATTGCTCACAAAGCGATTATAAAAAGGTCGACAAATGCAGGGAGTCTTCAAAAGCGCCTATGATAGTACAAACAAAATCTCACTGTGGAGCCGTGACAGATTTTGATATTATCAGGGACCTAATAAGAGACGACACTTTCAAATTCCTAGGCAAGTTCAAATAACTACGTAGTTTAAATATATTATTACACAGTATAGTCTTAACTGTTGAATAACAAACACTTGTTATTAGAACGAAAACTTGATTTATAGTGACCCTTGAGACACATCACGTTTTTTCATTCAGATTGACAGCCATTTTAGTCAACGTATTGTTCTCAATAGACATGACAATGTTTGATTTTATTATTAAATTAGCAATACCAACACCGACCAATAGCAGCAGCTAGTCACTTGACTGTTTACAATACATTGGACTTAATCGCCGAATAATACATCATAAATATCCCACTATATTGATGAATCGTAACCTGGAATTTTTATGCTAACAGAATCATGTATTATGTCTTTCCAGATTCTATAAAAATGATTCCGGTGTATAGACGTTTGCAAATTAAGTCAAGTAGTTTGAACAAAACTGAATTTTGTCCCCTAATAACCTGAAATTCGTAATTCAATTACTAATGTTTCACTAAATACTTTCTTACTGGGAACCTAGAATAAAGGCAGAACTTTATGTATTAATTGACATCTTATATGTAATCACCATTTAATTTAGCAGAAAATATTTGTGGTTATTGTTGTTGTTTTAAACATCGTGCACTTTATGCCTGCATGGACCTGCAGTCTGCACGGATCGGTACAGACCAGCATAGCGTGAACCTGCAAACCTGCACGACCTCACACACTTGTCCAGCACGGACCAGCAAGTTTTTGTGCAGATTATGTGTGTGGCAGACGTTTTTATGTCTTTCAGGAGTAGTTCAGTGTAGCTCGAAAAAAGAATTTTTTATTTTAACGATGTTGTATGAAGCGGAGGAGGGAAAAAAGCGATAAAAATGAGAAACTTTTGGGTTCACCCTATCAATAAAAAGTGAAGGTTGTATGGTGAATATTATAATTTTCTGAACTGGAAAGAGGTCAGCCAAAAATTTTTCAGTATTTCCGAGGGTCACAAAAAAGATTAAGCTCTTGGATCGTCCTCGCCACCAAAACACAAGATTTTACAGCGCAGTATCATCTGACTTGTAGTACGTTTAAGGTAAGTAAATAGAGATTTTTGATAAGCGAGGGTGTCCGACAGTTCAGCGACACATGCACAACTTAACTGGTCGAATATTTCTAATACTTTGAAATCAATCTCTGACTTTTGTGGAAACAGAACTTACTTCGGACTAGCGCGGCCAAGCATAAAAGTTGCGAGTCACCTGCAGTGACAGTAACGGTCGTTGCAGGTGCCGGTCCATGCAGGTGCTGGTCTAGTGTGCAATTCTCCATTAAATAACATGGGGACCTTCATGAACCGAATTTGCAGGTCCGTTCTGTGCAGGTTCGTGCAGGCATAATGTGCGCGATATTTTAGAAGTGGCGTATACCGGCAGCACAAAGGTCTGAGCTCTCAGGTCTTGCGTATACCGCCAGCTGAGAGAGTTTAAAACAGGCCCATACTGCATGCACTAGCTCTACTGAAATCTCTAACATCTTGAGAAGAAAGAAAAGCTGCTCCGAGATATTTATATTTTTTTGTCGTTAAACAGGCACATTTATAGGGAATATATACCATCTGCGTTGTTTTAAAATCTGGATGTTGTAACATTTCTTAAGTCAATCTTATGAAGGTGCTTGTTGATATGTCTGTAATTCTTGCAATATGGTTCAGTACCCCTCGAATTGACTACTTGAGCTTTGCTTGGCTAACATATCAGCCCTCTCATTACCCGTCACACTAAGACCGGGAACCGAGGCAGCTTAATATGACATTACTTTCTCAAAACAACCTTGACCCATTCCAGAACCACATTAGGTGACCCTGAAGAACATAAGCGCACATAAAGCCGATTGGCTGTCTATGAGTCTTTGAATATGCGTTTACGTATCTTCTTCCTTTTCTTGACAGAAGAAATGAATTTCCTCTTAGTTAAATAAATCAGACAAACTCTTTCGAGACTTGAACGACGGGATGGCAACGAACTCCAGGTATATAATAGTGTTCCTAATGCAGTTAGGTGCATTTTGTTAAAATTTTGCGATCGAACAGATTTTCTTAATATTTTGTTTATAGCTCAGTATCAGTGAAATTTATAATTTCTCCTATTTACAACGCTCTGGCGCCGCTCCTACGGGATGGCAACGGACTCCACGTATATAGTGGTGTTCCTAATGCGGTTGGGTGCATTTTGTTAAAATTTGGTGATCGAACAGTTTCTCTGAATATTGTTATCTAGCTCAGTATCAGTGAAATTTATAATTTCTCCTATATACAACGCTCTGGCGCCGCTCCTACGAGATGGCAACGGACTCCAGGTATATAATGGTGTTCCTAATGCACTTGGGTGCATTTTGTTAAAATTTGGTGATCAAACAGTTCCTCTGAATATTTTTTGTATAGCTCAGTATCAGTGAAATTTATAATTTCTTCTATGTGCCACGCTCTGTCGCCGCTCCTACGGGATGGCAACGAACTTCAGGTACATGATGGTGTCCTGATGCAGTTGGGTTCATTTTGTTAAAATTTGGTGATCGAACAGTTCCTCTGAATATTGTTATTTCAGTATCAGTGAAATTTATAATTTCTTCTATGTGCCACGCTCTGGCGCCGCTCCTACGGGATGGCAACGAACTCCAGGTACATGGTGGTGTTCCTAATGCAGTTGGTTGAATTTTGCTAAAATTTCGTGATCTAACAGTTCCTCTGAATATTTATTGTGTAGCTCAATTTTTTATTAGATATATACATGTAATATCTACTTCTATCAGACTGTTTTTAAATAGCAATTTATCTATTCGTATACGTAAGACATTTTGGTGCTGCCCTTACGAATTGCTATTTGTATATTTAAATATTTTTCATTTTAACGGTATTGTATGCCAAGCTAAAGTATTATTTCAAGGTAAGCAATCGTTCATAAACGAATTGTGCGCATGCGCAGGATTGACGTACGGATGCGAAGTATGACGTGCGCAGATATATCTATCCCAATTTGAAGTTTCTGTGTGTCATAAAGTATGGATGGAAATGTGTGGATAACTTCACACAAATACTTGAACGTCAGGATTAGCAAGAAGTTTTCCTAAAAATTACTTTAAAATAAGTAGGTAGGGACTATCTTGTCACTGACTGTTTTATGAATCGTATTGCCATCTACGAATTTCTTAGACATCAACATGTGGTCTTTGTCATTATCTTTATCTTGCCAGATCACCCACAACGTACGGTAATTTAATTCGTCTTTCATTTTATCTAAAACTAATTGGTTAGCTAATTCAGTGTTACATGGGATCAAAGACTAAAATATTCAAAGGAAAACCAGGACTTGCCTTGAAAAATATTGTAACGTACAATAATTTAGTAAGTGAAATGAAAGGACTGGAAGAATTTCAGATTAAATCATTGGCTCGTGTCTAACAGTTGCTATAAAAATATCGATTGGACAATTTACATTCCTAATGAACGCTTGCATGGTTAATTGAGATGATTTGCCTCGGAATCTGGCGTCTTATAAGAGCTGAGGCATTAACGAGCAATAAATAAGCCAACTTGACTGTATTAATTGAAAGGAAATGTCTTAGCTCGGGAGCTGACTTTGAAATTTGACTCTCTTGGTACTATGGTTTTTAATTATGTTTAATATCCTATTTGGGGAGCAACGAGAACGTCGTCGTAGTAGGAAATATTTAGGTATATTTTCGTTATTTTTAAATGGATGGTGGAATTGTTTTCATATACGTGGTTTCATGCTGTTGTTACATGCTTATTTTATTTTAAATTTATTATGGCCCCTTATGCTTTAAACATTTAAAAATATAAATAATAAAACAACAGTGAGCTCGAATTCTTTTATTTATCTAGTTGCACAGTGTTACTAGACATTGTATTGCTGCTAACCCTGGTCGACGATGCTTGGTCTAATCGATGCTCCCCCAGCCTGAAAACAAAAAGGAAATATACATTGAATGCTAACTAATTATCCAGAAACTTACCTTTTTATTCTTAGGAAGTAATCGCGTTTATGCTCTACAGAGGAGAAATGTATCTTAAGTAACAGCACTTGATTCACTTGCAATTTATTCATTCTTACAACAAGCTTCATATGTAAACATAACCCTCAAGAACAATTATGTCAACAAAGACTTGTTTTCTGACCAGACACTTGTCTGTGGCTATGTCTTTCTAGCCTTATGTGTACCAAAGAGAGATAGACAATTTAATGATTTATATTCTTAAAATCCCTAAACATTAAGCAAATAATTAAAATCTCCTCTACTTATTTAAAAATCGCGGATTTTTAAGGAAGTTGAGAGTTTTTTTCGTGACTTCCAGTTGAAAAAGCACCATTTTGTTTTGGCAGTTTGAAGCCGTGTGGAAAAGCCATTTTGCTGATTTATGCTAACGATATCAACATTTATACTTTTGAAATAGTGTCAATCAAGAATTGCATTCAATAATTATTGGATTTTACAAAGTTATAGTGTGTAGATATCGTTTCGTCAAGTTTCACGAGGAGATCATCTCTATGGCCACACACCATCACATGGCCAAAAAAAAACCTTCGACGTAACAACTTTTACGTATTTAGTAGAAGCTCTACGTAACGTACATAGCATCCCTAGTTTTCATCCCGAGGTAGTACAACGCACGTACATGGTTACCCAGCTCCTCCAATTTATTTCCGGTTGGCTACTTTCACCCTGGGGGCAGGACATCATAGGGATCCTTGTATAGTCACTCTTCCGAGTAGACTACCAGGCAACGTAGATTTTAGTACCTACTACCACCTGTCTGCTTTCTTTTTGTCTTTTTTTTGTAAATTATTTAACTTTAGCTTGCTTTGCATGGCTTCTTTGCTTTAGGCCATATATACGTTAGGGTTATCATAAATTACTTGCTGCACTGTATCTGAAAAACTGTTTAATTTTAGTTCACCTGTTTTGCATGGCTCAAATTGCTAATTTAATTACCTGTAAGCCAAGGTAGACCTAGGTACTTGAGAGGATCCCTTGTAATTCTTTTTATTGCAATTGATTCACCGAAATTCCTCATAACCAAATATTTATCTAATAACCACCAGTAGAGGATTTGTTTACTTGTCATTAAACCAGGGAACTACAGATTCGGAGAACCAGCCATCGGCTCGTTCTGTCAGAGAACAGATATTGTTTGGTGTTGAGCCCGTAGTTCACTTTGTAGCCGGGGGGACCCAATAATAAATTTAATTGATTTTAAATTCAGATTTTTTTTTTCTTTCTATCTAGTTAGTAAATTTGTCACCCCCTGAACCTACGAACTAAAACCCAAACTGAGGTGTGACACTGTTATTAACTAGAAATGAGTCGAATCCGTATGATTCGTTTAAATTATTCGAATCAAGACACTGATTCGTATGATACGAATCCTCTATACTAAAATGATTCGTACCAGTCGTACCACATAACTGCACTTCCGATAGAAAACCGACACCAAATTTTATCTGAACGGAACCGTACCATGTATATGAACCGTACCTACGTGACGCGACTGTTGATTCACATTTACATATACCTGAATGTTATATTATTGTTCACATAAAAATGAATATTTTGAATTTTATATAAATAGAACATGTTTTAATTTTCAGTTTTATATATATAGAAAACTGTACATTTTGCTTGTATGATACGGGACGAACCACTTTAATTATAATATCAAATAAAAAGCTATGTGAAATATTTTACTTTACTTTACATTCAGTTATATTTTATCTAGGATTCAATTTGTGTTATGATGATACGAATCTTTGGTACGAATCTTATGGTACGAATCATTTTGTAAAATTATTCGAACGATACGGATCTTGAAAAAGATTCGAATCGCCCATCTCTATTATTAACATTAAGTACTTAAATTATTAATAATGAATGTTCCAGCTATATAAATTATCTGAAAATTGAGTTTTCTTCTATGTAAGAGATGGAAAAATTATATTGACGGCAAAAAACAATCATTTATCCATCCAGCTATCTGTATAACTGGCGCTGCTATGCTGCCTAGATATAAAAAAAACCAGAGATGATGGTGGGTTATGGTCATGAATAAAACAAATAAACTCGTATGGAATATGGCATCCGTTACTTGCAATACTTAAACAATATATTAGCTGATTTTTTATTAGATCGTAGTAAACGTCTCAATTTTTGTGTTTCTAATTTTTCAATTAATGTATATTTAATTTTACTATTGAATAGTACTACTCTCTTGTTAATCACTCAAACTAATCAATTTACACGCCTCATTTTTTTAATTACACCTATCCAGTCATGTACTTCTGCCTGTCAAAACAGTCAGTTAATGATCGCATCGACGATATTACATGTACTAATAATATCGATCATTAAAAGCAAGAGCCTAATTAATAGTAGAATACTCCAAACAAAAGCTTGACTAGAACAACTACGAGTTTGTAGTGCCATTTGCAAATTATGAACATACACTGTTGGATGTTTGCAGTTGGATATATGCGACGGTTAATTCGTACACCTGTGTGATAAATTCTACCTGACAAGTTGAGTTATGGATTCGATAGGTTGTGATTTATAGAGAGTACGTTGATTCGAACGTGCCTTTGGCATATGAATTTGTATAGCGGTTCTTCTCGTACACTGATTTACTGAGAAATATTCTTGATATGAGATGCTTAATATAAATATACACTTTAAATGATAATCAGTAAGAATTTTAGGTTTGAGTAGTTTTTATAATGTAGCATACTGAGCGATATAGCATCTGAAAAAATAAATTATTGTTTTTTATTTTCTCAAAATTTTTATTGCAACTGCGAAAATAAAACTTTTAATCAGAAATCTACAAAGAAATAGAATGGCTATTATAAATATACATATGCATTTTTGACTTTATTTATCTACTTAATTTATATTAGTTAATTGATTGCATTGATTAAAATATTTTTATCCACGACTATTGTATAATGTACCCATTATACATGTTTCCTCGACCTTATTAATATACATTAATCACGGCAGTGATTAATGAGTCATTAATCACTACTGTCAGATGCTTACTTGATTTAGCTATAATATTATATTGTTCTGCTACAAACAATCGGTTTTTAAAATTTTATCGTGTAAACCACTAAATATTTTCAATTCAGTGCTGTACATATAAAAAAAAATAAAAAAGTGAATTTTCCTAGACCAGATTCGAACCCGGGACCCGCGGTTGGAAGGGAAGGAGCATCTACACTGAGCCATCAGCGACTTCGTTCGTGCGTGTCGTATATCTGTTTCTTAACATACCATGTTTTTCGAAACATTTCATAAATCTAAGTAGCTTTTAAAACAAAACAAATTTGACTCAAACCTGTCAACCTTATTGTTTGTGTGCATAGATTTCTCACTGTTTTGATATTTTGTGTTAAATTGTGTTAAAAAACGAACTAAAAATGGATAATGAAAATGACTTATTATACGATTATTATAATTTTTGATAACTATGTACTGTGCATAAATGAACAATAATGTAATGTATCAAATATTTATTAGAATAAAATAATAATGTTTCTTAAAATGTGTATGTAATATAACAACATTTTCCGACAAAAAGAAAAACTTCAACAAAAATATTTAGTAGTCGTGGATAAAGTATAGTATTCTACTCCCGTATAATGGCTATTATCTACTCGGTGATTCAGGCCACTCGCCTACGGCTCGTGGCCGTAAACTTCACCTCGTGAATAATACCCATCATTATACGCTCGTTGAATAATTATCCAGAATAACCTTATAATCGAACTTTTATCCACACATATGACCGTCTAAAGTAATACTTTATCCACTATTGGAATAAAGTAAGTATTTCACTATTAATAATATTTAAAATAGTTATGCAACAAGTATAAAAAGTAAGTGTTTCTTGCACGCGACGTGAAATTGTACAACGAGGCCGTCAGGCCGAGTAGGACAACCCGTCGAGTGCAATAAGCACTTTTTGTACGAGTTGCATACAATATTTTTTCTACGTTCATGCAAAAAACAAAAAATGTTATTTAGATGACACTAAGTCTAGGAAAATGTGACATCGATTTGAACGTTTATGTTTGTCATGATGACAAAACGCTATTGTAGAGTCACATCTGAATGCAATAAACATTTTATTGCACTAGTGCAATAAAGAACCACTTTTTCCACTAAATATAGTTCAATAAAGTTTTGTTTTTTGCATGAACGTAGAAAAAAGTAATAAATCTATAATAAATACATTTCATTTATTTACTTATTAACGTTTACATTATTTATAGTAATAGACATTTCGTTTTTCCGTTAATAACAATCCTTATAGCATTGTTGCCATCGGCTTCGGAATGCATGGCATCTGCAAGTTTGTGAAAAATGTGTACAAGTTACGGATGTCTCTTCTTGTAAGGAACATCTATATATTCTTTAGATTTTCCTTGCATTATCAAATTTGTTAGATATGGACTCCTCATTCATACTTTTTGCTGCAGAGGGGCTCTTCCATCCACCATACCGTTTAATGATGGTAAAATCAGCACCTTTATTGGCTAATAAAGTTCTTGAAATGCGCCTCATGCAATGGCCAATATATGCTTCTGGATTTGCGATATTGAGGGTACCTTTGCCAATGTATTGACTTCGACAGGCTGAGAAGTACATTTTTGATTGATGTATATTAAAAGGAATCTGTCTTGTGTTAAGCAAACTGGGCAAAATCATTCTCCTATAATTATAAATTTGTTATATTTTCCAATATCTGTTATAGTAGCTTGCAACATCGAATACCACATAAAAGAAATTGCATATTTTTTCTTCAAATTTAAAAAATACGATTGCTTGACTTCTTCATTTATTGTCATTACTCTCCGTTTTTCCTTCTATTCGTTAAATTCGGCGAATACTTTTTCGTAATGTTCCTTGTATTTTGCTGGCAATAAATGGAAAATTGCTTATTGAGCTTCTTCGTAAACAGCCACAGGAACACAATTACTTTCTTGCATTTTTACCAAATTCAGATAGAACTATTTATTAATTAATTAATAATAAACAACGTACCATAGCAACCAGTAGGTATAACAAAACCTACCACGTTTTATTGAATACTAAGAATATTTTTTTATTAAATTCCAGTAATTCTTACTCCACAAATGTGATGTGATTATGAATAAAATATTGTATTGTATTCGTGTTGTCTTTTATCCACTTAAGAATACTAAACGCTCGAACTACGTTATCGCGTTTAAACTTTCTTGCGTGGATAAATTTCTACTTAAAACACATACAATAAATAACTAAGGTGGCAAGTCGGCTATCACTGACTTGACCTTTCTTCGGACTAAAGCTCTCTGGTCGCGCTGCGCGCGGCATGACCACCGCTGCCTAGTGCGTTTTACTTAAATGATATTACTGCGCACGGCTCTACGCCTGTGAATAATAAAATGTAAACGTGACTTTGGCTGAACTCTCTATGGTGTGGAAAATCCAGCGCTCTATAATTTAGAAAAGTGGTTGGCATATTTTGGTAATTTTTAGTGTTTTCTCAGGTTTGGTTAATTTTTTTAACATCCTGTATTTTAAATATGGGGTGTTCTTTATGTGATACTAATAGTTTGATCATTTTTTTTTAATTCCATGAATTTAAAAGGTTTTTAGAGAATGGTTCGTTAGTTTTAAACACTCTGTATTTGCTCCGTTAGTTACTGTCATAATAGATCCTTGATGCAAGTTTCATAAAACAAAAGTAATTCCCTTAATTTTGAGTTTTTTTATTGGTAACATTTTTTGCAACACTTTGTATACGAGACAGCCTTTCGCACGTTTGACAACCGTTCCGAAGCGAAAAAACCGAAAATTTCCTCGAATTTGGAATTTTATTTTTTATTTGTCAATTTTTATTTTAACACTGTCTATCAAACCTTTTTGAATCATCCTATAAATTGAAGCGACACGGCAATGAAATGACTACCGCCTATTGTCTAGCTCATTTTTATGTTACCACGTTTTCACTCGTATTTATGCAAAATTCAATGTAAAAACCACCGCCGGAGCATACGTTTGACGTTTCGGTGATTTTGGTCGGCGGTGCACCTCGTAATTGACTGAAATTTAAGTAATTTTCGTTATAAAATCGAATTTTAAACCTAGACCTAAAGCATGCTGGACATTTTAGAAGGTTCAAATTTAAAGTTTCTATAAAAGCATTATTGTCATTTCTTGACTTGTATATATAATTTTTGACAAAAAAGTATAGAAAAAATATTAAAAAAAATATATATAAAAAAAGTTGGTCTGTGCGGGAATCAAACCACCGTCCTCTGGACTGATAAATCTAAATGCTACCAATCGAGCTACTACAACCTTTGCACATGTTGTTGCCATATTATTTCAGCGTCTATATTACCACATAATATGTAAACAAAAATATTTAAAGATACCAATTCAGATTTTGGGGTATAAAATTATCACCAAAGGACTCGGATATATCTCAGACAACATAATAACAACTTCTCGTAGCTGGAAGAGCCCGAAAGTTGTTCCAGAACACATAATCTGTTTTAATTCATTTTGACGTTTCGTTTGACGTTTGTTGAATTTCTACAAAAAGGCCTATACAACAACAAATTAGTTTCACATTTCTGACGTTTATGCCGTGCAAAACGCATTTCGTCTGCCATTTGTCGAATGTCTATAAAGGGGCGTAACTTACTCGCTCTATCTTCGTTTCACTCGAAGAAATCGCTATCTTCTATAAAGGGGCCTAACCGACTCAACTATCCTCGTTACACATCAAAAAATCCACCGTTTTTGTCCGAGGAGCCTCGATAAAATGGAAAACGCGAAAAAGTCGGCATCAAAATACGCCGTAGGCAATCTAGAAAGATGGCGAAAGGAGTAGCGTTTAACCGTTCGGCGCTGCACGGCTCGCAAAAAAGCCTTTGTGGCGGTAAAATGTTCAAATTTTCGAGTCAAGTGTGCGAGTGAGAGTTACCTACATCTTTTAATATAATAATAAATAACAATCGTTCAAATAAAAACGAAGCCAAAGTTGGCTCTGAAAGTTTGGACATAGAGAATAGCGTGGCGACCAAATGTTACCTCATTTGTCAACGCGCTATATTGCAACTTTATTTACTTGCCTAAAAACGTTGTTACGACTTTTGTCAATCCTATCCGAGTCATTCATATTTGAATAAAAGGAAAATAGTTAATCTTACAAAATTATGTATTTAAATACAAAGCGAATAACAATTACCTGAGGCTAAAATATTTTATTATATAAAATCAGGATGTGAGAGTGATCTTGGTCATAATTCCTGGGCATGTTGCCATATCGTTCACAAACTGGAGATTAATTTGTCTTTTTGACATTTATAATGTGTATACATGACATTTGGTTGCATTGTTTGAAGTTACTAACCTGTGATGTCTTGATTTTTACGTAGCCGTTTCCAAATTACAGGTAGTTCTTCTCTGTAGAGCTCTGACTACAGTGGTATCGTCTTCCTTCAAGTCCATGAGGAAGTTCATATCTGGGTGTATTCAATAATTTTGGCATGGCATAACTGCTTCTTCGTAAAACTCATCGTTGTGGTCCTGGTGTATACTTTTGCAAAATCTACTAAATTATGATCCTTATCTTCTGCAATAAGTCTTTGACGAAGTTTCTAGATTTGGTACTTTTGTAAGCAATAGGCTTGGAAGGAAATAAAGTTGGGGTATTCTTCAGTTACTTTGAATCAACTCTCTATGTTAAAGGCTCGATTCACCATTCGCTTTTCGTCGCTTTTTATCGTATTATTTGTGATCTTATATGACGAATTCTGAAGTGGGTTTTGTACCTTAGAGATATGCTGTCGTTGTGTGCAGTGATTTTTGCATTTTCTCTGTTGGAAAGAAATGTGGTAATTTCTTAATTTTACTGCAGTTTTTTCATGGTTTAGAATTACTTTCTCGTCGTCTTCGTAATAAACGGCTTACTTCAGCCTTTATTTAATATGTCTCTTCTTGAGAAAGACGGCGCCAATTCGTCTTCTCTATATTTTGTATTTTCTTGTTTATTGAAAGGGAGCAAAATTATCTTTATATTTAATTTGAATTTATCACCTGTGGGAACTTCGATATCTTATAGAGATCATATCTACCTCTTACCCCGTCTTTGGTTACCGTGGTTACTTAACTTGTTGAATTTATTTAAAAAAAGGAAACGCCACAATTCCAAAACCACGGCAAAAATGACGAATGGCCTTAAGAACTGAATTTATGAAGTTAACTTTACTAAACAATTATGCTACATGCTATTTAATCAAAACGCTGCAGTACCAAACTGTCTAGATCTCAAAGGAAAACTGGCTGTTCCCATGTACTGCCTGCCTCCCTGGATCCTGTTGAGCGTCACTTGTCTCTATATAATTTTAAATGTAATACTACCCTCATTTTCTAGAATTCCTACGTCTCTTTCCTCATTGCAGTATCAGAATATCTAATATTCTACATCTATAGTCTTGCCAAGGGGGCGCCACATGGATGTGCGTAAACTTAGCCCCCCATTTTTTGATTAACTAAAAAATAGAGGTTGTGCTGAATTGTGCCAAATCTGTGCTACATTGTGCCGTAAAATTTAAAAAAATAATAGTCATTTTCCTAGAAAATAAAAAAATTGTGTTTTCCACGTAGCCCCCCACTTCGCAAAAATCGTATTTTTCTTTAATGTGCCATATTGTGTTATTTGTTCTGAACATTGTGCTGTTTAAAAAATTTGGTATCTGCCTCCGTTCTCCGGAAAATCCGGGAAAACCAGAAATTGCTGACTTCCCATTTTATCATAATCCGATTTTCATTCGATGTGCTGAATTGTGCTATTTGTTCTGAACATTGTGCTGTTTAAAAAATTTGATATCTGCCTCCGTTCTCGGGAAAATCCGGGAAACCAGAAATTGCTGACTTCCCATTTTATCACAATCCGATTTTCATTCGATGTGCTGAATTATGCTAGATGTTCTGAATATTGTGCCGTTTTAAAGAAATTGATATCTGTCTCCGTTTTCTGGAAAGTGGAAAAAATTTTGACGTAACCTTACTGTGCTCCCTACTTTGCGAAAATCGTGTTTTTCTTTAATGTGCTGAAATGTGGTAGTTTTTCCAAGTATTGTACCGTTTAAAGAAATTTGATATCTGGCTCCGTTCCCCGGAAAATCCGGAAAAACCGGAAACTTGGGCGTGAACTTAGCCCCCCATTTTTACCGAAGATTAAAAAAACCTGGTTGTGTTAAATTGTGCTAGTTGTTCTGAACATTGTGCCGTTTAAAGAAATTTAATATCCATCTCCGTTCTCCGGAAAAACCGGAAATTTGGGCATGAACTTAGCTTCCCATTTTTACCGAAAACTAAAAACGTGGTTGTGCTGAATTGTGGTAGTTATGTCGAACGCTGTACCGTTTAAAAAAATTTGATATCTGCCTCCGCTCTCCGGAAAATACGAAAAAACTGGAAATTTGGGCGTGAACTTAGCCCCCCATTTTATGGAAAATTAACGTGGTTGCGCTGAATGGTGCTAGTTGTTCTGAACATTGTTCTGTTTAAAGAAGTTTGATATCTGCCTTCGTTCTCCGGAAAACCCGGAAAAAGCTGAAATTTTGACTCGACCTTACTGCGTCTCCCATTTTTCTCGAAAATTAAAAAACGGGATTGCGCTGAATTGTGCTAGTTGTCCTGAACATTGTGCCGTTTAAATAAATACGATATCTATCTCCGTTCTCCGGAAAATCCGGAAATTTAAGCTTGAATTTAGGCCCCATTCTTTCCCAAAATTTTCTCTTAACAATTTTCTAAATTATACATTTTAAATTGGAATATAGGAACCTCTTCAAAATAAGAAACATTTATTGACCAAATACCTACGTTGCAAAATAATTGGTGGAACAATCTCGTCCATTGTATAAACATTATTAAATATTAATTGATTTATCTTTGACTGAGTGTAAGTTTTTTATTACAAGATAAACTCGTATCTCGAAAAGGTTATATTTACTGGATTAAACTGATCTCCGCATCGCCATGTCTGTGACATTATGAACTTTTTACATCAGTCGTCAATTTGACGTACACTATTTGAATGTAATTGAACTGCGGAATTTTAGACCACGTCTCTCAAAATCTCCAATAGAGTAGAACACAACCTCATTTAAATGTCACAGACATCTCCTATACCTTCCTTCAATTTGATTAGACGCCCTTAGTTCTCATGTTCTTATTTTCTTTTCAGATACGAACCGGAGCGTGCTGCACCGGAAAAGTTCACTGGCCCTGACTCCGGAAGAGGAGCCGCTCGAGATACACGTAAGTGCAGATCACATAACATGAACTTTTATGTAGCTTTATGTTTCTCTTTGAACAGTCGAAATTATGGCATCATGCAATCTGCTATTTTCATGAGAGAACACGGGTGTTGCTTAAATATGTCCCGGTAACAAAATGGGCCATTATTTAAACCATTTTAAGATAAATAAATGTATACAGGATGTTCCTAATAAAAAAAACTAGCACAGTGCAGGTGTATGTAGAGGGTTCCAATACATTGCAATGTAATCAAACATTCCTATATACAAAGTTGCACGTAACTGGAGTCGCAGGCCTTCAAAGTAGAACCAAATATTTTGAATTATACCAATTTTTTTTCCATTGATCGAATTTAAAAAGAATGATAATATCCCACGCAGAATTTAATTTAAAACACTTTTTTACTCTTGTTACATTTTAAGAAACTTTAAGGTTTTCAGGAAAAATTGCGCTAATTAAAACAAGATTATTAATAGTGTTTATTAGAAGAAATCAAAAAGTCCGTAATAAGGCTTTGTTCTTATAATTTGACAACTATATCGATTCGATATCCTCGTCGTGTTCTTTGTCGAGCACACTTAAAGATGAATCATCACAACCAAAAAATGATTCCATAACTCGTCTTTATACCGCTAGCCGGACATTCATTACACTGTTATGCTTTGTCGAGATAACACGTTTGAGTTCATGTGTGTGAAAAGTGTAAATGCCGGAAAGAAGTAGAGTTACTAGTGAAAACGATAATTAACGATTCAAAAAGCAGGACATAAGTTCTTATTATGAAATTCGCATAATTTCGGTACGGAGACCGCTCTCTGGCGACAGGAGATGGACTATGAATACCACTGAAAGTCTACTACTGACTTTTTGATTTCGTCTAATAAACACTATTAAAATCTTGTTTTAATTAAAGCATTTTTTTAAAACCGTAGTTTATTTAAATTTAACGAGTAAAAAGTGTTTTAAGTTAAATTCGTTTTAAATTCGATCAATGGAAAAAAATTTCGAACAATTTTAGGGGTGATTCACCCTCAATGAACACGTTATAAAGATTTAATTTACTTGAACTTACAGTCAAAGAAGACCAATAATAAACCTAAATCATGTACGAACTTCCCCTGTGTGGAGCTTTGTATACAGATTCGGAAATTGCGGATCTTTACAGAGAAAGTAGAAATTGCCGCTTCATCCCATTGAAGGTACGAAGTTTAAAAGGCGCGGCGACGTGAATTGGTCTAGCATTCCCCACTACTACGGTAATCGGTTCCGTATCGCCAACGCCAATTCGCCATTGCAAACCTAACTGTCTGGTCAACTGATGCCAGTGTTGTCAGGTCTCATGCTTTTGCACGAGATCTCATGCATTCCGAGAAAATCTCATGTTCTCATAATTTGATTACAAAATCTCATGCTTTTTAATAGACACAAAAAGAAATAATAAAATTATTAAAATTACTCTTTGAAATCTACCAAAACAAAGACCTAACGAGAAATAAAGGCAAAATCGAGGGCAAAATTGAATAGATAGAGGTAGGTATCTACAATATTTGGGTACTTGAAATGTCCTTTATTGTAGACTGATCTCTTAATAATTAGCAATGAATACATAAACGGGTATGTTAATTCTATTCCGTAAGGGTACCTACATTTTCTGGAAACAACAGATTTTACGACCCGTGAGTCACCCTGCGTCACGTCAACTGCGCCTCAACGTTCGCCCGGCCTAACAATAAAATAAATTAGAAAGGTTACGTGGTTAATAACTTTTAAGTAAGTACCTGTAAGTACCTATTTACAATGTAATATTATGATAAAATAGCAGAACATAATGCTTTTTAATGAAATAAAAATGGCATTACAAAAGTAATTAAAAATTAAGCTGTATCAAGAGGTGTCTTTTGATAAATTAAGCCATCTCACGCTTCTTTGAAATTATTCTTATGCACTGAATTTTTCCCACCTGGCAACACTGCTTGATGTGAACACGCTATGATGGAAGTATGCGTGTAGCATGACACAAATACACGCAAGCGGCAAAACACAATTCACCATCAAGATCCTCACTTTCCAAATCTGTATAGGTACGTTTGATTAAATCTATAAATGATACTGCAGGAAACAACTACTCCGCGGGCTAATGTCCCGACCGGCATTGAATTATACCTGCAGTATCTGTGTGAACAGCCAAGAACCCTTGTCGGCCACTCCACCAGACACAGACCGGTTTCGGGCTTGTGAGCCCTCATCAGTATGCCATAGGTGAGATGAACGACAATTGAACTGGCTGTTGCTTCATATGTAGGTTCACATATAAATCGAGTGCAGGTGAGATGTAACTGGTCTGCTACTTCCTTCTCGGCCTAAGCGTCTCGACTTGCAGGAAGCGACCTACATTGTCCCAGGGTCCCAGAGCGAAAGGTCTGCGGTTAAGTACCTACGACAATGTAGGTCGCTTCTTGCAAGTCGAGCCGCTTAGGCCGAGCAGGAAGTAGCAGACCAGTTACATCTCACGTTTAATTAAATTGCAATATTTTGGGACTCCCTACAGGCACCTGCTCTATGTCGGCTTCTATGCGGAGCATCCTCTATTTTGAATATACAGAATATTGAATTTTGTACCTATCGTAGTTAATAAAACGTTTTTAAATTAGAATTCTATTAACTCCTCATTTATTAAACAGGTTTTCCGAAGTTGTGTTCTCTTGTAAATAAATAATTAAATTCCCCAAACTCATACAGTCAGAAATTTATAGAAACTCTAACTAGATCCGTCCCCCATTAAAGTAGACTTTCTCGAACTTGCTTTAGTTTACCCTAGCTTATAAAGTACACCGCAAACTTCGGAAGGCTTTTCATATTTTAGCTGAACCGACGCACCAGTTCAACTTGATGGGGTTAATTGTGACTTTCTTAGCAGTTCACTCTGGTGTCTGTTACATACAGAGCGGATAATTATAATTAAGGCAGACATTTGGTTGCTTATAGAATAAATTGTCTGGAAATCCGAAATATACAAAATTTCAGTTGCCTTAGTAATAGTAATGGGTATTATCATAATATTCTAAATACATTATAAAATGGAGTTAAAATCAATTAAAAAAGATCGAGGCTTATCCACAAATAATAAAATTACAATAATGATAATTATTAAGTCTGCACTAAGAGGTAAACTTACCAGTGGAGGAAAAAAGCGGAAACTAAATATAGGAACATGAATTGTAACGTAAATTTAATATCATGTAGAATAATGAGCATGGCTAAAAATATGTTCTTTAAATTTAGATTGAAAAGCAACAGGATTCGATAATTTTATATCTATTGACACGGTATTATACAGACTCGGAAATTGCGGATCTTTACAGAGAAAGTAGAAATAGTCGCTTCATCCCAGGGAAGGTACGAAGTATAAGCGGCGCGGTAGTATAATAGAAAACTAAATTTTATTTGTATATCTGCCCTATTCTTCACAAAGTCCTTTTATTGCATTTAAAATGCTGACGTGTATTTATTTGGAAAGAGTAATGAATAAAACACGGCCTGAATAAGATCTTTAAATTTTTAATGTCCATTTAGCGCGACTACAATCTCCGATAACGGCCGATGGTAGGCGAGAGCAAGCTAACGAGAGCCGCACAACAAAAACGGTATCCTCACAGATTACAGACCTCAATCCGGTCACCTGATGCCAGTATTGCCAGGTCTCATGCTTTTGCATGAGATCTCATGCATTCCGAGGAAATCTCATGCTCTCATACTTTGATTACAAAATCTCATGCTTTTTAATAGACACAAAAAGAAATAATAAAATTATTAAAATTACTCTTTGAAATCTACCAAAACAAAGGCCTAACGAGAAATAAAGGCAAAATCGAGGGCAAAATTGAATAGATAGAGGTAGGTATCTACAATATTTGGGTACTTGAAATGTCTTTTATTGTAGACTGCTCTCTTAATAATTAGCAATTAATACATAAACGGGTATGACAGCCGACGGATATGCGGTGTGTGTGCTGTATTCACGCTGCAGTGATTAGAAAGGTTACGTGGTTAATAACTGTTAAGTAAGTACCTGTAAGTACAATGTAATATTATGATAAAATAGCATAACATAATGTTTTTTAATGAATTAAAAATGGCATTACAAAAGTAATTATTCTCATGCACTGAATTTTTCCCACCTGGCAACACTGCCTTATGCGAACAGTGGAAGCACGCTGTGGTGGAAGTATGCGTGTAGCATGACACAAATACACGCAAGCTGCAAAACACAATTCACCATCAAGATCCTCACTTTCCAAATGTGTATAATTTGAAAGAAAGAGATCCATAAAAAGGCTTATCTATGATGAGGATGTGATATGACTCTTAATACGTTATCATAGCTCTTTGAATATATTTATTAATGTGCGATTTAAAACGGTACGGTTACAGTCCGTGTACAGTCGATCCAAATTTCTACTTTTGTACACTTAAATTCTCTACTTCAATGTTAACCTTGAACTCTTGCTCAATTGCATTCCTGTGTTTACCAAATATTATAACAGAAGATTTTGTTCAATTTACATCAGGATAATGTTTTCCAGAGAATTCAATCAAGCGAATGATATCAGCATTTAAAGTCATTTTAGCATGTATTGCTTTCATTGATTGAGAGAATAAATAAATGTGTATGCCGTCTGCATAAAAGTGTACAATGATGTAAACATGTATACAAGTTACAACTATATATTAAAGAGATGTGATTTTAGGATAGAACCTTAAGGTACTCCACATTTCACGACACTCTGAAGTGATTTCCATTTGTTAGTTTCTACAAACAGGAACGTATTATTGAGGTAAATATGCATAAATTTGACAGAAATCTCCGAAAACCCATTAAAATAAAGACTAACAGTTTAGTAGAAATCAATTGCCAAAAAATATATTTAGCGTGCTGAGAATTATTTTACAGATTTGAATAGACTACTTCCTATGGAAGCTTTAAATAAATTAACTTTTTTCCAAAATACGTACAGAAGAAATAATGTATTTCGATATAATCGAAATGACATTTGTCCTAGATAATTTCGTGGAAAAATAAGACTGAAAACAATATTTAAAAATTTTCTCTGGCCACGCCCCCACAAAACGGTCGCCAGAACCCCTTATGGGTTGGGTTGGTTGAGTCATATATTATGTAATGTCTCACTACAAACCTGCAATCACTCTAGTCGCCAAGATTTAGCAACGCGGTCAGTGAACTAGATCTCCTACGGCAACCTTACATTAGGGTTCACCTGCAACTAAGTTCTAATTTTATTTTTGTCATTTTTGTAACAAATATTGTTCGTACCTGTTTATTATTTACATGTTTATGATGAGATTGTTTTTTTATTTCATTTTTATTGTTTCAATTTATTAAAAATTATTATTATTATTTTTTTTAATCTAGTTTGAAATACTTTGTTCACTGAACCCCCCATGTCAAATTTCTGGCTACGCCACTGGACGTCAGACGCCGTTCGCCCGTGTATGTGTACTTTAGATCGGATCATATACGATTTCCGTGCTTTCGGACAACGCAGTACATACGTTTAGAAGAGTTAATTTGTCATTTGTGATTATGTGTTAATGTGTTAAATAGACATTGGTATTGAATAAAGTTGCAAAATAGACCCGTAAAATGGGCACAGAAAGTGCATCTCACCTGGCAAATTGAAGAAGTATTCCATTATGCCATTATGTATGAATACAGCGTCTAATAAAAATTATTTCACCGTGAAAAATTGAATGAAAAATGTGATGTAAGGCGATGATGCGGACGAAAGTAAACATTGCAATATTATTTTAATGCTTCCTTGTTTGTGAAAACCATTTGAATGTAAATTTAATTGGAAATACAGATAGGAGATTGTTGTAAAAATTAAACTGTAAAGTTGTAAAGAATCACTTATGCTTTTCTATAAAGCTACCAGAATGTATACAGGACGTTTAAAAAATCATTGTAAAGCAAACTTAAACTTGTTTTTGTAAATAATAATACTCCAAGTTGGTAAAAACAATATTTAATTAACACTTTTAGAAATTCTACACTTTGACTAACAACTGTAATACTTTATCAACCGCTCAACAAGCTCAACAAACATTAACAAACTTATATCCTTGTCGAAAACCCTGTAACATCTATTGTTGGTTTTTCCTAGTCACATTAGCAACACAGCAACCTTAGCGTCAGTAATGTGTTACATTCTGTATTTGCTCCTACTATTTACGTGATGTAGAATGTTATTTGAGGCATTTATAAAATTTTGCTATCTGACCATTAAATTAAATTATCTGTTTTATTCTGAAAACATAATAAACAAAATATAAATAAGGATTTTTTTATATTGTTTAAGGAGAAATGAAATCAGTAGTAAATAGCAAACAAATATATATTAAATTAGTTTTAGAAAATTAATAAATATTAAATATCATTATTCATTACTTTTGGATCGGTCAGTGGTCGCGCGGTTTAAGGCGTCAGTACTTGAATCGAGGTGACTAGATCGTTGTGGGTTCGACCCCCGCAGCCGGTAGACCGTATATAAGCTATATTCGTGGAGAGATTGGCACCCTCTCTGCGGGTATGGTAGGGTGGAAGAATGTTGGCTTGGGTCAATGTGAGAGATTGAGACCGGTTGACATTTGACTACCCCCTAATTATGAGGTTTTCCAAGTTTTCCTCATTCCTGCACTGAATGGTGGTTAGGGCCTACCAACGTAAGTCGTTCCTGGGCGCAAATGCGGCCTGCTTAATAATAATATACCGCCCCCTCTCCCGCACAAGTCTTCGACTTCTGGGCTAATCCTCGTGATTAGAATGAGGGGTAGATATATATATATTTTTTTCAGTAAACACCTTCCGAAGCTCCGACACATTCGGAGATGTTCTGAAGAGTCAAGCAATGACCACTCTCCACTCCGTGGAGTCAGTAATCATTGCGCCCGTAAATCGTGTGTTCTAGCACCACAATCTTAACAGAGTGGTCTGGATACAGCCTGCGGAGCTCGGAGAGAAGATATCGATACTTCCTCCGTTTCTCCTCTTTTAGGACGATGTTGTTCTCTGCGGGAGCCGAGAACTCAATCACAAACATATTTCTAAGCTGGTGATCGAGGAGGACTACATCAGGCTTATTGGCTTGAATTTGCCTGAGGGTGGGGAATGAATAGTTCCAATAAATTCGGCACTTCTCATTCCCCACAACGGATTCTATATCCCCCGGAGCATAAGTCAGCACTGGCGTCTCGTCTATCTCATACGAGTGTCGTAAATGATAATACAACACCCATAAGGCTGAATCGTGTCTTTGGACATACGCTGTGGCCGCATATACCGGACAGGCAGACAGGAGATGCATAAGCGTCTCCGGCGCTTGGCGGCAGGCCCTGCAGCTGGTATCAGAAACCTCGATACCCAATATTTTAATTATTATGTGATCATTGTCGTCAGACACATATTCCGACTTTTTGAATATGTTGAAAGATTACCCTGCAACCTGTAATACATGTCAAACCAATATAAAATTCATACAACTTCCCCATCGTGGATAGTGTTGGATAATATTTCAGCCAATGGTTGCGCTTAACGTTACCAAACGGAGCGAGCACATAAAATACGCTTTTAAGTAAACCAAGCTTAAAACATTTCAACTCGGTAGCTTGCTTTTCATTCAAGCAGATATTCTATACCTGCGCTGGAAAAATCCATCAAAATCGGATTCATTTTTATCATACTAAATCATCAACGCAAAGTTTACAAAACTAGTCGTCTAGTGATATCCGTGCGCATATAAAATGCGCTGGAAGTATTTGGTTTGAAATGCTTGGTGACCTTAGACACAACCAATCACTCTGTAACCATCAAAAACAGCTCACTGGAAGAGTACGAATAGTTATTTACGTTACAAGTTGCAAAAGATTACTTTTAGGTGGGTGATGTATTTAAATAGCTGAGGTGAAGCGAAGTGTAGCCGAGATTATTTGAATACCTCCGAGTACCTGAAAGGGCTTTTGCAGCGTGTAATGTATTAAACTTTTCATTCTCCCCTCGATATATAACACAAAATTTAAGATGTCGAAAATCCTCTGTAGACTGTAATAAACTGGATTTAAGGGCGCCGTTTTATAGGCAAATTTTCAACGAATTTCATAGCTGTTTGTTGAGACAGTCTAAAAAAAATTTAAGTAAGTTAGAAGAATATCTCTTCACTATGTCAATTGTACAAGTTTTCTCCAGGATATAAAACAATTTTCAGGCTGACAAATCATTTAGAATAAGAAAAGAGAGCATAATTTTCACCTATTATGTTTTATCATAGAAATATCCGGAAATTTAAGTCAACTGCACATTCAGAAAATTTATTACATTACAAACATTATCACATCCCGCATAATTCTTTTAAAAAGCTAGTAACACTTGAATTTGTGTAAATTATCAAGTATTTTTCACGGTGTATAGAACACAGTGATAAGGTACAAATTCACGGTTTTTGTTATTTAGCACATTTTTTTCTTCAAAATTTAAAGAAAATGATTCAATTTCAGCATTAAATTTTAGTACTACATTAATAAGGACCTCCACCTACTGTGTGTATTTTTGTGTGCATATTTAGATATGATTATTTGTCCTTGAAACGCCAGCCTTAAGGCGGTTTATTGTTCTAAAAATAGTAGTATCACAGTATGTTAACTGTTAATTGGTAACATTCATGTCAACAAAAATATTACTTTGATATCAAATAATAATTCTTCAATATAAAGCTGATAAGTATAAACCAAGGTATAAACGTCTTTTAAGTTTAATATTTGGCTAGAATTTAGTTAAAAATGAATTCCATTGAAGAAGCAGCAATTATTGCGTGCAGAAGTTTGTTACCGGATAAAAAATCTAAAGATCGTTCGTTACAAGCCTATGAAAATTTCATCAACACGTACAACGAAAGATGTGTCCACAACAACGGAATATGTATTATTGGTAGTTTTCTTATAAAAATCAAAGACATTGTCCCCTGCTGCATTATGGTCAGAATACTCAATGTTGAAATTAACTATTTAAATAAATAAGAGCCAGGATATTTCGAAACTTGGCTGCTTGAAGGCATTCATAAAAAGGATAGATATCAACCTCGAAAATCTCAAGTATTTACAAAAGATGATGTATCAAAGTTTTTGATAGAAGCACCTGATGAAATATATTTAATGAAAAAATGGTAGCGATTTTTAGAGTAGCATACCGAACTGATGAACTATGGCAATTCGAGCATTTAATTTAAGTATAAAATTTAATCAATTGTAATTTATTTTACATACCTCAGAATTGTTATTTTTTTATGGATAAAATTTACGTTTTCTAACATTCAATCGTCATTTACTCGTAAACTTTCCTATGTAAGAGGACAAAATTGTAGTACTGTCTGATAGAGAATTAAACGATCTTTCAGAATCAAGGAAAAAAATATGGTGTTGTCATTTAAAAAAAAATCGATGACGTCATTACTCGAAAACAAATGACATTTGAAAATCGCATTTTACGCTAAAATATGTACTTTTTCAATTAAAAATCGACCTGTTCGAGGATTTTTCCCAAAAAATAATTGTTTCGTTTTTATTGAATTTATTCCATACTTTTGGCGCATACTGTATAATCTAAAAATTGTGTCATATTAGTGCAGATTCTTACTGCAAAAAATAATGTGCAAAGAAGATTTGTAGTAACAGGCTCAAGATGAACGCTTCTTTTATCGGTATGAGCGTGGCAGATATAATCAAGTAGTTGGAAAATATACAATTTCAAAAATTCCGGACGACATAGCTAAATTTCTTATAATTATTTCAAACCCAAATCAGTACACCGCCACTCGTTTCGAAGAACGTCCTTTACATTACTATCAACTGCCCCAGGTGTGGACATTTAATATGAAAAGACACAGGTGGTGGAAGTCGTCAGAGGTAGCGGAAGTTGCTAATAAAATCACGCCCAAAAAATCTTCAGAAACAGAATTTAATGATCATGTTGCGCAAATCGACAAACAAGTCAACATTTTCAGTGACGTCGTTTTAGAACAGGATTTCAATCAACATTTGCCGTTAAATCTTTCAGGAACATACAACAATTGTAATTTTTTATATCATTTCCGCTCTAAATAAATATTTCACATTAATTTGACGTTTTTATTTTTACGTCGCCCAGGATACGAACGTTTTTCATACTTAGCAACCGATAACCTAGCATGTTTTACTTTCTCTTTAAAATAAAAAATTATACTTTCGAAGGGGGGAGAATGAAAAATTGATTTGAACCGGCCAGTCTATTATGCATAGCTTTAAACAAGCTATTATTACTATGGACTTTAATATCCATTCCAATGGCCTTTTACGACAAAATTTGCATGTAACGACGTCTACTGGAGAGCGCAGTTAAAGCACCGGCCAAAGGAGCGCCTGTCGATTATTCCCATGACAGCATTGTGGAAATGAGGCTCTTCGGAAACGTTAACTCAACATCAGCGTTTATTGCACATCAACGGTGCTTATCACTTTGTGAGCTTAGTAACAGTGGAAAGAGCGTTTAAATCTCTCGTGATTTACCGCGTTGCACAAAGCGCCAGGAGAATCCCATTCCTTTGTGTTTATACAGTCAGGCTCCACATTATGACGAAGTAGAATTACGACAGGGTTTCGACGCATTGACTTGTTGTTGGGAAGTGAACCTCAAAGAGGTAGACAATTCTTTCTGGGTAGTATAAAGGATCTTATCTAAAAGTTTGTTCATTATTTATATCTCAATATACAGCGTGATTTATTTTCCTATTTGCATACGTTGGCAATGAAAAGTAAATTAAATTTAATTTCAAAAGTTATAGTTCTTTTAAAAGTTGAAAAACAAAATTTAGTACTACATATCTTTTTTTGTGTTAATACCCAAGTAACAATTTCCGACTCATTTTGAACAAAGTGTCGACGCTGTGTCGACACTGTAATTTGGACACGACACATTTTTAAGGCAGATTGTCGACTTTTAGACCATTATAAGCGGAAAATGTAACCAAAATGGTGATTAAAATGTTTAGTACACATTTTAATCACCATTTAAGGTCTAAAATTTGTCCAATAGTGAGTCTGAAATATACCTAAATTTTTTCAAAAATGTGTCGTGATTGTGCCTTTCGTTTCCAATATGTGTCTAAAATTGAACCTTGATGTGTCCACAATATGTCTATTTTGTTCCTAATTTGGCCTAAGTATGTGTCGATTATGTGTCCAAAAGTTATTTTACTTGTGCCTGGTATGTGGTCATGTTGTTTCCAAAATGTGTTCGTTATTATATTCTAATGAGAGCCACAAATTTACCGAAATAATTATTTTCTATTCATTGTGTACCAAAATAAATCCTAATAGACACAAATTATATTTCTTCCCGATACATTATGGATAATCTTGAACACAGACTTAAGGCATTCATCTCCTAGAAAACAATGGGATTTTAATTTATTTTGAGCATTTTACTATTTCTCGCGTAGGTACACTTGCGAACTAAAGTTTACCGATAATAGTTGACATGGTACTTCTAAAAATTAAGCAGGCCTTAAAAATACCAAGTAATTATAATTAGTCGATGTTTTTTCCTTTTTTCGTTATAAAATATATTTTTGTAATTCTCAAATAAATCAAATACCAATGATATTTTATTATTTAGGACATCATATTTAGTACAGTTGTGGCTAAATAAGATTTTAAAAGCCGCCATTTTTGTCAAGTGCATTCACGTTGAAGTACTTGTTGAAATATGGCGTACTTATAGGTGGTGTCCAAATACAACCATGTTTCCGTAATGTGAATAAAATTCGCCCCCAAATTGTCCATCTCAACACATTTGAAAATAGAAGAAACAATTTATAGTAATGTTTCTACATATAGATCAAAAATTCACTGAAATATCGCCAACTAGGTTGTTTAATAGAAATGGTGCACTTGCTCTTGCTCTCATAAATTCACTCAATTTCCTCTGAGTAATGTCTATTTCTTTTTTTCACACATCGATAGTAAGTGCACCTTTGGAGTAGCACTTTTTTTATTTTGACCATATTGCAACTGTAAAACTTAAAACACTATCACAGATCAACGTTTATCATAATAATATGCGCCATGTTAAGTACACAAACACTTTAACCGGATAAACTAAACACATTATAGAATCAAAATGGAAATTATGTGTAAAATATTTCTACATGGATACATGTGTGTCTGTACGGCACATGGTGGAAACAATAAAGACACTCTATGTTTAAAATGTACCCAAATGGAAATTATTATGTCTACTCAACTCATTTCAGTAACAAAATAGAAAATCTTGTTAAGAAACAAATCAGACAAACTTGAGTCTATTTAGTGTCGACCCATCTGTGTCTAAATATATTTGAAGAGTACAAACTGACACAAAATAGATACATTTTAAATACATGTGTTTAAAATGTTGCTATTTAGACACACATATCCTTTTGACACAATAAGTTGGATATGTGTCGACACAAAACTTGAACATTTTGGGCACAATTTGAACAGAGACAGAAGTGCTCCAAAAAGAGTCGTCACGATTCAGGCACAAGAAAATTGTGCCCGTGTTTTGCCATAAATTGCTACTTGGGTATGTTCTACCACGATTTCTTCAAACTTGTACCTGTTCAGTTTTACTTAGTAGTGAATCTATTTTCTAATTATGAAGATGCTGGCATTGTATTTGCGAAGGGTTTTATAATAGAAACACTCCTGCAGCAGAGATATATCGAAATAGATTTCCTCATAGACGTCAACTATCTTATAATACATTCAGTACATCATTTAAAAGATTTCGCATAGCTGATACTGCCGCTCCTCCTTCACCCGCTGCATACTCATTTCCCAAATAAATGAATGGCTGGAGATCTTACATGACCACCTAGATCACTCAATCCCGAATTGTTTCGATATTTATGTATGGGTCACTTTAAGCAAATTGTTTATGCCGTGTAATAAGTAATCGTAATTAATTATTATAGAGGATTCAATATGTTGAAACTGATATTTAATATAATATGAATGTACTATTCGTGTATTCGTATTTCAGGTGTAATCCAATGCTGGTCGAGGCAATTATTGTTTCCTGGAATTCTGTGTTTCCGAAATATCTTTCTCATAGAATCTCAACAGAACTTTCAATGGTATCTACTGCTAAATGGAACGCTTCGTGTCTGTGGCTTTTCAGTCCGGCATGGAGTACCGAATGGCCGCTAGATGTAGCTTGTCTATACCGCGTACTCATGGTTCCTTCTGTCGACGCTTTACAGTGTGCAATTCTTTCTGCAGTGTGCAAGTCTGCGCGTAGACATGCGCTCTGAACAGTAGCGTATTGCAAAAGCCGTCATATCTGAAAGACCCTTGCAGTCCTTGCACTTTCAAAATATAGAACTCGCTTGATTTTTATTGCAGCTTTTCTGCAATTCTGGGGAATTGTTTAGTGATTTGTATAGTTACCACCATACGCAAAAACTCCTAGGCTGCACTTTTAAATTCAAATTGCCTTCTTTCGTTTCTAACGGATTATTATTTGTTTGTTGAGGTTAGAGAATATATTAACTAAAACTTTTATTTTATATGTTATACTGTTTGTTATTCTCACTTGTCAAATTTAAATAAACAGTTTAGTTTCTAATTGAAGTGTTGGTATCACTTCTATTGCAATCGCGAATTGGCGACTGTCAAACAAACTGCAATTCAGAATTTTAGGAATGTTATTGGAGGTGCAAGGGCTTGCTGTAATCCGTTGGAAAAATAATTGCGGACTGTAAAGCGGCTTTTAGACAGACTTAAAATAGCAAAGTTATTCGTCGGTTCACTCACCTATACTGATGAGAGTTAATAAGTTCGAAACCGGTATATGTCTGGTGGGCTGCTGTCGAATGACTTTAGCTGTTTGCTTTAAGTTTTTCAAGTGTAATTCAAAGTTGGTCGGGGTATTCTTTGTTTGCGTAACCTTTGAACAAAGAAAGATAGGACTTACGTTTATGTGAACTTCATGGAATGAAGTTCTATTGCTCATTGTAAATGAGTCACCCTGTATGTCAGTAGACCTTGATCCACTTGGATTGCAAAGTTTATTTACTGAAGTAAACACCAAAAGTTTACAAATAATGACTTCACTTTTTTTTTGTTTAATAGGGTAGTCTTGCCCCTGAAATATAAAAATATTAACAAATAACTCCTTGCGCCCAATGGATCAATCAATGAGTCGATTTTACAATTTTTTATTTTGCCCAAAAAATAAAATATCTCACATTGAGAAAGTAGATAATTTCACTGAACACTAAACAAATTAGTTAACGTTTCAAAAATCTACTTGACAAACCGTTTAATGATTTTGTTTGTTTATCTACGTTTCATAGTGATATAAGGTATCATATAATATTTATTCTATTGTACTTACCTTGTCGCTGAGTATATTCAACCCACAATTATCAACATTTAAAAAACAATTCGAAACACAATGATTATCGCCATTTAATAAAATAAACGCACATTCCTTTAATTTCTTCTTTACTGAATGATTCTTTTTCTAAAATGTTTGTGTTATTCCACTGAATAACATGACCGTTTTTCCACGAGTGTTCACAAATTTGTTACTTCAAATTAATTATCCGTTCTTAATGTAATTTTTATGCTCTCAAATTCTAACATTTAAAGACATAAAAGTCTCCCCAATATAATGTTTACTTTATTGACATGGTATACTGTAGATGCAATTTTTTGAATTTGGAATTTCATTATTTTTAATAAAATTATTCGTAATGTATTACTGGGCTAATACGACCGGCATTGAATTATACCTGCAGTATCTGTGAAACAACCAAGAACCCTTGACTCCACCAGACATAGACCGGTTTCGGGCTTGTTAGCCCTCATCAGTATGCCATTGGTGAGATGACCGACAATTGAACTGGCTGTTCCTTCATATGTCGTTTCACATATAAATCGAGTGCAGGTGAGATGTAACTGGTCTGGTACTTCCCGGGGCGAGAGGTCTGCAGTTAAGTACCTACGATATTGTAGGTCGCTTTCTGCAAGTCGAGCCGCTTAGGCCGAGCAGGAAGTAGCAGACCAGTTACATCTCACCTGCACTCGATTTATATGTGAAACTACATATGAAGGAACAGCCAGTTCAATTGTCGGTCATCTCACCTATGGCATACTGATGAGGGCTAACAAGCCCGAAACCGGTCTATGTCTGGTGGAGTGGCCGACAAGGGTTCTTGGCTGTTTCACACAGATACTGCAGGTATAATTCAATGCCGGTCGGGGTATTAGCCCGCGGAGTAGTTGTTTCCTGCAGTATCATTTATAGATTTAATGGCGCATCGCCCGGGGCGAGAGGTCTGCGGTTAAGTACCTACGATATTGTAGGTCGCTTTCTGCAAGTCGAGCCGCTTAGGCCGAGCAGGAAGTAGCAGACCAGTTACATCTGGCCTACCTATTACCAATTCTTTTTAATCCCTCAAATAAACCTCGTATATACGGTATTTCTATTGCATGTATAATATTTTGTTGTTGTTGCTGTTGTTGTTGTATTGGCATAATTTTCTCACTGGTAATTTATTTTCAAATTATATTATTCTGTGTTAATATTGTTTTATAAAGCGCTCCCCGCATACAATCCATTTTTCTCAGGTAAAGTTATTACTGAACATATTCTCTTACTGATCGGGGGTAAAGTGCATCTGCACCATCATGCAAAAACCAGAAGATCTGCCGTAAATTTAAGGGAATATGTTCAAGAAGCAGTGGCAAGTCATTAATTAGAAAACTAAAATTTTCTCCGTTAAGTGGACGTGGTAGTACCAACGGCTCCACAATATTATCGGAGAGAATTCCACACCAAATATTGATAGAGAACTCTTGTTGAAAATGTACTTCTCTTGGCAGATGAGGATTTTCTTATTCCCAAGAATGACTATTTATCCAATAAAAAATACCTGGTATGGTAAATGTGCCTTCGTCCGTAAATATTTTATTATAAAATGTTGGGTCATCATTTTGTTGTTGGCGAAAAAACTATGCAAGCCGTAACCTAGCTAGAGCGTTAAATGTTGAACTGAAGTAAAATGATAAGGATACAAATTTTCTTTGTGAAGTATTCTGCTAACGGAAGACTGACTGATGCCAGTAACTGCCGAAATTTGACGTGTGCTGGTACAATCGTTTGCAATAATAATGACACTCTCTTAAAACAGTTTTTGAACTTCTGGAAGCTCTGAATAGAAATTTCATTAAATGTCTCTTGGTAAGTGAAACAACTAATAACTAATGTTAAAAATTTAAAGCAGATTTCAATATGCCAGAAGTTCAAAATAAATCGCAAAATTCATTTTAGTGAGTGTCATTAATATTGCAAACGATAGTACGTGTTTTCAGCAACTTGCACAAAAACATCATCTTGGTCCGCTGTCAATATTTTCGGTTTTCTAACGTCTCTTTTCGGGCGAAAGAAGTCTATGATCGGATTGTCTGTTATCTCCATATAATTCCAAGTAAGTACCTCGCTGCTGCACGTCGACCACAAACAATTTCTTTGGCATATATACATTTCATGTTTCTCATTTCACTGTTCGAATAATTATTATGACGGGGCATTTTAAATATATAAAATAACAATAAAAACACTACTACCTAATCTATGAATTGAGTGGCATTGACAGAAACAATATAGTATTGTAGTGACAGTTGTCTACTTATTATTTCCACGCCTACTACTTTAGAAAAAAAGTAATTTTCTAATTTAATTCTCGCGGAACCTCAAAAACTTAAATCGTCTGTTTCTCGAAAATATTTTTTATCAAACATAATATGTAAACAAACATATTATCACAAATGTGTTGCATAATGAAATATGTGCATGGCTACCCTTATCCACAATTGTCGGGTATTAACATTGAAATATACAGGGTGTAATAAAAAAGCAGGCCATCCCATTACCTGCATCTATTTGACAACATACCTGTAATATAACAATTTAACACTACATACATAAAAAATGCCTACCTTAAAAGATAAAGTTGAATTTCTTAAAATGATTGATTAATCTTTGTGGTTAACTAAATCGTCAATGATATTATTGTAAACGATGGCGACGCCTAAAAACAAACGTGGAACTGGGAGGAAGTGAGTACTTTGCCTCCCCATTTTTTTCTGCCGTACGCCAATGGACAAGTTCTCTCAATATCGTAATGTAAAATTTTATTTCAAATATTTTATTACTCTTGATAAATTTTCGTAAAACTTTTCTTTGACCAAATAAATTCGATTTTTAAAAGTCATGCAACGTTAGAGATAGCCGCAGAGGAACAATATTAAAATTATATTTTTAAAGAAACAATTTGGAAATAATTTACCAAGTTTTTAAATGTCCTAACTGATTTTATACAGTGTCTCTGAACATAGGCCTAACCAGATTTACAAATTTTCCATTTTTACGCAGTCGAATGTTTTTTTTACCTATGAAATTTAATTTAACATAGTAATATCAAAGTTTACAGAATAAATATACTCTGTAAACTTTGGTAATATTAACATTTTAATTAAATAGTTTAGTTTGATTGTTTCTAATAAATGCATTAACGGGCTTCTCTAATTACGGAATGTCTAATATTTTGAAAAATCTGTGGTTTTTACCAAAACTAATTCAGTCGCATTTATAAGAAGTTGCTTTCAGTTGATTAATATTCTCCATCAATTCAGGATAAACTTACATAAACCCACAAACTAAACTTAAATCCAGTACTAAAATTAGGGAAGCGTTGTGGCCACTGAAAAATTGCGTCTTTTCTATCTATCAATTTAGAAACATTACTTTTTGGATAAAAAGTGCTTGAAATAATGTAAAATAGCCATTTAATCTTCTGAGTGGAAGTATGTAAATGATGAACCATTTTGGCAAAAACATTAGATTTTCTCTAATTATAAAAGGCTGTTTATAGTGTTTATGCATAGCTATATTCGTAGAGAGATTGGCACCCTCTCTGCGGGTATGGTAGGGTGGAAGAATGTTGGCTTGGGTCAATGTGAGAGATTGATACCGGTTGACATTTGACTACCCCCCTAATTAATGAGGTTTTCCAGGTTTCCCTCATTCCTGCACTGAATGGTGGTTAGGGCCTACCAACCTAAGTCGTTCCTGGGCGCAAATGCGGCCTGCTTAATAATAATATGCCGCCCCCTCTCCCGCACAAGTCTTCGACTTCTGGGCTAATCCTCGTGATTAGAATGAGGGGTAGAGATATTATTATTATTATTGGTAAGGCAAGCGGATATGCATAGCAATAACAGTGTGTTAAACTAATCTGTTTCTTAAATACTGTTTTAATTTTTTTAGTAAATGAACTTATATAGTTAATAGTATTTAAATTGTAAAAGGCATTTAGCAAATAATTTTTGTTCTGAAAAAAAAAAGATTTATAAAAAAGTTATAAGTAGATTTATAAAATATATTGTATGCATATAGTGAAAATAAGATTATCTTAAAATGTCGTTCTAATAAAGAAAAATATGTTCCAAGATAGAAATTATTCGTTTTAACCATTTTTGAGAAGAAAATAAACTCCTTTAGACTATATTTCAATGGAAATATCTGTGGAGGACTTTTTTATATAAATACTTACCCGAGTACTTACCCTAATCTTAAAAATACCTAATAAGGAACATTACCAATTATTTAAGTATCATTTCCAAATACGTAGATAATCCATTTCTTACTATTGACAGTTGTATTATGATGCCATTATTCGGTAGGTAGGTCTGCTAGAAAGAAATTAAAAGAAATCACGACTACGATGTTATGTTTTTATATATATTTACAATTTTATACATATTTTATTTAGTATGGTAATTTATAGGGATTTTTTTAAATATTTATTTCCAATAAATGTATTCCCTCTTGTTATAACTTTATAAAACTAAACCTCTGTTCGGAAGTTTTGGAGCATATATAATTTTTTGTCCCTTTTTCGTCAACTGAAATATTAATTCTAAAATCCATGCTAAAAAAACTGTCTCAAGTCCAACTTTACTTGACGGCGTCCTCTCCCCTGTGGTGCATAACTAATATCTTGTAACAGGACACGAAAATCTTCTTTCTAAAGAAATAAAGTAACTTTAGCCGAGAGTATGTCTCTCGTTAGAGTGCTTCTTTGAGTGAAGCTTAGCAGTGATTTGCCCTGGGGACTACAACCGGACTTATTTTACGAAGAGGGCGTCCCTTTAAGCATCATCAAAAAATGTTATGATGACATAGCCATCACCCATCACTTAGTTACCTTGTTTTAAGAAGTATACTTAAAAAACTTCCATTAATATTTAAGGGAAGGCAAATTGCAAAATAATGCCTAATAAAGGAAAAAAAATATAAGTAAATTAAATAAGTGTATGTCTATAGAGAAACAGAATACCTAACAGCTAGGGCTTTGTTAAACTAGGAGACTTTTAACAGTCAAGTCGAATTGCCTTGTGGTCTTCGTTCCCTGTCAGTCCACTACACAATCGAATGAACTCGATTGAACGAACAGAATATTGCAGTTGCAGGACTGCGACTTGACCCGTGGTTTTGCATGAATAAATGCACCCGATACCAAGACCGATACCAAGACTATACATAATATGATCAATGTTCAGTGTGAGTAAAGGTGAAATTTCAGAATATAATAAATATATCGATTGTCTCACGCGATTATGTGATATATATTTCCAATTATCTTTCCCGCTTGCAATATCAGCGCACACTAAAAGATCGCGCAATTACGCCTGCATGGACCCACACGGACCAGCACAGACTAGCACAGCGCAGTCCTGCAAACCTGCACGCCTTCGCACACTTGTCCAACACGGACCAGCAAGTTTTTATGTATATTTTGATGGTTTTAAGTAGTAGTTGACTGTAGCTCGGAATTTTTTTTATTTTAACGATGTTGTATGAAGAGGAGGAGAAAGAAAAGAGAAGGCTGTATGGTGAATTTTATAATTTATTTTCTGAACTTAAGAGATATCCACAACACTTTATTTAGTATTTCTGAAGGTTACAAAAAAAATTGAGCTCCTGGATCGTCCTCGCCACCAAGACACAATATTTTGCAGCGCAATGTCATCTGACGAAAGACTTGCAGTTCGTTTAACGTAAGTAAATAGAGGTTGTTTATAAGCTAAGGTGTCTGACAGTTAAGCGACACATTCACAACTTAACTGGTCGAATATTTCTAATATTTTGAAACCAATCTCTGACTTTTGTGGGAACAGAACTTACGTTGGACTAGCGCGGCCATGCATAAAAATTGCAGGCCGCCGGCACAACCTGCCGGATCTGGTGTGCGATGCTCCATCAAATAACATGGGGATCTTTATGAACCGGCTTCGCAAGTATGTGCAAGCGTAATGTGCGGGATCTTTAACTCACAAATGTTTGTCAGTCAGGCACACAGCATTGCACGGAGAACATCTAGAGACTGCTTAGCGAGAACTTAATCAAGATTCGAGGTCAGGTTGCACAAAGTCCAAAGATATGTATTCTAATAAGTTTCCCTTCTGCCAATGCACTTCTGCCTACCACTCGATTAGCCAGCGATTTGTTGTGTTAGTTTGATATGTAATGTTTCACGTAAGTGTTGTAGTAGAAGCATCTGAAATTTAGTGAGGTTAATTTTATTCAATAGTGAACGGCTTATTATAGATTTTACTGCTGTGCCGATAATTGTAAAGCTATTTGCAGGATAATATCTGACATAGAGTGGCATAACACAAACATTGTTAAAAGAGTGAATATCTTAAGGAAAAAAAAAATAGATAAAATGAGAATATGATGCCAGTGGTAGCAGTACAAACTTCTGATTACCAAAATATATTTATAGATGAAGGAAATGCAGTGACATATGTTGGTGGATATTTTTTACCTACCTAAATGTCTTTTAAAACATTCATGCGACATTTTTTGTTTGGACAATCGCTACACCATGTTGTTACTTAAGACATACTGCAGTTTTAAAAAAGTTAGTAGTATCTACTGACGTTTGAATGTGTAACCAACTTTTGTTTATTGTTATTTAAAGGTAATATATCTAAATATACAGTGTCCCCTTTTTCAGGTTAACACCTCTAGAAATGTGAGAAAGCTGTTTCCGCAAGACAATTTTTTTACATTTGCGTTCTGTTAAGCACACTATAATCGTATGACATCCCTTATATCTCCCATCTTGCTCTTATCTCTCATCGCTTGATTCTTTTGAAGGTACCTAAGCGATTACTTTGAACTTTCTTTGGTCCAAATTTACAAAGTTATTATCAATTATTTTCAGATACAGAGTATATAAATTAATAAAATAATTCACCGCTTCTCCGATACCCCTTAACACAAAATTATAAAAAAAACTACTAATATAATATCAGATTTAAGCATTATTTATGCTGCATGCAACAGAAGCTTCTAATCAATTATATGCACTATACAGAGTGATTCCTAGGCTGCAGCTCACCTTTATGCTGATTTTTATGCTTAAAGTTTTCCCCAAAGATGTCATCCTTTTTACTTGTGGTTCATTAGGGTAGAGGACAAGTTGCGGCCAAGCCCTAGGCAACATGGGGAACTGTTAGACCTAGGCAAATTGTGAATCTCGACGAAGAGATTTTAAATGCCGACTAGGATCATTGCAGCGCAATTTGGGATATTACAATCCAAAGTTTACCGGATGTTAAGGACACGACTTACTCTACCCATTTCACCTGCAGCGGGTACAAGCTTTACTTTCAAGGGATCTTCCGCTTTGAGTAAACTTTTGCCAATTGAATGACCTCCACGATGACCCGACCTAAATCTGGGTGACTTTTATTTTTGGAGTCACATAAAAACTATGGGGTATATTATCGAAGTTAATACTGAACAAGAGTTGCAAAATCGGATGAATGCTGCATCTGAAGCAATTCGGCTACAGCCTGGTTTGGGTCATGCGTGTGAGGACAAATTAAATGCAATTTCAATTTTATGTAATTCACGTTCTTTTATTTTCATTTCAAATAAATTGGTATCTTTGTAACTGAAAAACATTTTTTTTTCACTACTAAGTAGGCAGATTTATGCACAAATCGAAATTATAACATAACTTTTCTTATTAACATATTTGTGCATCGTTAAAAACAAACGCAGTTTATTCTTGAACGTATCACGCTGTACATACAAGATTAAAGTTCTCCGTGTCAACCATATTTTAAAGACAAGCATACCATTTAGTAAAGAATACCTCTTTCTCGTAAGATGAACAAGAAAAATGTTTTCTCTTTTTTCCACTCTAACCATGGACACACTGTATACAGGGTGAACCTTAAATAAGTACAAATATTTTAACTGCTGGTGTAGTTCGTCATATAGATCAGTTTAGTAAAAGCCATTTTTTTAAATTTCTATTATTTTTTTAAATACCCACATTTTGAGGACCGCTGTCATAACCATGAACCATATGATTTGTTGCGAGATTGTCATATCTCCTCTAATATAAATATTAAGTTTCCTTTAACTTAATAGTAAAGTAATACGGTTAAATTCTATTTTAAAAATACTTGTTTGAAGCATAAGTACAGTAAAGTTGGGTATGTAGTATGATACGCAGTATTATTAACATAAATTTTAACTGCTTAACTGACCTTACTATAAACGATTAAAAATGAATTTCCGCAAGTTAAATACATACTACCATAAAGTAGTAGGAAGATATTACGTGATATTACTATGTTCAATGTTCAAAAATTATACATAAACGTGCACACAAGCTTACCTGTTTGTTTAAAAAGTAACTATTTAATCAGTAATCCACATTTCACAAGTTAAATGTCATTGTACAATGTTAGAAAGAGACAGAAGACACAATTTCCTTAAGTTATTTTATGAAGACTAACGAAAAACTATGATTTTCACATAGCATATTTTTAATTTTTGCCACATAACCCCAAATGAGTCAGTATTAACCATTTCGAATTCAGAACCATAAAGTGATTTCGCACTTTAATCAGTGAAACAAATTGTAAAAATATAGGTACACACAATATTAAATAACACAATAGCAGCTTGACGTATGCGTTTAATATCAAGAAAAGCAAAGACATTTGTGTAACACTGGCAACACTGTGAACCATACGTTCAATCTGCAGTGCTATGACTCATTAATGTATGAAAGTCAGCGGTCCTCAACAAGTTTTCTACAAAATTTATTTAAAATGTCACTTTTTTATTTCTGATTTTTTTGTAAAAAAAAAACTATTAATTATGTGTTCTACACAGTGAACTATACTGCTGGTTAAAATATTTGTACTTATTTAAGGTTCACTCTGTATAAAAAACTGACTAAGATGGGGTCCTAAATATTATTAAACGATATTAGTTTATTTAATTGAAAATAAAAGAAAATGAAGAAAGCATCCAGTTTCATATAAATATTTGAAAATTAAGGTGATGAATATAAAGAATATATTATCTCCTAAATAAAATAAATCAATTTTATATTGAAATGCACACCATGAAGACTTACAAATACGGATTTACATTGCAACACTACAATTTTGGTAAGTAAATTGTGTAGTCCTATTTCGTTCTCTTTCAAAATTGAAACCCAGATTTTATAACTTCTCTTTCACAAATTGCTTCATTGCAACGAACATCTGTGGTACCATAAATCCAGTCCCAACTGAATAAGAGTCATGAAAACCGTAGACCAGTTCACGACAGTATATGAATATTAACAGATTCCTGGGGAATATCGTATGTCTTTTAAGTACTCATTAAAGCAATTTTGTGCAAAACGAGCCCCGCAGTGAATTCCTGCATCCAGCAAGCTGATCGATAAAATTCCTGCTACCATCATGCTTTGTTCACAACTAGAGCGCCCATTCTGGCTAATACATTTTAATAATATTTGCCATTCAATAGATATTTCGAACACATTCTTCACATTTTCAGGTCCATGCCAATTCTACAGGGTGTTGGAAAGGTCGTGTAAACAAAGAAACAAGTATCTTCTCATCAAAATAAAAGAAAAAGTTTATGTGTAATAGGAGCAGAAATGTACAGGGCGATTCATAACTTATTTAAAAAAAAATTAAATTAACTCTTACAAATACAATCTTGTAACAAGAATTAAAAAGGGCAGTGTGAAAATTATGTAAAAATACAATCCTGCACCACACTGGAAACTGGTCCACTTAAAACCTGACAAGGCAAAGTATGCAATCGACAAACAGACAAAAAATTGAAAGAAATTTCTAAAGAAAGAAATAAATAACTTTTTATAACAACTATTTTATTTATACAATAAATTCAACTGCTTTTGCCACTATTATTATTAATTATTAATAGAATTATTTTGTGGTTTTAATTAATAAAATAGTATAACATACCTAATGTTGCAACAAAATTTTGGGTTCGTCTTATCCAGTTTCTACAAACTAATAAGAATGTTTCTGCTTTTTGTCCGTTTTGAACTATCCGCAGCTATGATACGTTTGCGTATCGACAGTGTCCACTTCAGTGCGATATACTTCATTTTTTTAATATCCCTACGAAAGTTCAAAGGATTTAAAGTCAGGAGATCGTGGCGGCCATGGCACCGGTCCACCTCGTCCAATCCCTTGGTATTAATGGTTGGGCATGTTGCTGCAATACGACGTGGACGCTCTGAATCTCTATCTCTTCCACGATTCGGTTTCAAAGTTCCCGTGCCACTTTTGCGTTGCACTTGCACTCACTGCATACCACGGTAAAAGTAGCAGCATTTGGCACATATTTACTTGCTAAAGCATTTTCACATCACCATAAATTAAAACGATATGCATGAACTCGCGAATTGCTATACTCACAAGCCATTTCTGACACTTGAAAAACAAATAGAAAACTCGCATCACAAAAAAGTTAATACCTACTATAAGTAATGGGATTCCATTATACGAAATTGCCTGGGTAAAGACTAACAGTAGCCTAGAGATGTAAAAGTGGACAATAATGCAACTTTAATAACTGTTTACTCGAAAACTATACGGACTTTTAATTTTTTTTACGATATTGACTTTGTTTTTCATGATGCCTCTATTCACAATTTTTTTTTGGATAAGTTGTGAATCACTTGGTATAACAAGGGGGTTACAGCCCCTGAAAGTTATGTTTTTTTTCATATATTTTCAAAGTTCTTCAGTATAAATGTCCCGCACAAGTCTTCGACTTCTGGGCTAATCCTTGTGATTAGAATGTGGCGTAGATACATATATACAGTGTGGAAGAAAAGTATGGAATAAATTCATTATTTCTAAAACTACGAAGTTTCATGAAATTTCCTCGGACAGGTCGATTTTGCTTTTTAAAAATACTCTTTTTTCTATACCAACGCATTTCCGACGTTCATTTGTTTTCGCGTGATGACGTCATCGGATATTTTTTTAAATAGAACCTCTATATTTTTTCATCTGATTCTTGTAGAGCTTAACTTGCTGAATTCAAGAATGTATAATTTCAACACTTTATTCCTTCAACTTTAGCAATAGTGCAGCTATTGAAAACTGTTATTGTTTCAGGTAAAGTGCCTTTTCTACTGAAAATACAGCAAAATTTTACTTGAAAAAGTTGTTCAAAACGGTAAATTATGGAGACGTGCAAAATTTTAAAAAGATCGGCCTGCTTTGATAAAATCTTTGTGCTTTGTTGAAAAATGGTTTCAAAATCAAACCTCGCCGATCTTCTTAAAATTTTGCACGTCCTCATAATTTACCGTTCTGAACAACTTTTTCAAGTAACATTTTGCTGTATTGTCAGTAGAAAAGGCACTTTACCTGAAACGATAACAGTTTTCAATAGCTGCACTATTGCTAAAGTTGAAGGAATAAAGTGTTGAAATTATACATTTTTGAATTCAGCAAGTTAAGCTCTACAAGAATCCGATGAAAAAATATAGGGTTCCATTTAAAAAAATATCCGATGACGTCATCACGCGAAAACAAATGAACGTCGGAATTGCGTTGGTATAGAAAAAAGAGTATTTTTAAAAAGCAAAATCGACCTGTCCGAGGAAATTTCATGAAACTTCGTAGTTTTAGAAGTAATGAATTTATTCCATACCTTTCTTCCACACTGTATATTATGTATATTATTATATTATATGGAAAGTAATGGGACCCAGCTTAAGCATAGCTTCCTGTGATCAAATAGAATCGATTCAGACAAACTTAGCTTAGTCCAAAAGTGCCTCATTTAGAAGTTACGTATGTACCTAACAGTCTGAAAAGGAGGTTTAAATATTGGTTTGAATATACTTTTTTGGCGTAAATATGCATTTAAAATTTTTTTATCGCCAATTCTTATTAGGTACACTAATTTTTCCCTATCTTCTCTTAATATTAATGACGCTGTGACTGAATCGTCTTGGAAATTAGTATACCGTTTTTAAGACAGATGTATCTACTAAAAAAATTTAAGGGGCTGCGGCTCTTTTAGGAAACATTTATGCGCCTATATACATATACATATATAAACTTTTTTCTTAGCCACAGAATCAACTGCTAACATATTGCAGGCTAATTTTAGGTCCCTCTCTATAAACTATTTACAAATTGTGTGTTTCATCTAACCAATAATTTACATATTTTATAAAATGTGACGTCATAATATTCAGAAAAGGCAAGGGGAATGAATAGTTTATCGTGGAAATACAGTGATTAAAATGTGACAGCCGTTCAAAGAACCTCGTACACTGTATTCTAAGTTAACTTTTTTATTCCAGCATCCGTCATGTTATTGTATGAAGCAGAAAATCCCGTCAGACATATCTATCCATAATTTGGCAAGCTATAAAAGCCACTCCACTGATTCCTATGCAGTGAATATGGAAGATAAACTCATTCTGACTTTAAAAAAACTAAACCGGAAGTCAGCCATCGCAAGCCTTGGTATCATAATATTAAGCTTTCCGGGGCTCGCTATTTTCCCTGCTCTGTTATTCTTGCACGTAAAAGCAGATTGTTCACTGGGGAACGCAGGTAATGTCTGTTGGCCGACCGGGCTTTGGAAAATAGACACGCATTAAGTTTTTTGACTTTTCGACATCCTTTCCTAACGTGTAGTTTAATGAAACGACCGATACGTATAAAATAATAGAAAATAATAATCGATATCAACGGATTTAGAGAGGTAAAGGTAAACAACACAGCTTTTAGTTCTTTGCCAACGTTTCCGTATTGTTTACATGTTATCTTTAGTTATTTAGGCAATAAGTTGGATAATGTAATGTATTGTGTAATAATGGTAATGGATAATAATACATTATTATCGTACGCATGTGAAGTGTGTATGTCGTATAATCACTTATGTGCGGTAATAATGTAGTATCCACGTATTGCGTGCAACGTTTTATCAACTGTTGAAGTTATTATGAATAATAATAATTAGTATTATTATTCATAATTTATATTCTAATAGGACATAATGTAAAAATCGTCTATTAAGAAGGAAGTTACCCTACCAACGGTAATAAACGTTGTAATTATTGTGAAAGTGTAAATATGAGTTCAAACGATGATTTAATAATAATAACAAAACAGTAACAAGTACATAAAATAAACATCAATACAACCACTATAGGCATAGCCTGTGCGTGGGGGATTAGTAAATGTATTAACATTAAATCTAAATATTATGAACAAATAACAAACAGCTACACGCTAAAACACAGTTACATAATAAGTTAAACAGTTAAATAATTATTAATATTGATAACAAACAAGAATATAAAATAAAAACGTAGATTTGTAAGTAAATGCTAAGTAATTAACTGATTTTAGTTCTACAGCATCATGAATCACGTTTCTAGAGATAGAGAAGATACAATTTTTAAGTTCTTTTTTAAAAGTGGTTGCAAATCTCAAGGCTTGAATTTTATCCGGTAATGGAGCATATAACTTCGGACCAAGGAAAGTATGACTTTTTTATCATATTTCTTTATTTCTTTTGTGAGTTACAAATATTTTGTTTTTGTTTCTTGTATCATAATATGTATGTTCCGTAATTATTAATTTATTTTTATTTTTGTGTTGATATATAGTTAGAAAGTAAAAAAACAGCTTTCGCAGGTTCATCAAGCACGCTTCAGCAAAAAGGTCATCAGAAGAGTAAGTACGCATTTTTTTCAACATAATTTTACTAATTGTTTTTGTACTATTTCAAGATTTCTTAAAATACTTTTGCTTACATTTCCCCAAACCACAATTCCATAAATTAAATGCGATTGTACCAATCACGTATATTATCCCATTTGAAATGATTGTCCAACATAATACCGATATACTTGAATTCTGTGACTGAATTATTGCCATTAGATATTAAGAATGAAGCTTCCAGTGTAGTTTCCAATCTCGTGCCACAGAAAACACATAAGAAATACGAACAAGCAATTGATCGTTATCGGTCAGTGGTCGCGCGGTTTAAGGCGTCAGTACTTGAATCGAGGTGACCAGATCGGAGTTGGTTCGCGCCCAGCTGCCGGTAGACCGTATATAAGCTATATTCGTGGAGTGGATTGGCACCCTCTCTGCGGGTATGGTAGGGTGGAATAATGTTAGCTTGGGTCAATGTGAGAGATTGATACCGGTTGATATTTGACTACCCCCCTAATTAATGAGGTTTTCCAGGTTTCCCTCATTCCTGCACTGAATAGTGGTTAGGGCCTACCAACGTAAGTCGTTCCTGGGCGCAAATGCGGCCTGCTTAATAATAATATGCCGCCCCCTCTCCCGCACAAGTCTCCGACTTCTGGGCTAATCCCTATGATTAGAATGAGGGGTAAAGATATTATTATTATCGTTATGAAAAATGATGTAGAAAAAAATATATTTAACATAATTAACGAGAAAGGATTTAGTGTATTTCAATGAACTAAACAAAACACAGAAGTCTTTATCTGTTTAATGCTATTACTTAATGCTAAGAACAGAAATTTCGCTCAAGATGAATATCGATACGATCAAGAAGGAAATATCCAGATGAATGCGGACGATGATGAATTTCTGGCATGAAAATATTTTATAACTATTTCTCCGTGGATAGTAATGTGTTATCGATTTTGGTTATGCTATTTGTGCTTTGTAATTTATATACCAAACTTTTACAGTCTGTGAAAATTACATAATTTGGATTTGCTTGTGTTTTTAAATAGTCTATGGCTTTTTATATTGCATTATTCTGCTGTAAATACTGTTGCTGCGTTACGTAGCGCATCCAGCTTGATTAATAATTTTAGAGCCATCTGTGTTTTATTTCATTTTGGAATATATTGCTACACGTTTGTGTTTCATTCTGGATACCTTGATATTTGGTATTATAAAATAGATCCAGTTTATGCTTGAACCATTGATGATAGTTTTCAAATATCTTTAAATATGAACTAACCATGGTCTTGATTTAATATTCTGCAGAAAGATTACGTATAGTAAGATCGTGTTACCTGGTACAATAGAGGTTCGCATCTCTCAATTTCTACTACGTTTGTCGGAGCTGTTTTCAGTAAACTTAAACCTAGTCGTAAACTTGTGTTTTTGACTACTTCAATTTTTTATATATATAATATGTCTGATGCAGAACTGTAAAGAACACTTCCATAGACAAGAATAGGTCTTACTAGGGATTTGTAGAATAATGTATTTGGATCTGCGCCCCGTGAAGTCTTCGTGAATACTCTTATGATGTTAATAAAATTTTCACCTTTTTTAATAGCATGTTGCATTTGATATTTCGAATATAGGTTTTTATCAATACCCCGATATATAATGGTGTCCTTACGTATGTGTAAATTATATGGTCCTAACTTGATGTTGGCAATTTCAGTTTTCCTGTTTTTTTTTAATGATAAAATTATATTGTCACAGAATTTGCCCCTCTCGCACCCAATTCGATGACTGCGGTATCGCGAAATGCGAGATTGCCCCGATCGCCCCTACGCGATTCTGGTAAACATATAAATAATGTCGTGTATCGAGGCGCGACTGGAAATATTGGGAATCGACTAGAAGCGTTCGAGAGTCTTTCGAAAAATGAATATATGTAGAGATGCTACAAAATACCTGGAATATTCGTTTGGTCTATAAAAGAAGAATGAAGGACCGAGTCAGTCAGTCTTGAATTATAGTCTTGAATTGGAGTGTAGTTGGAAATTTCGGAGAGATCAATTAGAATTCAGCGTGATTTAGATAGTGATTAATTAAATAGTGTTTAGTTGAGTTGTAATTAGTATGCGGTAGTGTACAGAGTGTTAATAAATATCAGTAAAAATTAACGGATTGTTTTTCTAGAAAAAGAAAAAGTCGAGGTGGGAATCCCGTGACAATATATTCCAACTAATTTCATAGAATTGGTGATTCAATAAGCTATGTAAAGTTCAAGAATTTCAAAAGATTTGTTTTACCGCATTCAGGTAGATAGAATTACATAGAATATGTTAAATTGTTTTTACTCAGAGATGTGTTATTATGTTGTTTTAATGCTCTATTTAATTCTGATATTGTGAATGCTTTTAAAAGATCATTGTTACCTTCTGATGTTTCTAATTCGTTTGAAATAAATTTTTATATGAAAAATATCAATCCATTCGTATCAAGTGGATCTCTATATCTTTGTATTCTTGTACTGATTTACTTTGGACCAAACTGCCTTTATATGTGTGTTTTATTTAGACTTCTACATAATTATTTCCATCGTTACTTTTTTAGGAAACAAATTAAACGCTCGTTCAATTATTTAACTGCACGATACATTTTTCGAATAAAATAATATAGAAATAGGATATTATATTTGAATGCACGATACATTAAGAAATGTTTGGTAGACATAATAAGTGTTCGGTTAAAATTATAAATTCTCAGTGAAAAATGTATTCGCAAACTGGAAATAATAGTTGCACGAGGGAAAAAATACATGTTCGATAAAAACAACAAATGCTCTCTAGACATATAAATGTGTTCATCACAAATAATACTTGCTAGTTAAGAATAATAAATTCTCGGTAGAAATATTAATTGCTCGATAAAACTATTCATCGTCGGATAAGAATATTAAAAACTCTGTAAGAATATTAAATACTCGGTAAAAATATTAAATATTTAATGAGAATATTAAATAAACCGTTAAATATATATGCAGTAAAAAACAATAATTACTCTCTAGAAAGTGGAAATGCACAGTTATAAAAATCATTTGCAGAAAATAAATTCTTTAGTTTGAAAAATTGGCTGTAGGTTAGGTTAGGTTAAACAATGAAATAATATCGTGCATAATGTAATGAACACTTTTGAAATTTGTATCGTGCAAAATGAATTAAATATCGAAACATACTTTTAAAACTTATTGAGCATTTAGTATTTTTATTATGCAAATGCTATTTAAATACCGAGCATTCTTATACTGCATTCATCATTAGTAGTCAAGCATTTCTCCTATTTTATATTGCAAAATATATTAAAATGTCGAGCACATTGGGACCCCTTTTTTATTTCTTTTAGTTTCTGTTTAGTTTTGTGAATGCATTTATTTTCTTATAACATATTAAGTTACTTATATTAGATTCTTTTTTATATGTCTTAAACGCTATATTCCTCTCTACTTTCCTTAACTAAATCTATATCTGTAATTTTCATTATTGATTTAGCAAGCGCATATTGGTTAGAAGAACTCACAAATCTGCTTGTATAACATGTTAAAGATGAAGAACTATGCTTCCAAGTCGTAATACCCAAACCATAACAAAAGTGCCTAGAGAGTTTTTTGTCACATCTGGAAATATTAACGGCCTAAATTTAGAACTGGTAAGAAAATACCAATACCAAATTAAGAATTGACTACTGTGATCATGTTCGATTCTTTTTTCGAAATAAAGCTGGTAAGTACTATTGGTAATGTGCCAATACTGACTGCACGATTTCTTAAACTGCCTAATCCAAATGCATGTGCTGGGCACTGGCTTCAACGATCTTCAACCTTCTCTTTAGCTGATTATGGAGCATATATTTTGCGTATAAAAGACATGGTAACTGCAAATTTATTTGTGTCGCGGAGGACTACATGTAAATTTCCGCTGAAATTAAGAAACGAAAGGCTATGAAAATTCTAGCTGAAAACGAAAATATTCCATTGGAAACCGAAAATCTTCCACTCAGCTGTTGAATTTGAAAAGTTCTAATTTTACTGTTTTTCTCATAACTAAAATTGTTATTTGCAACATATTTATAAAATCGTTCACAAACAGATAATTTTTAAAAATTATTTTCTTGAATAGCAATAATTTTGAAATAAGTAATACTATTTCGGAATGTTCTACTTTACCGAATAACCAAATATTTATGTAGGTGTATGCGACATTTGCAGCACTTTTCCTTGATTGATTTTTGCAAAAATGAAACCAGTCTGTCAGCCTATCACCTGAGGGGTTTTGGAATAAGTAAAAGTAATGTCGCTTTCTCGACTTTGGAATATGTAAATGTTTTACGAGAAAGAAAAACACGGTTTCCATTTTGTAAGCAGAATGAACCCCCTCAAATTTCTTCGGTTGTACAGACGGTAAACATTACGGCGAACAATGAATAATAACTTCGCCTCAGGAAAGGTAAAATCCAATTATGCGCCACATATTGGACTTTATTAAAATTTGTCAGAATACTTTGTGCCCGAGATGGGTAATTGCGTGTTACAGCTTGAAACGTGTACATTCTCTTTTCTTTGAGGTTCGTATGGATTATAGTCGGGTTTCAAAATAGACAGGAACTCATTTTATAAAACCGCTCGCATAGTATATACATTATCTCATCGACAAAAAAGAATAAAAAACAGCATAACAACTACCATAAAAACATCAAAGGCTTCTGCGTGTACCATGTCAGCTGTAAAAACTCGCTGAGAAAAACTTGTTCAATTTTACAAAATAATATTTAACTAAAATTAAAAAAAAGTGTTATGTAAATTTGTAGTTAAGTGAAGTAAATATGTCCATTGATTATTAACATATTTATTTGTGAGATGTAATTGGTCTGCTACTTCCTGCTCGGCCTAAGCGGCTCGACTTGCAGGAAGCGACCTACATTGACGTAGGTATTTAATCGCAGACCTCTCGCCCGGGGCGATGCGCCATTAATTCTATAACCTAGCCTATCTAGCCAGTTCAATTGTCGGTCATCTCACCTATGGCATACTGATGAGGGCTAACAAGCCCGAAACCGGTCTGTGTCTGGTGGAGTGGCCGACAAGGGTTCTTGGCTGTTCACACAGATACTGCAGGTGTAATTCAATGCCGGTCGGGGCATTAGCCCGCGGAGTAGTTGTTTCCTGCAGTCTCATTTATAGATTTAAACATATTTATTTGTTTTATATAACAAAATTATTGTTTTAGATAACAAAACATTTTGTTGCATTTTTGCGTGTAATGACGCTGAAATAAGAGATATTTTTTTCAATGCAATAAATATTTTAACAATTTTTATAGCACTATTTTGGTTGTATATAACAAATTATGATATAAAATTAACCCATATAATTTAATTATCCTGAATATTTGTTAAATTAATGTAAATGTGATAAAATTAATATAATCATTTTGTTACTTCAAGAAAATTGAAAATAAACAATAATGTCTTTTAACTTAAGCCGGCTACAGACTTCGTGATTTTTCATCGGTTGTCGGTTATCGTGCCGACCGTTTGGTTCAAAAAACCGAAGTGTGTGGCCAAAAACCGTCACGATGGACCGTCACGATCAACCGACGGCCGAGCTTGATTTTCGTCGGTTCGGTGCGTCGGTCATCGTGCCAATACCGAAGTGTGTGGGTATTTCGTTCCATCTCATCGGTACAAAATCAGTAACGTCCGTCATTGTGCGAAGACAACGTATTGTATCTTGTACATCGTGTAATAAAATGGAATCAAAAAGCGACAGAGATTTCTTCTGATTCAAACTTCAGTTCATTTAATAAATGGATATGTGAAAAGCTGTTTCTTTTCAAAAGACGCATTATGCTCCAAATCGATCTTTTTCTTTTACGCGAAATTTCACTTTTAACTGCAACTGCCGCTGCCACTGCTAATAATTGCGTTCTATTCATTTTAGCTGGTAGAAATAAACTGGCCAGAACTGGCTACTTCGCACCAAGTCTGTGGGCTCATCGGGCGGCACCGACAGTGCCCACGATGACCGACAACCGATGAAAAATCACGAAGTTTGTGGCCGGCTTAATTATTTTTTTAACTTAATATGGATGCTTGTTGAAATCAGTAACCAACCCTACCCTAGGGGAATTTTTATGGCCTGATAATAAAGATAGAAAATATTGACATATGTTTTCAAAACAAACAACTAGGTTAATATTTAACTGTACTTACTTTGAAAATAAAACTGTTACAATTTAATTTTTTGATGCTGCTCTTCTTCCGTAGTTGTCTCTGTCACAAAATTGTTTGAAATAGTTCAGTAGTAGGTTCAAATTGGTAAAACGATTTTGTAGTATCCTATAGTTGACTTCCAAAATTGTAGAGAGTGACTCATTGCTAGCTTGCTGACTAGCGCGACGGGCGAAGCGTGCGGGGAGCAACATTTCATAGGCGTACTAAATTTGAATGCGATCAGATATACAAAAATGACAAAAATAATTGCATTACATGACATCCATTATTTTTAGAGTAGAAACAGGGATATAACAGTTTGTACCAATTTCGAGGCCCTAGATTATAAAAATAATAACAATTATTTAAAAATTTAAAGTTTTTGTCTTATATTTTCAATTGCCCAAGATCGAAAATAATAGAGAGTGACTAATTCACAACACAGATATGAGTACGGAAGATCGGGTAGTATGATTACCTAAGCGTACCACTTGAGAAGAGCTAAAGCACACAAAATTATCAAAAATAAGTTGACCTTGGCTGAACCTAGCACATTAACAATTTATTTTAAATGTGCCACCTGTGTCATCCTCTCTACAAATTAGAATGACGACCTTATGGACGGCGATTGCCCACTATCACCCACTTACACCTACATAATGCGCACTTCGCAAATATCACACTTAAGCTTTGTCCTCATGGACGCGAAATTCACGGATTTTTGCACGAATTTGTAACTTCTGTTTTAATTATTTATGGCGGGAAAATCTCAACTTTTGACAATTGCAATTTGCGAAACTGTCAAACACTACAAATATTATTGCCTCTTTTTATTATGTGGTGTTAATAAATTTGTTTTGAGCTTCTGATAATCTACCATGGCAGTTTCACGATGAAAATGATAGAAAATGTTATAGGTAGTTGACAAAATTTGTTTTTCCACCATTAAATAAATAGTGCAAATATTTGCGAATTCCGCATTCAAAAGGACAAAAGGCTTTAGAATACATACATACATACACTATTTACTATTGGTTACGCACTGTCACTATAACGGTCACACATTAATTAACACTTATTATAATCATATTGTACCGCTTTCCTTATGACATTCATACGTCCATGTTTCGTCAAAATTTAGTATATTCTTCGATCCAGATTCTTATTTTTTAATATTTATTCTAAATAGTTTTTTCGCCATATCACTATTTCGTCCTTTCTATCAGTATACTCTTTTCGATTTCATTTATACGGACTAAGTTTCATCTTGTAAGATATAGCAATAGATTTTTTTTTGGAAAACTCATTTTAAAAATACAATCTTCCTTCCGCGAGTTTCCATCACTTTCCGTTTCACAGTTGAACTGCTTTACCACTTTTTTATTTGCATACATATGCTATTCACGTACAATTTCGTTAATGAAATATATATTTCAAAATCCCTCATATTTTGACCTCGCGCACTAAACTCTTCATACATGTCATCATCCGATATTCCTCATTTCGATCAAATCACTAACAAAATTAATTACATTCATAATTAAATTAACTAAAAGATATACCCGAGATTTTGCCCGCCCGAACGATATACCCGCCCATGATAGCCTTGGAAATGAAACAGTTGGATCCGACAATTCGTCGCAGCCAATGAAATGCCAGCATCGCATACGTACTAACTGCAGCGCATGCGTAGCAGAAGCTGTGTAATCGGGTATGCTCTCAGAGATATGCGGCACACGATTTTGTAGGAAATATATAAGGCCTGCATGTATATTTCTTTGTGTTGACTGCTATAAATTGTGAGTAGGTTTATAACATTAGTCACTCTCTACAATTTTGGAAGTCTGGTACTTAATAATTATAATTAATATTCCTTTAACAAGTAGTAAATAAATACTTTAAAAGGTTACTGTGTTTATTTAGTTTTTCACATATTGTATATGTGTATATATATATTTACATACTACTATCTTTAGCGCCTCAGATAACATGCATTGCCCATACATTAAGGCCTCAGGCGATTTAGGGCGTCAGTATATGTGACGCCTTAATGTCAACCCTGTTTTCTCCATAAGTATCAACATTTTGTAGGTTTAATTCACTGTGAGTGAAGCTCCCATTAAAGTTGCACCAAACTAAATATCACACTTTCCTTTTATTCAAGGATTATAGTTCCAATAGACCAATACAACAAAATGTACACGAGGCGGTAATGTTAGGAATATGATCAAAATTGTATATTTTAGTTCACGATTCTGCCGCTTGAGGGAGAATTGTAATATACGTTTACTGTATATTTTATCCGAATCAAGCATATTACAAACTCAACCGATATGGCAACATTGCATGCCGTACAGCCAGCGACTGGGTTGAGTTATATTTACAATCCTTGGTTTGTACTGCTTGGTGCGCGCTAAATACAAACTAGTTCTTACTTAAAGAAGGTTTATTTATATCATTTAATATATGTTTCGCTTTATTTTTTAACTTAACTTTTTTAACTTTATATTTTACTACGGCATTTTGCTTTTTACCATAGTTATATTTAAATCTCAATGTTCGCTAAAGCGGCTAAACAGATGTCAATATTGAGGCATAAGTATACGGTATGCGCCAAAAGTATGGAATAAATTCAATAAAAACGAAACAATTATTTTTTGGGAAAAATCCTCGAACAGGTCGATTTTTAATTTAAAAAATACATATTTTAGCGTAAAATGCGATTTTCAAATGTCATTTGTTTTCGAGTAATGACGTCATCGATTTTTAAATGGCAACAACATATTTCTTTCCTTGATTCTGAAAGATCGTTTCATTCTCTATCAGACAGTACTAAAATTGTACCCTCTTACATAGGAAAGTTTTCGAGTAAATTACGATTGAATGTTAGAAAACGTAAATTTTATCCATAAAAAGTAACAATTCTGAGGTATGTAAAATAAAATACAATTGATTAAATTTTATACTTAAATTAAATGTTCGAATTGCCATCCACCAACTTCTTGACAATGCGCAAGTCTGTGAAGAAATTCTTCTTGCACATTATAAATGGTTTCTGGGGTAACTCTGCGTATTTCGTCCCGAATTTCGATCAAATCACTAACAAAATTAATTACATTCATAATTAAATTAACTAAAAGATATGAGATTTTGCCCGCCCGAACGATATACCCGCCCATGATAGCCTTGGAAATGAAACAGTTGGATCCGACAATTCGTCGCAGCCAATGAAATGCCAGCATCGCATACGTACTAACTGCAGCGCATGCGTAGCAGAAGCTGTGTAATCGGGTATGCTCTCAGAGATATGCGGCACACGATTTTGTAGGAAATATATAAGGCCTGCATGTATATTTCTTTGTGTTGACTGCTATAAATTGTGAGTAGGTTTATAACATTAGTCACTCTCTACAATTTTGGAAGTCTGGTACTTAATAATTATAATTAATATTCCTTTAACAAGTAGTAAATAAATACTTTAAAAGGTTACTGTGTTTATTTAGTTTTCACATATTGTATATGTGTATATATATATTTACATACTACTATCTTTAGCGCCTCAGATAACATGCATTGCCCATACATTAAGGCCTCAGGCGATTTAGGGCGTCAGTATATGTGACGCCTTAATGTCAACCCTGTTTTCTCCATAAGTATCAACATTTTGTAGGTTTAATTCACTGTGAGTGAAGCTCCCATTAAAGTTGCACCAAACTAAATATCACACTTTCCTTTTATTCAAGGATTATAGTTCCAATAGGCCAATACAACAAAATGTACACGAGGCGGTAATGTTAGGAATATGATCAAAATTGTATATTTTAGTTCACGATTCTGCCGCTTGAGGAGAATTGTAATATACGTTTACTGTATATTTTATCCGAATCAAGCATATTACAAACTCAACCGATATGGCAACATTGCATGCCGTACAGCCAGCGACTGGGTTGAGTTATATTTACAATCCTTGGTTTGTACTGCTTGGTGCGCGCTAAATACAAACTAGTTCTTACTTAAAGAAGGTTTATTTATATCATTTAATATATGTTTCGCTTTCTTTTTAACTTAACTTTTTAACTTTATATTTTACTACGGCATTTTGCTTTTACCATAGTTATATTTAAATCTCAATGTTCGCTAAAGCGGCTAAACAGATGTCAATATTGAGGCATAATTATACGGTATGCGCCAAAGTATGGAATAAATTCAATAAAAAACGAAACAATTATTTTTGGGAAAAATCCTCGAACAGGTCGATTTTTATTTAAAAATACATATTTTAAGCGTAAAATGTGATTTTCAAATGTCATTTGTTTTCAGTGATGACGTCATCATTTTTTTAAATGACACCACCATATTTTTCCTTGATTCTGAAAGATCGTTTAATTCTCTATCAGACAGTACTAAAATTTTGCCCTCTTACATAGGAAAGTTTTCGAGTAAATTACGATTGAATGTTAGAAAACGTAAATTTTATCCATAAAAAAGTAACAATTCTGAGGTATGTAAAATAAAATACAATTGATTAAATTTTATACTTAAATTAAATGTTCGAATTGCCATCCACCAACTTCTTGACAATGCGCAAGTCTGTGAAGAAATTCTTCTTGCACATTATGAATGATTTCTGGGGTAACTCGACTATAATTTCTTCACAGACTTGCGCATTGTCAAGAAGTTTGTGGATGGCAATTCAAACATTTAATTTAAGTATAAAATTTGATCAATTGTATTTTACATATACCTCAGAATTACTTTATGGATAAAATTTACGTTTTCTAACATTCAATCGTCATTTACTCGAAAACTTTCTATAAGAGGGCAAAATTTTAGTACGGTCTGATAGAGAATTAAACGATCTTTCAGAATCAGGGAAAAATATGGTGTTCCATTTGAAAATCGATGACGTCACTCGAAAGCAAATGACATTTTAAAATATGTATTTTTAAATTAAAATCGACCTGTTCGATAATTTTATAAATACCCTACACCATCAAATGGTAAACGGGTTTCTGATCCCCATCTTTTCCTCTCTCAAAAAACTATTGGCATATATTTAACTCTGCTTACTGCTGTGTAATGTTACTTGAGGATAGTCATGTATTAAATTAAAACATTATAGAACCAACTTCGGCCAATGCGGTTTTAAATCTTTTAGTTTTTCAACTTTTGACAGTTACAAAATCTTAAAGATTGCAATAATGAAATCAATATTATACTTGCCACACCTAAGTTAAAACACAAATATGTTTATATAGCTAACAGTTGTAAAAACTTTTTTTATTTTGTAACGGTAAATATTGTGTTTTATTTATATTGCAAAAACTTATCTTATACTTATCAGTATAATAAATATCTAGTAATTTTCCTTAAGCAAATATTTAAATTAAATCGATACAATATTGATTTTTGGGCAATATTCTTAGTATTTAGGTTTGTTTACAAATAAAATTATAATTCTGAATTTCAAAGTTTTTAAAAACCATTTTAATGTGGAAACTAGACAAATTGCAGTATTTAGATATTAAACAACAACTTCTATGGTTAGAATTGTATGACACGTAATAAGTACATAGAAACATAGATAATCAATAATGCTTAGATATAGTATCGTAAATTTGTAGGTGTGTGATGATATTGTTATATTACAATTATCAGTCTTTATTGCCAACAAAATAGATATGAAAAAATTGTGTGCTATGGTATTATGCCAACAGACAATGAACCATTAAATAACATGATTTCAGGGACGTGAAATTCGGTTGATTTAGTTTTTTGAATTTACTACAAACAAACAAAGATTCCTACCATCCCATAATATATCAAAATGACATTTGTTTTGTTAAATATACAAAATAAATACAGTTACCTTGTATTGGAAACACAAGTATTGAAGGAAAACTTAAAAAACATTTTTTATTTACTTTACAGTAACACAAACTACGGAATAAGCATAACCACCTAACTGAAAAGAGGGAATTTGCAGGTTTATGTTTTAGTGACCAAATGTACTGCCATTAACCTCTATTTGCAACATTGCAATAAATGCAGTAGCACGGGTCAAAGATCCTATACATCCGCCCGTCGTCAATGGCAATATATCTTTCCTCAGCAAATTTATATATATTATGTAGTCATTATGAAATAAAATTAGAGTTTTACCCGAACCGTGTTTCAATGAACATCATTAGAACTACATGGCGATCCTGTCAACTAAAAATTTACAATAAAAAGTAGTGAAAGTGCAAAATGGGAAATCAGAACACAAAAGAAGAAATTTTAGTCAATCAAAATAATGGAAGCACAAGTCCACAAATTTATTCTGCGATCATTATTTCTGGAACAGTACTCTTAATTTCACTTTTAGTGATCTGCTGTAGGAATCTTCTTCTGCACTAAAATGTTTAAGAAACGAATCACCGCAAGTGTTATAAGAGACATAAAAGCACAGGCAACAACATCAGTTTAAAAATAATAATTATAAGTGAAAATTAAAATTTAAGTGAAAATAATAAGTGAAAATTAAAACTTAAGTGAAAAACTAACACAAAATTAATTAGTGCAAATACATTAATATAAATAAATAAAAGACTAAATATAAAAGTTTAAATCACTTCTATAATCGTTACAAAAACATTCTCGCAACGAATTTTCAAATAAAAGTTTCCGACAACAAACATGAATTGCTGCCCACCCTGGACCACTGCTAGTTAGCAGCCTTCGACAAAATTGAGACCACCTCCAACTAGGCCCAGTAAAAACCATCTCCGACGAGACCTAGCAAAAACTTTCTTCTACCAGGCTCAGCGACCTCATCCGACCAGGCTCAGAAGACTCCAAAATATGTGTCAAGTGAAGGTGTAAGTTGTATTGTGCATATTTTTATAAATGTCTAGTTATAATATGTAATAATTTATGACTTCCTATCAATCTCTATTATCCATTTTAGCAGATACAGAAGTAATTAATAAGAATTTAAGAAAACAGCCTTATAGAGTATATAAAGAGTCGAGTCTTTTGCAAAAATTAAATCAAATAAAACTTCTGCATACAAATTTTGTTGAAACATATACTTCTCTAGAGAAAACTGTTAATTTAGCTGATAAATAATTAATTAATGACATAAAAATCAAATTTACAACATTAGTAATTGACTGTAATAACCGAATTGATAATTTGTTGCAAATTTCTATTAAAGAACCTAGTTCAAGTAATATATCATTTGAGCAATCATCTAGTTTAAGTAAAACTAATTTAGAAAACGTATCTGAAGAGGTAATTGTCAAAATGGAATTTGATTTCAAAGTAGCTTCACATATTATACCAGATTTTTCAGGTGAACCTGACAATGTTGTTGATTTTATTGATGCTGCCGAATATTACAATGATTCATTAAAAGACAAAGCAAATAAAAAACAACTTTTAACTTTTATTTTAAAAACTAAAATTAAAGGTAAGGCAGAAAATACTTTAATTTCTGACCCCGAAAATTTTAGCGAATTAAAGAAAACTGTCACCGATCGTTTTAAACCAAAAAAGACGCTTGCATCAGTTCATTCAGAATTAAGTAAAGTTAAGCAAGGCCCAAAATCAATTTCTGTTTATGCATCTGAAATAGAAGCTCTTATTTCCGATCTAAATAAAATAAATATTTCTTCACAAGGTATTCAAGCTCGTGATACGATAATAAAACTAAATGATCAAGAGGCATTAATTATTTTAAAAATGGTCTAAATAAAGATATTAGAGGCGTAATTTTAGCGTCAAGAGTAAAAACATTTAATGAAGCAGTTGAAATAGTACTAGAAGCTGAAGTTTCTCAGTCTCAGTCAGTTAGTCCTACTCAAAATTTACAAAATATTTACCATGTTAAAAAAAAAAAAAAAAACATTTCCGCGGAAACAGATATAATAACCGGCATATACGAGGTACTCGAGGTAGACCAGGTACTAATGTCACAAATCGGTATGAAAATAATAGCCACAATAACTATAATCAAAACCAACAAAATTTTAGCCAGCAATTTAGAGAGCATAAAAATCAAAATTACTCATATAGAGGTAGATATCCTCACCGTGGACAATATTTACAAAGTCGACGACCCTACCAACGTAACACTCGGTACGTTTACTCACAAAACACCGAACCGTCGGAAAACTATCAGGACCAACTCTCTCGATCAAATCAGAGAAGTGTGAGGGAGTTGGATACGATAACGGAAAATTAATATTTTTAACTACTGGTGAAACAAATTATATCGAGATATTTTGTGAAATGACAAAATCAGATCATTGTACCACAAAAAATCAAATAAACATCTCGGACGACCAGTCTGGCCAACTGGGAATTTGGGAAGTTACCTCTTTAACCGAAATAAACAAAGTAAAAACGTTAACGTTCGAAATATATGACAAAAAATAAAAATAATTCAGCGCGCGTAAAAACACATATAAATAAAGCAAAATATATAATTGAGTGCGATAAAGTTATAAAAATTACATTATCAAGTGATAATCTAGAGCAGAATTTAGATTTTGCACTGGAGAAGCTGATAAAAGAAAATGTTTACTCTTATTTATGTTTATCAATGCAAGATGACATATTTAATTATATAAAGGTACCTATATTCAAGAAAAAAATATAACGCACTATATGATAAATACAAGTCAAGATTAAAAATTTTATTATTTACACCACCAAAAAATAAATGATATTGACATTCAAAATGAACTTATAAAAATTATCATAACTCTTTAATAGGAGTACACTCAGGTGTTTAGCGATCTATAAATAAGTTATAGCTAAATTACGTGTGGAAAAATTTGTCTAATTTTGTAAATTGGCATGTATTAAGTTGCGAAGAGTGTAATAAAAGCAAAATAATTAAGCATACTATTGAACCACTCGTAATTACAGAAACTCCTTCAACAAGCTTCGAATCAATTTCAGTGGATACCGTAGGACCATTGAAAATTACAGAAAATAATATGAGATACATATTAACCATACAATGTAACTTAACAAAATTTATACAAGCTATTCCATTAGAAAGTAAAGATGCTAAAACTGTATCTAAAGCGTTAGTTGAAGAATTTATGATGAAATTTGGTATTTTTAAAATTTTAAAAACAGATTTAGGAACCGAATACGTAAATGAACTACAAAAATCAATTAATAAATTCTTTCATATAAAACATATAAAATCAACAGCATACCACCATGAATCATTAGGTAATATAGAAAGAAATCATAGAGTATTAAACGAATATCTTGTTTCTAACTCAGCTAATTCTAATTGGGATACATTCTTACCTTATTATGTCTTTGCATATAATATAACTCCTCACACAGATATAAACTATTCGCCATATGAATTAGTCTTTGGCAAAATAGCAAACTTACCATATGAAAATGTAACCAAAAGATCACCAATATATAATATAGAAGATTACTCAAATGAACTAAAATTTAGACTAAATGAAGCTCACAGAAGAGCACAAGAATTTTAAGAAATAGCTAAAGAAAAACGAAAACTACATTATGATAAACGTATCAATCCATCTAATTTCGAGATAAATGACCTAGTGATGTTAAACAGAGGTCAAAAAACAAAAGCTAGATACTCCATACACAGGTCCATATAAAGTTGTAAATAAAAGTGGCGTTAATTCCACAATTATTGTAGAAAATAAGCGCATTACTGTAAACAACAATAGATTAGTTAAGTATAGAAATAATTAATCTGTATTTTAATCTCATGGTACCATAGGATAAAAATATATATATTTATAATGTATTCATAGAAATAAAATATTTGTTTATTGTAATAGATTTTAGGTTATACATTGTAAAAGGGAAAGGTGTACTGCCATTAACCTCTATTTGCAACATTGCAATAAATGCAGTAGCACGGGTCAAAGATCCTATACATCCGCCCGTCGTCAATGGCAATATATCTTTCCTCAGCAAATTTATATATATTATGTAGTCATTATGAAATAAAATTAGAGTTTTACCCGAACCGTGTTTCAATGAACATCATTAGAAGATTCACTAACAGAAGTATGTGGAAACGACGATTAAACTCTTATAAACTTGTAAGGTACGAGGGTAAAGCGTGCTTACGCATTTCCCAGGGGAAACCACAAAAATGGGGTGCATAATAAAATACCTTTAAAGGTAATTTAGAGTCTTAGATATTTTATGAGTTTGATAATAGCTGTACTATATAGCATTGATAAATTGTGTGTCTGATGCAAGAAACTTTTAACCAATTCATTAATTCAACACTGGTCACTGTCAAATTTTTAACCCAAAACAAATTTATTAATATATACAGAGAATACTTTATTTCAACGACAGAATTAATTGTTTGAATTTCGCGATTCATTTACCCACTAAAACTGCGCATGCGTAAGGAGCCAGAAAAAGAAAGTTCAAGATCGAGAAGAGCGTGGTTGTCGTTTGTTTTTGTCACGAAAAGAGACCGACCGGCCAAAAGTGTGAGTGTTCGCAGGCAAAGAAAATTTGAAAATTACAGATGAGTCGAAGATATGGAGGTCCAGGGTGTCCAGGGCCTATTGTAGCAGTGTCATACATGAGGCTCAATTGTATCCATACCATGTACAGCTTATCCAACCATTAATACCAAGGACTGGACGAGAAGAACAGGAGTCTATGCCTGCCATGATCTCCTGACTTCATTTGGAAATGAAGTATATTGCACCGAAGTGGACACGAAAGAAGTAATTCTTCGAGTAATAAAAGCAATAAGGTTGCAAGAAATGCCTGTATGAGTTACCAGTAAGTCGACCAGGTAAAAAGAAAGGACCAATCAAATGATTCCCAATTATACCACCTCATACATTTAACTGCTCTTGAAAATGTGTTTCTATAATTATGTCTGGATTTTCTTCAGCCCATATGTGGTTGTGAAAATTTATAATTAAATTTCTAGCAAAATTGGTTTCGTCGTTGAAAAGGATTTTACAATCAAAATACTATTACTACAGAAGTACTACTGGCAGAAATTAATCCTTAAAGGAACATCTCGCGGTAGGAGCGCCTGCACCCTTTGAATCTGGTAAAGGTATAGCAGAGAATAACGCAGGATTCGACAAAAACTTAATGACTAATACTGATAATACTGTTAACTGATTTTTCTGATACTAGTCTCTGGATGTTCTTCTATTTCGTTTAGAACAGCTTCTTTGATCTGTGGTGTTCTAACCGTACGTGGTCTACCTGCATCATTAGTATTCTTATAAGAGTATTTTAGCCACTTCAGAAATCGTAAAATTTGGCATTATTATGTGATTATATCGAGTATTTAAAACTCCTTTACACCTTACAATTTAAACCTTTAATTTATGAACAAGAGGTTAATCAAATAAAGCCAGGGCAGAGTGGACCATTTTAAAAATTTCAATTTCATCTAGCGAATTACAAAAAATCGTTTTTTATTTTTGTATTTAGATACGAAAAAACCTCAATAAACCAAAAATCTCCTCATCGAAACAGAAAATTTAATTTGTATTTTATAATTCAGGGCCTGACCCTAAAAAATATCACCCTGTAGAATCTTACATCATTTGACATGTCCAATGATGTAAACTTTACAGCATAATCAATACCAAATATGAGCTCAATATCTCAAAATCTTTAAGAACTAAAAAGAAAAAAACTTAAATCTTAAATTCAATTCTCGGTTGATCAATAACGAAGCGTTTGCAGATCTATGTTTATATGATTTTTTAATCATGGAATAAGCCAAAGAATTACCCCCTCCCTTAAATACATGATGCTTTGGAACATCCTTTATAATCACTTCACAATTTTTGTTGTGATTTTATTAATGCATTAATGTTTTATGCAGTACCTACGAACATCAGGGTTCGTGAAATTGATTAGCAGAAACATAATTTTGCAAATAGCACGATGTTTCTGTAAATATCGTGAAACTAGAATAATGCAAAATAACAATGTTGGTATCTCTGACTTCATCAATATCTCTACCTATGTCTACAGAACAGTTGCTCAAACTATACACTTTTCATTTCTACGCATAGCTGAGCACGGCGTAGCCAATCAGCGGACGTGAATTAATAAACGTAAGGACTACATTTCCTATGACATTTGTGGCTACCTCAATGCGTTGTTAAAATTCTATAAAATTTACTTCAGTTTTGCAAACAATGGGCTTCATGTATCCACGAAGAATTCCAAAAGATTTATGTCCGGGAAAAAAAGATGTCAGACTACTGGTTCACTTCATCCTACTCAACGACCTGGAAAGGTATTATTTAAGAACGGTGGCACATCTATATTAAAATGAGGAGGGCATGATTGTGCAAAAAGTACAATCTTTGTTTTGCATTTTAAGGTAGATCGTCTAATAACTCCGGTAATGTTTGTTGTAGAAATTCTAAACATGCACCGATGTCCAAACGCGAGAATAACAAACCGTCCAACTAATGTGCCACGGAAAATTCTTGTCCATAAATTAACTGAAATTCGTTGCTAAATGCATTTTGTCTAGTGGTATTTTCGGAAATGGCTCAATTATAGATATTGTAGAAATTAAATACTACTACTAGTAAAACTAGTTTCGTCCGTTACAAGCATTCTTTTAATTCATATAGAAAAAGTGCCTACAGTGCTGATTTAGCAACCACATACGAAAAGCACTCCTTTGACAATGACGTGCAAGTTGCAGACTCTGTACTTGGATATGAGACTGATATGTATTTGTTATTTATGCAAAGTGCGCTATACAACGTAGTTATATTTAAGTAGAATAGCTATGCCGATCCTGCTCCACAATTCAAGATGGCGACTGGAGCAGGATCGGCATAGCTTTCAGCCGTCTACGTCACAGCGGCTGGCACATGCGCGATAGAGGTTGAGGACCGTTTGTGCTGAGCGGAAGTATATAGTCGGTTTCTGTCGACTACGTCAGCTGGGTTGATGACCTGCTTATCATTATTATGTAACTAATAGGGTTAATTATTAAAATAAAAAATCGAATATAGAATGTATATCATTTATTATAATTCTTATACAATATAACATGCTACAATACATTATTTTTATCAATCCAAGAATTATGTTTGTCATCGTAACCTAACCATTTGACAAAAACTTTATTTCCTTTTTCGTAACACCTTTTCAACTAAGTGAGCGTCAGGATGTTTTACTCTTTGTAATTCCAATTCATAGAAGCCTCCTGTTATTTCTTTACCACTCTCATCTTTCAATAAATATGTTGTAGGGTTGGTTAATCTTATTTTCCTAATGATAAAAATCTCGCTAGACCAGTTTGGAGTGTATCCTTTCTTAAAAGTTTCTCTATATTTGCTAATTCTCACATGGTCGCCTACTTTAAATTTTGTTATTTTATTAGCAATTTTTAAATGAGTATATGTTGATTTTAATAATGATCTCTCATTCCTTGATGTAACTTTAATTGGTTTCATCCTTGTTGTAGAATGGACTGTATTGTTGTATTTGTCAACAATTTTATCTAAAATATGATTCCACTTATATTCTCCTCCTAAGCTGAAAGCACGCCAAAGCATATTCTTTATAGTTCTAATGGAGCGTTCCACAATCGAAGCCTTTTTGTACTATAAACGCTGTAATGGTTAATCTTATATTTTTTCATCAGTTTCTTGAAATTCTCATTATAGAATTCCTTTCCCATGTCGGTTTGTAGATGTTTCGGAATTTTTAAAACGTTGTAAAATCCTATTCATTGCAATTGTAACATCCTGGGCTGATTTGCTCGCTAGTGGTTCTGTCCATATGAATTTAGAGAAGCAATTAATAACGATTAGTACATACTTATATCCATTATTTTCCTTGGAATATGATATCAAGTCAATTAAATCAGCTTGTATTAAATCATTCAGACCTTTTATTACGGTTCTACGTCTTTTAAAATTGATTCTGGCAGGCTTGTGTAATTCATTGACAATATCTTCTTTTATATTTGTTGCATATTTGTTGAAGTTGTTGAGATATTTCATATTGGATTCCAATTAAAATTACAGTATGTAAAACAAATTTCTATATATTTAACCCCACAGGAACTCGTATAACGATTTCTACAAATAAATTTTTATTTTCTGTTTCCGGATCTTTTTCTCGAAATGAAATATTATCATTGCGACGTAGCATAACGTTGACTAGTTCTGCCAAAGTAAATTCCTTTTCATTTATAATTGTTATGATATCAGTAGGGTAACCAGTAGCATGTTCAATCGTAGCTGATTCGTAGAAGAAAACTTGACATGTTTTTATATCAGATATTAAATAGTTCTTACTGTTTTCATGAAAGGTTGTAGACTCAAATGTTAAAACAATATTATAATATAATTCCTTCACTATGTTTCCTGAGATGCTTGTTAACGTTACTTCAAAATCTTCATGATCCGCAGATGAATGCTTTGGTTGACTTATGTGTCTACCAAATTTATCGACTGTCATTTTTAAGTTAGCTGTAAGTTTTGCTTACTACTCAATAATTTTAGATTCACGCAATTCTTCGATAATAGAGACGATCTCGTTAGAGTGACCTGTATGGCCAGCGGCTTGAGAGGCAACTAAAAGCCTTAATCTATCAACAAGCTCATTGGGATCATCCCAGTATACGTAGTCGATTGGATTATTCGAGGTTTCCATTAACATACCAAGACCTAATCTCTTTCGAGTTGAGGGTGCTATGATGCGAGGTCTTCGTGATGTTAGTGGTTGTATACTCAATGCGGAGATGATTTTTATATTTGTAAGATGCATTACCCTGAATTTGCTCATTTTCAGAGTAGTTTCTTTTATGAGCATTCGTTCGTTTAACAATGTCTAAGTAGTTCACCTTCTGTGAAACCTTTTGGATGTTTCTTAAAAATTAATTCGTAGAGTCCAGGAGTCCCAATATAATTTAACCCTCCTATAATTAAATTATTACCATCAAATTGTAGAGATGCATTACCAATTTTTAGTTCATTATGCTCGGGATCATATCTAACACCATACCTAAAGTCAAACTCATTATGAACATCACCAATCATTTTATGAACATAGTCTCTAGGTAAGGGATCAAGGTGATTTAAATAGTACATCATATCGGGCGATTTACCAAAGTCTTGAATATATTCTTTTGCATCTTTTACACTTTCATCTAGTTCCTCATTGTTTTCCTCATTATCTCTATCAGCAATGTCATTATCATTTGAAGTTCCTTCTGCGACAACTGATGTATCTAGGAAACTTGGTGCATCAGAAGTCGTCGATCTATTATATTTCGCTATGCTTTTCTTTGGTGAGCTAAACGAAAACCTTGATTTCACTTCCTTTTTTATAAGCTTCTCACTTTTTATATTAGGCTCTCCATCAAGTTTCTCGGCAATTGTTTGTAAACGCTTCGTGATAGGGAGAAACGATTGTTCTTGAATTATATTTCCTTCTTTCAGAGCATTCAGCTTTTGCTTTACTATGTTCCTCCTTTGTATTAACAATTTTTACTTCAACTTCCTTTCTATTCATATTGAAAGCATCAAATCTTCCTAATTGTAGTACTTGATATAGATCCTCAATAAGCAGTAAAAACAGGTAGCTGGCAGTAAAATACAGGTAGCTGGCAGTAAAAACAGGTAGCTGGCAGTAAAAACAGGTAGCTGGCAGTAAAAAAGGTAGCTGGCAGTAAAATACAGGTCCCAGGCAGTAAAAAGTAGGTATCTGGCAGTAAAAAACAGATACTTAACAGTTAAAACAGCGTAGTGCTAAGAGCAGTTCAGTATGAATACTAATAATGATGAATAAAGTTAGCAGAGCTTATTTCTCTTTATATATGTATGTAATGATCAAATGTCTTTCTATATCTACCATTATTAATGTCACTGTCTTTATTAATCACCATAAAACTATATTTGTCTTTCCAGCACAGTGAGCAAATTTCCTTAAACTTATTAAAACTCATATCGCTGTTAATGTGATCTTCATATATATGCTTCAGATTCAAATCATCTTGTTTGAAGACTACCAACATATTTGCGTTATCACGTATTAGATGTTTTGGAATACGTGTATAAGTTTGACAAAGGTAAAAGCAATCTACGTCTTTATGACGCCCCATACTGAAGTAATCTCTCATAACATTTTGTTTATCACAGGCTACATCATCAAAAATAAATATTGAGTTTTGTTTAACATCTTCAGGCGGTAGAATGTTGTCGCAGTTATTGAAGGCGTAGTATCCAATTCCTTTTATTGGTTTTAGAAGTTCTTCTAAATACTGATATTTTGATTGATAGAGAGACTTAGAAAAAATATAAATATTTTCAAACTTTAATCCATTGGGATGCTCGATCAAACTAATCATGACATTAGTTTTACCACAGTTGGATGGACCGACAACCAAGCAGCGGATTGTAGATGGTAACAATTCTCCATGTCTCTTCGAGATTTTTATTTCTGCGATATCATTGTTGTTAATAGGTAAATCAATTGACTGTTTTATAATGCGCATGACGGAAGCAAAACTATAAATAAAGCTCAGTCTATGATTGTGTGTGTATATATATATTAGATGTGATACTGGTATTATCATCATTCGTGAGTAGTTCGTGATGCCAAATGCTTAGAATAACAAGAAAATCTGGCAACGGTATATTGAACTCTGCTATAAATAATTTACCAGTAGAGCTCCATATTCCAGGATATAAATTTTGTGGTCCTGGTACTAAACTTGCGAAGAGATTAGCAAGAGGTGATGTGGGTATTAATGGTTTAGACGAAGCTTGTAAAGAACACGACGTGGCTTATAGCAGAGAGAAAAACTTGGAGCAACGACATACGGCAGATAAAATTTTGGGTGAGAAGGCTGTGGAGAGATTTAAATCACCAAACGCATCTATAGGAGAAAAGGCAGCAGCCTTGGCTGTGGCAGCAGCAATGAAAGCTAAAGTTAAATTAGGAATGGGATGCATTAATGGAAAAACTAAAAGAAATAAAAGTAAAACTGGTAAACGTAAAGCGAAATCTAAAAAGGTTGGTGGATCGTTAGCATTTAAAGATGTAACAAAGCAAGCACGAGTAGCGCTAAAAGGTAAAAATGTGCAGAATATGAAAGATGCTATTAAAGTTGCATTAAAAGCTGTTAATAAAGTTAAGAAGAAGAAATATATTAAAGCTGCCCGAGTAATACCAATACCTAAGACAGGAGGATTTCTACCACTAATTCCATTATTTGCAGGCTTAAGTGCGCTTGGTGCTTTAGGTGGTGGAGCAGCAGGAATTGCAAAGGCTGTTAATGATGCCAAAGCTGCAAAACAAAAGCTTGAAGAAAGTAAACGTCACAATGCTGCAATGGAAGAAATAGCTATGGGTAAAGGACTATACATGAGACCTTACAAGCAAGGTTTTGGTCTTTTTTTAGGGCGCAAAAAACCTTCCAAGCGTTACCGATAAAATTACCGAAACGAGCTCTTACTAATTTGGATTTAATAAGATTGACTAAGAAATTAAATATTCAACATTTTCGAGGCATATTTATGAGAGATAGTTTACCACGTCGGGTGCATTATAAAGAATGCGGTATTATTAATCTAGACAATGAAAGAGGCTCTGGGACACACTGGACTGCATATAAGAAAACTGGAGAAAAAGCAGTATATTTTGATAGCTATGGCAATTTAAGGCCTCCACGAGAATTGGTACATTACCTAAATACAAATGGACCGTGTAAAATATTGTATAATCATGAACAGTTACAAACATTTAATACATTCAACTGTGGTCATCTATGTCTGAAATTTTTGTATAATTAAAAATGCAGTGCTATATTTGAATAGTATATTTCACGACACCGAAGATGTCGAATTCTTTTTACTGTCTGGAAGAAGTTCAACTCTTACTTCTAGGTATACTCCTCCAATTATATTAGATGATAGTAAAGACTACGTCTTAGGGTTAATAAGCTTTGAGGCTTATAATTCAATTCCAAATATCGAGAAAAATAAGAACAACAAATTTTATTATGGTTCCAAGGGTAAATACATTGAAATTCCAGAGGGTAACTATGATATTGATGCAATAAATAAATATCTACAACGAGCCTTAGATGACTTCAGATGGCATGATAATGATGACAGCATAAGAGAGGGAATTGTTAAGGAGCATCAAAAGCTCATTTCTATTAAAGCTAACAATAACACTCTGAAGTGTAGAATCAAGTGCAGTGAGGACATAGATTTTACTAAAAAGATTCAATAGGACACTTGCTTGGTTTTAAACCAAGAAAATTGGCTGCATTTGGTTACCATGTATCAGATTTTCCAGTCGATATTTTTAGTGTAAATACCATTTGTATAGAATGCAATATTGTGGGTGGATCCTATATTAATGACAGGCAAGCTCACGTTATTCACGAATTTTTCCCTACAGTGCCAGCTGGTTTCAAAATTGTTGAGACTCCAAGTAACGTTGTCTATTTACCCATCAACACTCGATTTATCGATCAGATTGTTGTTAATATAGTCAGTCAAGATGGTGAACTCATCAATTTCGGAAGAGAGGTGGTGTCATTAAGACTACATTTGAAGGAAGCGTGATCAATAAGTGCAATGGTAATAAGGTATAACAAACGTGGCGGTTCTAGTAGTCGAAGCTATATAGGAGGTATATATTTAAAACCTGCCATCAGTTCTACACGAACCATCAAACCAATAACAGTAAGAAATCGAAAGTTTCTCGAATCTCTTGGTTTTAAGGTAATTTTTAAGAAGTGATAATAAAAATGGATATATTAAATGTCAACGAGAGGGCTTATTTTGACAACACTATTATTAACTCTGAGAAACATACTCATCAACCGTACGCATCTACGTCTTTGAATAATAATGATGAAATTCGCATTCCAATACAACAGCAGGATGTCTACACATTACCCAGTGAAAGTTCATTGTATATTGAAGGTAAATTACTGAAAACTGATAATACACCCTCCAAAACTGCTACATTTGTGAATAATGGTGTCATGCTTTTATTTGATGAAATCAGATATGAAATGGGTGGATATGTAATAGATCGCATCCGTCATCCAGGTCTAACCTCCATTCTAAAAGGATACGTGTCATTCAACACAAGTGATACTCAATATCTACAAAATAGTGGATGGTTTTTAATAACAACGAACGGTCACTTATAGTTGACGATCATGGAAATTTTAATGTTTTAATCGATTTATCCACCATTTTCGGATTCTGCGAAGACTTTAAGAAAATTATTTTAAATTTGAGGCAGGAGTTGGTGTTAATTCGCTCAAATTCGGATACCAACGCTATAATAAATTCTGCAGATGAGTCAGTTAAAGTTGTATTAAATAAAGTATTGTGGAAAATGCCTCATATATCAGTGTCAGATGTGGAAAGATTGAAATTGGTTGACTATGTAGCTAGGAACAAGGAATTGGAAGTTCCCTTTAGAGGTTGGGAACTGCATGAGTATCCTCTCCTACAAGAAACTCAACGTCACACCTGGAATATCAAGACGGCGACTTGAGAAACCTAGATTTGTAATTGTAGGTTTCCATACTGATCGTAAAAATAAATTGAAAAAAAATTTCAGTCACTTTGATCATTGTAATTTAATTAATATGAAACTGTATCTTAATTCTGAGATGTTTCCTTATGACAATTTGAATATAAATTTTGAGAACAATCAGATAGCAACCTTGTTTGACATGTATGCAAAGTTTCAACGATCGTATTATGGAAAGGAAAATGAACCTATTTATACACGTGCAGAGTTCAAGAAATATGCACCTTTAATTGTTATAGATTGTTCTCATCAGAATGAAAGTCTTAAATCTGGTTCAGTTGATATTCGACTAGAATTCGAGACTAATAAAAATATTCCTTCAAATACAAGTTGTTACGCTCTTATACTTCATGATAGATTAGTTAAATATAGTCCTCTAACTAGTACTGTAAGGATTTTATAAAACATATAATTAATTATAGTTATTTTTGTTATTATTGTAAGTTGTTATTGTATATTACTTAATAAATAAAAACAAGTCTTAAAGTTGTTTAAATCATTTTATTCCTTAATTTCATTTAATATACAAAGAGTTCTATTATAATCATACAAATGTGTAGAAGGCCATGGGGCGGAATCAGGACCACAGCTCCATCCTAAACAAGCATCTAAATCTTGTTCAGCTTTTTGTATATTATCCTCAATCCATTTAAGAATATTACCATGATGAAAATTTGTAGATGGCTGAAACTTCCAGTTAGACTCTTGTAGCGTGCGCAATTTGTGAAGTGTACGGCTTCTGGCATAGTATGCCGCTTTACACATGGCTTCATCCATCGTTTTGTCAATGGTTTTATAATTACTTAATATATTTCTTAGTGGAAAAGTGGTATTGTCAAGATATGGATAATATTTGTCATCTAGTAACAATTGAAATAAGTATATTTTGAATGATATTTTAATTGAGGATGTAATATTTGTATAATATCATTCAATCGTTTAACGGATACGTATTCATATCCTTCTTTGTGACACACCGCCAACACGCTGTGAATAAACTCATCAAGTTCCATTTTCTTGTCCATCAACAATTCAATGAATTGTAAAGGAGGTTGTATATCATATTCCGATAACCACTTAAAGGCTTCCTCTGGAATTACAACTTCTTCAAGATACTCTTTAATAACTTGTATCTTTCTTCACTGTAACAGCACTCGATAATGCAACGTTCGATAAATTTATTGTAAACTTTAACGGTTGCATAATGCAAAGCAATATGCATCTCACTACACAGATTGTTCATAGTCATGTTGGAGAGATGAAAACAAACTGATTTTGATCTGTTAGCTTACAACTTATATACCAGTAATTTGCTGACTCACGAGCACACTATCCAGTTTACAGTAGACATTGCCACACATAATTTTATCGAATACAAATTCTTTTGTTTGGAATGTTATCGTTGTCATCTGAAATTCTTTCAAAACCCCAGGGCTTCGTATCTGTGCTCTTAGAATTTAAAATTCTTTTATCATCGTAAGGGTTAAGAATCATCTTATGTTGTCGAATTGTATAAACACAATGCTTTTAGATCTAATTAGATGCTGTGGCTTGTAAATAATTTCATGATCGAACAGAGTTCTTTTGTAATCTTCAAATGTAATTTTCTTAACACTTGCAGATGTAGAACCCTTTGACTTTTTAACTATCTTGTTATTATGAACTTTATAAGCATACATTTTTGCTCGAAGACCTACAAATTCTAGCATGATTTTTCCATTATTCTCATCTTTCATCAAACCTGGCACTTTCTTGTTTTTCTGTTCTATTCCATATGGATTATGAGGATCATAATCAGATGTATCAAACCTCTGACTGTCTTCTTTAATATACTCATAAATATCAGGCACATTCAATTGATAAATTAGGCTATCGGTATCTGTGTACAGGAGTTTTGCTTTATTTTTAAATTTTTGCAAGATATAATCATAGTGAAATTCATACAGAAAGGTTTTAGATATATCTAGAACACAGAATCCTGCGTATATAGGTTTATTAAACAAAATTTCTAATTTATTCATTTCTACAATAATCATATCATCATCAAAATGCTACAACTGTGGAAATTAGGTTTTGCAATATAATTTTGAGCCCCATAACGGGTCCCATTTAGTGGTCATACGGACATCTCTATATTTCCGTACGTTTTCCATTAATTTGCCGTACACAGCATTTATCATTAATTTATAAAAATTCTTATCAAAATCATTTTTGGCTTGCTGACGCAACGTGGTGTTTAAATCAATATACTTTTTCAACCACGCAGCTTGTTTGAATCTGAGAACCCTGTTAATTTTCTTTAAACGTAATCCATGCTTCAAATACAGCTTTAAATTTCTATAATGAACAACATAATTACTTTTTGGATACAATGTTAGTAATAATTTCTTTAATTTTGATCTTGAAGGTACTGGTGGTGTCATGTGTTGTGGAGCTAAAGGTAGATCACTATGAATTTGATGTAGATAATTGGGATATTCTAAGTCACAATCGAAAATATAGCCAACTTCTGCATTATCTGGAATATTTATTATATCTAAATTTTCAATTTCATTCTCTTTCAGAAATTCAAATTCTCCATATGGTAAATATTCAGACATTGCAGCCCCATATAAATTGTTTATATCAAAATACATTAGATATACGGATTCTTGACTTGAATCATAGAGATCTCCCATATATTTATTATTTGCTTTTGCATATCTATTGGAACACTGAGACACTCCACCACGAATACCTCTCTCAATAAACATAAGTTTTTCGATATCCGTTAAAAGTTCTAAGTGTACTCCAGTCGTTTTAAGCATAGCATCGAACGCTAAACCTGGAGCAGTATAAAAATGTAATGGATCCAATTCATATGTTAGTAAACAAGTTCGTCGAAAATTTTCGAATATATCAGCAAGAAGGAGAACATCACTTTTCAAGTATAAATCAGAATAATCACCTAACGTTTTTATGTTAAATGTTTTCCAAACATTAAGGGCATGCTGATAATCTTCATCTTTAATACATTCATCATGCAATTGACTATAGAAATTCGCTTTTGGTGGTAAACATGTCTCAGTGAGTTTTTCCCACGAATCAATATAATCGTAAGGAAAAATACCCTTTCTTGTTAATAAATTAAATTCTTGATCAGTGTTACAATAAGCCTTAACAATGGTTTTCTTTTCATTTTCTAAATAAGAAGATAATTTATCAAGACTACTAGACATAAAGCGGAATGAGTCGATGAATCGTAAGTGTACAGCAGTACCTTCAACCGTTTTAGTAAATGAAATATATTTTCTTTATTAACTGGTAGCAATCGAACTGGACCTGCAAAACCGGTAGCCAATTGTTTCATTATAAAATTTGCATCATAACCGCTTAAATTATGAAAAACAACAGGTATATTAAATGAGTTTTGATAATTTAGATTACAATCTTGATGAGCTGCACCTCTGTATTTAGAGCTGAGGTGACAATGATCACGAACTTTGATATCACTCGATGTAAATGGTTTGGTACATATGTGACAGTGTGTTGCGGTAGCATAATTTATTTCTTGTTCGAATGATAAAGTTTCCATTTCTTTCGAATTTTTAAGGATACTATCAATATTCAATGCAATATCTTGTAGTTCTGAAATAAACCATTTTATACAGTCATCACCTCGATATAGCTTGAGTCTTGATAAATTATTATCATATGAACATTTCAAATAATATGCTACACTGAATGGTGTATGCTTTTGATAATTAACTGAATTGTACTGTTCCACTCCTAAGGTTTCACACGGTTCAAGAATACTTTCAAGATCGGCATATATCACAAAGGTACTCTTTCTTTGTAACTGAAATGCTTGAAATGTAAAATTTTATCCGACTCCTTTGGTAATTTGAGGGCACACTTATTCATGTTATTGCAGTAAACTAAATGTCCTTTAAGTAAATCATCAGAACTAAAATGATTTAAGCACCTATAGCATATGAAAGTTTTATGTCCATGAGAAGATAGTTGTTTTGAAAGTAGTGCTGACATTCTCTTTATCCATGCGAAGTGGAAAAATGTCTTATCGTTTGAGAATCCTGTAAAATTATTATTATTATTTTCAGTCGATAGCACTAATAAATTAATGGGTTCTCTGTTACTATTTCTATAATCGCTTAAAGAAAGCGGCAGAACGTTTTATTTTCTATACAATACAAATTAATAGACAAGTTATTCAGTTTTCAAACTTCTTTATATCATTAAGTTTTATTGGAAACTCGATGGAATCATATTTTAGAACATCTTTAAAATGAGGATAACTTGTTATTCTTTCAGGATGTTTATTTTTAGCTGGATATAGAGCGGAGATTACAGCCCACAGAAAACAAAATGAATCGTTATTTTCTACATTTATTACAGCTTTTTTTCGTGATATAAAACCTGGTAAACTAACATAAGTTGATGTTCCCCCTTTTAAAGGTGAAAATTTGTTAATATTGACTTTTAAGTGCAAAACCTCTGTAAGAGCCCATCCCGAATCTTTTTCACTAAATTCTTCTAATTTATTTGTTAAAGTATGGATTACGTTATCCCTGTACCAAGTTTTTAAATTAGTATTTATATCGATTATATGATTTTTTGTAGAAAACGTTTTCATATCAATATCACCACTTTGAGGTTTAATAAAATTACATACTAATACAACATTAACTTTAAGCATTGATTGTTGACGATATAATCTAATTTTCTTTGAAAATTATTAAATGCCTTATTTAAGAAGCATAATGGATCTTTGATACTTAAATTTGCAATTAATCCTGTACACACTCGTCCGTCGAAGCAAGAATCAATCGAATGCCAAACTAAATTTCGACTACGCTTCTTTTCAGCAGTATTGTTCTCTAAGCCTGCTCCAACTTTACTAGAAGTATACTGTAAGTGTTGCAATTTAGCTAAATAATATTTCAATAATTTTCAGTCTCCTCTTGATGGTTAATTCTATTTTTATCGCCGTCTCCAACAATTTCACATTATCTTTTACTAACTTTATTTGCCTTATTATCTCTTCTTTAGTTTTTACGAACTTTACGGCTTCTTCAGTAGTTTTCACAATTGCAGAACTAATAGAGCTTACGGTTTCAGGATTCATGTCTACTTTATGTCACTGTACGGTAGCACTGAATCAAGGAAAATAACAACAACAGCAGCAGCAGCAGCAGCAAGTATACCAGATTAGTATGAGAAGTGTAAATATAAACTGTGTGATTTCTTAAAGAACACAACTCATTTTATATGCGCAAGGAGCTTGCGCAGATAAATTGAAACGTTAGCTCATTTTGAAGCATATATCTACATTTTTGCATTTGCTATTGTTAAACGTAACACCTCAACCGCTTAATAAATATATAATTTATGATATGTTCTTAAAAATATACTGCAGCAACTATATTACAGGAAAACAATAAAAATAAAATATATAATTTATTTCTTTATTTTGCAAATTCTAAATAAAAATTATATAAACTGTAAACATTTGCTAACGCACATGCGCAATGCTGCATTTTGTGGTGCCAACATTCCGGAACCATGGGCTTCAATTTTGGACGTTCAGAAGCTCAACCACCGGTTTGTCTACATATTTCCTTAGGAATTCAGCCTTCTGATTCCCCTTCACATATATTATTCCAGCTGTCTGGGTTGCTGCCTTAAGAATTTTGGAAGATCTTCGAGGGATTCGTTGCCATCATTCCATGGAATACCATGATGGTAGTTGACTACCCAATACGCCTCTTTTGTAGCTCCCATGACAGCTGATGAAAGGAAAGGGGTTTAAATATATAATGGTAGGAGATTTTACCATTATAAACCCCCAATTCCTTCACGGCCCATCTGATGTCGTCCTTCTTGTTACTAATTTTAAAACACTGAATGTCTACCACGCAGTCGGAAGTCATCTTTTTCGAAGGATCTTTAAAAATAATGTTTTATTTAGCTCAGATACTAATATCTGTAATATGGTTACAAACTCTAGGATACTGCTTTATATACTTTCTAAATGATCAAGTCAGCGCTTATAATGATTGTGGTGGGAGGAATAACGAATCTGTGAAACATTAAGCATTATTGAATACGTCTTGGTGGAACACTTTACATAACTTAATAAGATTTTAAGTCATCTTAAATACATAGAAAATATGAAAAATTTGTTTGCCTAACTTAAAGTACGAATCTAAAAAAATTTAAAATTTCAAAGTTATTTGCATAGAAAAGGTGAAAATATGAAACTGTGTATCTTTATGTTTTCGAGGGTGCTCTTTCAGAATTTGTCATCAGAAAAAACCTGTCTCGAAAAAAAACATGATTTTTGAAAAAAATTTGGTTTTGAAATTTTTTGATTTTTAAAATCATAAAACGAAAGTATATAGCATATAGTATGAAGTGAAATAGATTAGATGAATTTGGCCAATGCTATTTTCTGAAAATCGTAATAGGTAGTATGTCAAGGTCACGTATTTTTGTTTAATATGGAAAAATCTTACATGATTTGACATTCCCTAATTGACCCTGTATCAGATTATCCCAAAAATAAACCTATAACAGAGATCCTATACACATCCAAAATTTGGACATTTTCAAAGAAATTTCTGAAATCTGAAAATGAAACCAATCGTAGAATTTTTTTTAAATTCTAGCAAGTCATATTAGAGGTTGAGTAAAGAAAAAAAGTTTATACAAACTTCATCGTCAAGCGTCACGTTTAAGGGCTAGGGTGAAAAAAAACAATACCCTTAAACAGTTTTTTCGTTATAACTTGATTACTATAAGAGATAGAAAGTTGATTTTTTTATTATGAAGAGGAAAGAAAAAGCTATCGAACGATGGTATAATTTTGGTTTCACAACTAGTATGAAAATCGGGGGTGGGGGTAGCGCCAAATTTTACATAAGGATGAGGGGTTGCAATGTTACTTTTTCAATTGTAGAACAAAAGTATTTTTCAAAAATGCAATAAAAAAAAATAAGCGACTTAAAAAAAAAAAAAAAAAAAAAAAAAAGGAACTAAAATTCATAATTTTATATGTATGATGTTGGTGTTGTTTAAATAGATATCAAATTACATAACACGGTGTCAAATTTCAAAACGCGGCGTCAAATTTCAAAATAATGTGTCAAATTTCAAAGCGCGGTATCAAATTACAAATCGCGGTGTCAAATTTCATAACAAAAGTGTCAATTTTCAAAACAAAGGCGTCAAATTACAAAACGCGGTATCAAATTTCAAAACGCGGCGTCAAATTTCAAAATAAGGTGTCAAATTTCAAAGCGCGGTATCAAATTACAAAACGCGGTGTCAAATTTCATAACAAAGGTGTCAATTTTCAAAACAAAGGCGTCAAATTACAAAACGCGGTATCAAATTTCAAAACGCGGTGTCAAATTTCAAAACGCTGCGTCAAATTTCAAAATAAGGTGTCAAATTTCAAAGCGCGGTATCAAATTACAAAACGCGGTGTCAAATTTCAAAATAAGGTGTCAAATTACAAAACGCGGTATCAAATTTCAAAACGCGGTGTCAAATTTCAAAACGCGGCGTCAAATTTCAAAATAAGGTGTCAAATTTCAAAGCGCGGTATCAAATTACAAATCGCGGTGTCAAATTTCATAACAAAGGTGTCAATTTTCAAAACAAAGGCGTCAAATTACAAAACGCGGTGTCAAATTTCAAAACGCGGCGTCAAATTTCAAAATAAGGTGTCAAATTTCAAAGCGCGGTATCAAATTACAAAACGCGGTGTCAAATTTCATAACAAAGGTGTCAATTTTCAAAACAAAGGCGTCAAATTACAAAACGCGGTATCAAATTTCAAAACGCGGTGTCAAATTTCAAAATAAGGTGTCAAATTACAAAACGCGGTATCGAATTTCAAAACGCGGTGTCAAATTTCAAAACGTGGTGTCAAATTACAAAACGCGGTGTCAAATTTCAAAACGTGGTGTCAAATTACAAAACGCGGTGTCAAATTTCAAAACGTGGTGTCAAATTACATTTTTTGTTAACTCAGCAGGAAATGGTGTCGGATTACAATTCTCAAAGAATAAGTATGAAACTGAATTTTATCTGACACGAGAAAGTTAGTGACCTGTACAGTTCAACGGAATTCACCGGATGTTCATATTACTGTGTAAGTTGCAACAATTTGATATATAAGCATACTGCATTCGTTGAGTATATTCATTCTAATACAAACCTATTAGTAGGAACAGTCTTAACTTCGCTTCGCTTAATTTTTATACCATTTTAAAAATGTCTCAATTTTTATCTGAAGAGATCTATCAGCAGGAAATGCAGAATCCTCATTTGGATGAAGCCATCAATGAGGCGTAAGTTTTTTCTAATGTTTTCTACGTTTTATTAAACTATTTTCTCGTTTTTACAGAATATCAGAGGAACTCAATTTGGCCGTGAAGGCAATTACCTCATTGGAAGCTTCAACCAGGCCAAGCCCAAGTTGTTCGTCGAAGGTGGCCGCTGCCAAAGGAAGTGCTTCGAACAAGAGGATGACGCGGACGTTTTCCAAAATCCGCCGAGGAAATTCCTGCACTTCCTTCTAGGTAAATATTAAAAAAATTGTAAAAAATGTATGAATTATTATCTGTTATTTTTTTGTTGCAGAGGCAAAAATTTGGGTTTTCGGAAAACCATTAGACGGCCCTCATCTTCCATTCGCTCGCTGTCGCCTACGCCCTCGACCTGCTCCTCCTCCTCGGATTCCGAAGATTATTGGACAGGAGCAATCAACGAAGAAAAGCAGCGGAGGGCAGAATTCCGCCAGCGGATGGATGGAAAGATGACTTCTATATTTAAGAAGATTAAAAACAGCGATGTCCTCTTTTCGCGGCTAAAGGGGAGCGAAAATCGTTGAGGGTCCACAGAGAGACCCTCAGGGAACAAATTCGGTTGCTCGATGAGCAAGAACGCTCCATCGATAAGAGGAGCGTTCTGCTAACGAGACTAAAAAAATATGAGGCCATCGCAGCAAAGTTTAATGAAATTAATAATTAATTATTAATTTCATTTAATTAGTGCTCATTTTAATCTTCTTTTTTGTATATATTTTGTTTTTTGTATATATTTTGTTTTTTGTATATATTTATATTATATTTTGTTTTTTAATTATGTATTGTAGTATAGTTTTTTAAAAAAAATATATAGCATTATTATCTATTCATTTGTTTTCTTTACCAAGTCAAACCTGAATATCTAATAAATAATAAAGCATATTTTGAAATTATTTAGTTTTTGATTACAAGTAAAATAACAAATTTATTTATTTTTAATTATAAATATATTTTCTCGTGAACATTAAAGTCAAATATGTGCTACATAGCAGCTTTTCAGCATCATATAAAATATTATTAATGCAATGGATTATAGTTTATAATTCAAATATTAAAAAATTTTAAAATATATGTTACCTAGTAAAAATTTTTAAACTAAATGAGATGTCGAAATGTTAGGGTGGTTATTGTTGCACTGTTTTATAGATTTTTTAAGTAACCAATGCTAAACTCAATTGTCTTGTAAGTCTATGGTCATGGTTACAACAAAAATGGTCCGATAGAAACGTTACGACTCATTTCCAGTAATGTGTTACATTTATTTTATATAAAATAATAATAACCATATATGTGTAAAATGTTAGATTCTGCTTATATACAAGGTTCGATCAAGTTTCAGGAGAAAAACTATGACAAAACATTCACTGTATTATGTTTTTATAGTATATGTACTTGGTAAATTATTAAATTTGCTAATTCAATTTTTATTTTTATTTTCTTACTATGTACAATAAAACATTCACCTGAAATATAAGACTTGTAGACAAAGGTTTACTTCAAAATAAAATATTAATATTCGTTTTATGAATTTTCATGCTTCGGTAATACACTGGAGCAGAACATATAGTATACAAGGATTTATTTATAGTATATGTACGAGGTAGAATAATAAAATTGCTAATTCGATACAAATATTTTTATTTTATAACTAGGTATAATAACACATTGGTCTGGAATATAAGACCTGTAGACAAATACATATTAATAATCCTTTTATGAATTCTTCATGCATCGTCTTGGATAAATGTAATGTCCATTGTTAAACCAATTTTTCCTTTACTAACCAGATATACAGGTCGACTTCTTAAAGAATCGCTAAAGTTTTCAATACTTTTCTTCTCAAAATGCATGTAAAATCTTCTTGGTAAATAGCAGGACAAATTTTCAGTTTCAGCCACAACACTGTCACCATATTTGGTTTTACTAAACCTCAGCTTCACTATTTTAAACTTTTGATTTATTTCTAAATTATTTTTATTTTATAACTAGGTATAATAATACATTTGTCTGGAATATAAGACCCGTAGACAAATACCTATTAATAATCCTTTTATGAATTCTTCATGCATCGTCTTGGACAAATGTAATGTCCGTTGTTAAACCAATTTTTCCTTTACTAACCAGATATACAGGTCGACTTCTTAAAGAATCGTTAAAGTTTTCAATACCTTCCTTCTCAAAATGCATGTAAAATCTTCTTGGTAAATAGCAGGAAAAATTTTCAGTTTCAGCCACAACACTGTCACCATATTTTGTTTTACTAAACCTCAGCTTCACTATTTTAAACTTTTGATTTATTTCTAAATCTTTCACATTTTAATTTCTTTATATGAAGTTGCCTTGTTCAACTTTTGCAGATCCATGTTGAATATAAATGAATATAGTAGACTGACTGTTCAAATAAGTCTCATATATGCATATATATATACCTTATTCACCCACCCCACCCATATTTCTCTAGTACCCCCTCCATCTCACATTTGGAATTATAATTTACTCTCCTACTTTTTATAGTAGAAAGGCTAATAAGTTGAACTGGACACAACCAGCAACAGTTACTTGGAATCACTTTTATCAAAGTAAGAACTAGGAACATGTTTTGATCCATCAGCACCCTCAAAATAATCCTTAGTTTCACATGTGAAACATTTTCTATTGGCAGGTCGCAATCTCCACCACATTTGATGCACTTGTACTTTACTGGAACAGGCATATTGCAATTAATAACACTTCCGCTCAGCACGATTCTTATTTGATAATAATTGAAATAACTGAGTGTTACATACTTTTATAACAGCCCTTACACTAAACAGGTTAGGTATCCACAAAATAATATACAGAGTGATGAAAATAAAACTTTATTTTATAGTAATAGACATGCAACAAAATCTTTCATAGTAAATACGTGATCGATGATTATTATCTAAAACACTACTTATAATAAATGAGACATCATTGATTCTTCTTTGAAAGCGAGCTCTATCTCTAGCCATCTGCATCCAATCTGATTTTCTTGCTTTTTCAAACAAACCATCAGGATCCATAAGTATAATGGTTTTATTATTGTCTAAGTTAAACACAACCCGCTTTTGACCACTCATTGTATCAGAAGAAAATCGATTAAACAATATACTTCAAGTGTTAAACGCTTTCGCTCAGCATGAGCATAATACGATTATTATTATTAAAGTAGCTTAGCGTCATCTATCTACACACTTGTAACCCCTCCCAAACATTGTGACGTAGACGGCTGAAAGCTATGCCGATCCTGCTCCAGTCGCCATCTTGAATTGTGGAGCAGGATCGGCATAGCTATTCTACTTATTTACCAACCTGGCGATTTATCGGGAACTCAAGATTGGATCTTTTTCCATTACATTTAAAATCTGCGTTTCAGCAAGTAAATCACGTCTTGCACGACCAGGATTACCAAACACGTCTTGAAATAGTTGTAAACATCCATGTTATATTACTTTGAAAAATCTAGCCGGTGTTGATGCATACGTATCTGGAAATCGTTGTGCATAAAGATGTGCAGCTAACTCGTAGGTTGAATTGCTACATACGTTAACACCATGTCCGTCTTTGTTACTGTACTGTACTGATAGGCCATTTGCAATACATTCAGTCTCACTGAAATATAAACACACGTACTTTTTTCAACAATTCTAGAACATAGTTAAAAATTTGGAAAATAAATGGAATAGTTTTGTTTGAAATTAAATTATCAAAGAATATTGTTACGTAAGCTCTTCTATATAGTTATTATTTAAGTAAGTTCTAGATAATGTAAAAAATAGGAATACCTTTATTTTAAAGTTTTCTAGAACATTCCAGGTTGTATTCAATTTGGTTCAAGATGCGTTCTCGAGAACCGTGGAAACGAAAATCCAAAAACTATAATCGGATATAAGCGGATCGTCTCTGCTTACATAGTCCGTTCATTTTGAGAAGTCGAATGCGAAAGGTCTAAACGTCAAAGTAAAAATTCATTTGATAGTTTGTGTGTTTAATCAAGTAATGAAACAAAGTTGGTTTTTCTATACGGATTATTTGAAAGATGATTCAACGTAGAGGCTATGTTTCTACGGTGCGGCGATAAAGTCTTGCTCCCTCTTTGAAACTGGTAAACTGTTGGTAGGATGTCTTTGGGAAAAAACAGGTTGATTTTTATCGAAATAATCTCCTTTTAAGTTATCAACATTTATGTGGTATTTCCGGTTTTCCCGGAAATGACGTCACCTCTCATGTATTAAATATGAACACTAATATTTTTTCTACGTTCATGCAAAAAACAATACTTTATTGAACTATATTTAGTGGAAAAAGTGGTTCTTTATTGCTCTAGAGCAATAAACATTTTATTGCACTCATCTGTCATTCTACTGCAGCGTTTTGTCATCATGACAAACATAAACCTTCAAATCGATGTCACATTTTTCTAGACTTAGTGTCATCTAAATAACATTTTTTGTTTTTGCATGAACGTAGAAAAAATATTGTATGCAACTCGTACAAAAAGTGCTTATTGCACTTGTTACATAAATAACTATGTTACAAATATCGAATATAAGGTAAATTCTGAGTCAGATAATATGGCACAATGCCTGTCAAATGTTGACAGATCATTCAAAAATGAAGAAAATTCTCTCGTTAGACAGAATAAAATATTTAACAACGTATGATTTAATTCTTTTAATAACAATGATAATACTAATTTAATGGAGTAAATGTTCGAAATATACTTACTGAACCTCCTGATAAACATAAAATCGGTTTTTGCATTATTCACGCACGATAAAGTTAGTTTCTAAATAACGTCCTTTTATAAGTTATCAACATTTATGTGATATTTCCGGTTTTTCCGGAAATTACATCATTTCTCATATATTAAATATAAACACTAATTACAAATATCAAATCTAAGCTAAATTCTGAACATTTAACAACATATAATTTAATAACAAGTGCAAAATATTTTATTATTGTCAGGAGGTTCACGGAGCACATTTGGAACATTTACTCCGTTAAATTAGTATTATTACTGTTATTAAAGAAAATATAAATCATAGGTATTGTTATATATTTTATTCACTCTAACAAGATGTTTTTCTTCATATTTGAACGATCCGTGAAGGTTTACCTGAAGACTTTATCACCGCACTGTATAATAAAAACTAACGCAGAACTGATTAATGCAAATGATGATGGTGATAATGATGATGATTCTAGTTGTTCTCAATAAGTTTTCTCAATGTTCATTTATTACCAGTTTTAGGCACAGTATGCATGATTTTGATTTTCGAAGCCACCTTATTCTATTTAACATTAAAAAGTCCTTTACAAATTTTAAACACTCTCGGTGCCTATTTCTACCATAATTTTTATTTAATATTTTCTACAACAATCTTTTTCCGTGTTGTATGTATATGTAATAGTTGTCTGAAGTTGATCATAAACTTTTTTTTACTTGAAAATTTCTTAAAATTCTTACCAGCGACAACTTTTCTCTTGAAGACGTAATTATTATTCAGGTGCTAATATTTACAAAGCCAGCCCAAATTTAACGGAATATATATTATACATCACCGCAGAAATTCATCGCTTTCAAATTTTTCATTATTAATTCAAATTAAGTAATAAAAGTTGCCGCGAAGGTAAATATTGTCTTTTTATGTCTGCCAGTCGAGATAAATATGAACAGTACATTAAATAAATTATATGTACGTTGAATGTTACTGGAAAATTTTTAGGAAATAATAAAATTGGATCGACATTAAAGGAAAGGTAAAAAAGAAAGCAACTATGTCAGCATATAAAGACGTGATAGTTTTACAAAACAAAATTAAGAACACTGGATATGCCTGAAACACTGTAAGATATATTTTCAACTTCGTTTTGCTAGATCAGTGGCCAATTCTATATTCGTCGATAAGTTATGAATTTAGTCATATTTGTCTCCAATGTTGTAAGGAGGCAACATTTTTGAACAATTTTTTTTGTGAGGTTGAATTTTTCATATTTGTTCAGGATTCTATTTAACATTGATGTATAAAAGTAAATAAAATATTACAAGGGCAATGAACGATGTGCATAAAATAAAAATAGAAAAAAAATTACTTTGGAAAATCAGAAAAATTGTCAAATAAACATATTTAGCGTTTACTCACTTAACAAAATGGAAAAATGTTCTTCTGTTGGTATGACAAAGCATGTACGACCAGCGTTATTTATCAGTTCGCTACAACTATGGCATACTGATGCGAGCTAACAATCTCGAAACTGATATGTGTTCATTGGCACATTTGACGACTAATCGTGGGTAGGTTTTTCCGATATAATTCAGTGCCAGTCGTGGCATTAGTAGTTGTTTCCTGAAATGCCGCTTTTGAAAATATCGTAATCGCTGAAGATGATACAGGTCGGGAGTTTTATATTGTGTGCATGTATACTGTACATTGATTTCTTTCGTTTTTTTTTACTGTCATCAGCCATTTATAGGATGTATTTTCTTTTGTTCTTAGAGCATGACAAGCTTTTAGTTTCTGTCCTAATTATTTGTTAATAATAATAATTAGGAAGATATATATATATTAAAATTTTGTGAAAGTTTGATAGCTTTAAATTCACGGCTATTTGAAGTTTGCAATGCAGTTGTTTGCAACTAAATTTACCAATTTTTCATTTCAAGTGTGAGAATTTTTGGTTAGGCAAACATAGTTTCAAATATAACCCTTGACTGTTCCGTTTGGCGCATAGGCTTATTTAATTAATCTCTATTATTTTTTGGCAGTGTGGCAAAAACCCAAAAAAACTAAAGAAAAACTAAAACTATGCCACAAATAAATAGCTTCAGACAATATCAATGTTATTGTTCGAATTTAGTTGAAAGGAGTTCACATACCACATACAGTATTGTTTGTTGCAAATATCATAAATGTTTCATTTGACGGAATCAGAAAGAATTGAAATTTTTATAATAGTCGAATACGGAGATCGCAAAAAGACACAAGTCGGGGCCTGTAACTACGTCTGTAACCTTTCCCACTAAATCTATTCCATCGTCATTTTTCACCCTGAGAACACTTTTCCATTTTTACTGAAATGTGAGGTATTTTTTAAATTTGAAGAAAAAATATGCAATTTCATCTATGTGGTCGAAGTATTTGATGTTGAAGACTACTATAAAGGTCTACAAACATATAGATATTGAAAAATATAACATGCTTACTGCTTATTTTTGAAGAGTGAATCGAGGGGATACAAAGCAAAGAAAGCTGCAGTATTGGAAAGAGTACATAAGTATAGAAGAATTTTTGGCTGGGGCTTCCGATAAAGAATATTTAATGATTAAGGTAATATCTCTTTACCTTTTACGTGTTGTTAGGTATAGGTATAGCGTTGTTTTAGCCATTTGTTATTTTTGTTAATCGTAAGTGTCTATAACATGTAATATTTTTCTTATTATGTTGTTTCCCGACCCTGTAAATCGAATGAACATTCTGTTGGGTGTGTATAGTAAATAAATAAATAACGTGCTTTTATACACATGTGACGTTTCTGCATATATCGTTTCAAATATTCTTATACGGTTTATAATTTTTTTGAAAAAAAGTTTTCCAAAGTATTCGTTAATTTACATTACTCTTTACACTGTCTGTCTATCTTACAAAACGATCCGCAGAATGACATCCAAGACAAATACTAGCGCCGAACCGCCAATTTTTCAAACGAAGCAAAGTGTCTCTTCAATCATCCCCTCCTCTTCGCTCATCCAATATCATTCCAAGCATGAATTTTAATCAAAATCCGCCGCTCTACCGGCGATCGAACAGGACAGGCTTCCCCGGAGGCAACGAGATTGATCGGCCATTATCTTGGTCTAACCGGAGACGGGATGAACTAGGAATAGGGAGATTCTCTTAACCCTCTTTGCATAATGGGTTCTCTTGTCTTGCTACAGATTTCGCGATTTGTACTCCTCCAGTAGTGGGTTTTAAAGAAAACTCTGACGATGTAAAGCAGTTAAACTGAATTTTTTACCACACCAGCAATTCCGTATCATCCAACTGTACAGGGTATACACAAAGTTGAAACAAAGTGCGGCTTTTAATTTATGGCAGAGATGTTCAAAAGTCATTCTAACAAAATCTATTGTAAACAATAAATGTATTATAGAAAATTTGAAAATTTCTTCTTTTCTTTCATCGGATCAGTCAGTTGTCAAAAATTCTAAATTTAGTAAGCAAAAGTGTGAAGAAAAATGGCATATTTAACTGAAAAGAAGATATTTCACTATGAGTAGTCAGTTGTTTATGAAGAACATCTTGAGAGGCGGTCTATTTCACGGTCAGCAGTAACTTCATTAATTCAAAAATGTTTGGAAACTGCTAATGTAAAAGATTTACCTGGAGAAGATAGACCTCAAGTCAATAAATACATTAGATTAGACATATTGCTGTTAGGTAGGTTTGCATGGATTCGAATGATAGGCCGTCGTATTCGTATAGTATTATTCACAGTCAAACACCTTGGTGTACTCCCGAAGTAGCAAAGCACGAAGCGTTCTACATCGTAGTAGAAACCATTGAAAGCGAGAGACCTCTGTCGCTAGTCGGCGATAACGATATGCTGCTAACACGAAATTCCAGGAAACAACTGCTCTGCAGGCTAATGCCGGTATATGTCTGGTGGGCAGCTGACGAGTGATTTTAGCTGTTTGCTATAAGTTTTCAGTTGTAATTCAATGTTGATCGGGGCATTAGCCCGTGGAATAGTTGTTTCCTGGACTTCCTAGTTCGCAAAATATCGTTCTCGCTGAATCGCGGTAGAGGTCGATAACTTTCAATGGTGTCTATTGCTACGTAGAACGCTTCATGTCTGTGGCTTTTCAGGCTGGCATATGATAGTGAAAGGCCGCTAGATGTAGCTTTGTGTACTGAAATCATTTATATAAAACATATATTATATTTATGTTTATAACATTATGAAACGGCAATCAGTCGACGGCTCAATAAGGCAGCGATGTTATGCCACCCCGTCCGTCAGAAGTACATGCCAGCCTAGTAATGCTAAAAACACCCAATCGGCGCTGCTAGGATATGAAACAAATAAAGGTAGATTGCTTACTTATTTCCTGGACACTGCTGGTCCTCGGCTTTCTCCTGGGCTCGGTTGGTCCTGATCCTTCTGATGGTGCTGTGGGAGTTGTGCGTGATTGTGGAGTAGGACACTGATAGTTTAGTACAAGATAGTGATACAAAATTCTATTGCAAGCTGGGCTTAAGTTAATAATAAAAATTAATATATGTTGATTAAATCTGAAAATAAATAATTATTCGGAATGAACCAGAGTGGTTCATTACAATGGATAGGGCGAGTAGGGCTACTGAATGACCACTACGTTCATCTGGTTTAACCTCCTTGAATATTAATAAACTAACCAATTTAGAGGATCTACAGGTACAAATTAGAACTGAAATACAAAATATTATCCCGAATATTATTTAAAGTTCGATACAAATTGTTTACATCCGTGCCGGCCTTAGAGAGAATTTTACTAGAGGACATTGTGAACATCCTTAATATGTCTGTAACTTTGCTTTAACTTAAAATATTTGTTTAGAAACTCCATCTATCTTAAAAACCCTTAGTATTGGGTACTGGTGTAGCCCAAAAGCTGCAAAGCATTGTTTTGTTAAAAAAATGAAGAGTGCAATATAAAAAAGTCTGTGAGGGTCACTGCTTGAACATAAAACCTGAAAAGAATAAGTATATACAGGGTGTCCAGAAACTCTCTGACAAACGAAGACCGGAGATTCCTCAGATAATTTTAAGACAATTTAACCCAATTCACCTAGTCGAAAATGCTTCCTAAGAGACTAGAGCTCTTTGAAGTTGGCGCCTTGTAAATAGTTTTGTTTAAATACCTCCAGAACGCTTCTATTTAGAAAAACAAAAACTGGTATGTTTGTTTAGCCTTCAGAGATGAATCGATTCCATCAATTGCGAATTTCTAGTACCGGTCATAGGCGTGCGTTTTGGGTAGGTCAACGGTTATTTTAACGCATAACTTTTTTGTCTTTAACTTTTAAGTATTTGTGACACTAGATTATTAAATTTTCAGGTATTCTAGTACTAAAAGGTACTCTTACTTTAAGTCATTAGAATACACCGTTTTATAGAAAAATGGATTTGAAAATTTTTCGTTAATAATCTAGTGTCACAAATGCTTAAAAGTTAAAGACAAAAAAGTTATGCGTTAAAATAACCGTTGACCTACCCAAAACGGACGCCTATGACCGGTACTAGAAATTCACAATTGATGGAATCGATTTATCTCTGAAGGCTAAACAAGCATACCAGTTTTTGTTTTTCTAAGAAGCGTTCTGGAGGTATTTAAACAAAACTATTTACAAGGCGCCATCTTCAAAGAGCTCTAGTTCCCTTAGGAAGCATTTTCAGACTAGGCGAATTGGATTAAATTGTCTTAAAATGATCTGAGGAATCTCCGGTCTTCGTTTGTCAGGAGAGTTTCTGACACCCTGTATAATGTTTACGTCAATTATTCTTCATTTCCTAAATAGGTTCACATAGTTAATAATTATTCAAGAAAAATTAAGCATATTAAGTATAATACTGTGCGGTAGATTTCCCAAGTAATTATTATTTATGCACTATTTCAAATTTCCATGAAGTAACTAAATTGGTCTATGGGATTTATTACATTTACATTAACCCCACAAATATCCAGTTTATTTCTCTACTGATACCAATTTTTATAATATTGTTTATTTGAAACTGCGTTATTCTCTGAAAACTTGTTCCTTGTTTGTACGTCATGCAACACCTTGTAATATTTATTTCATTCAATAAAAATATCTCTATAAATATTTTATTTCCAAAATAATAATTTTGTTACATTAAGCAACCAAATATGTTAAGAATCAAAGGAAATATTTATTGCACTAACTATAAATTAAATTATGGATATCACCAAACTGTCACAAATCATAACAAAATAACAATTTACAAAAACGGAAAAACGTTAATTTAATAAAAGATGCTCTACATGGCAGACATTACTTTCAATGTATAAAGTGATTCATTTCTCCATTGTTATAATCTAATCTTCTCTAAAAAGAGCCGTACCTCCCTTAGGAAACATTTCTGGATAAGACAGTTTGTTGGTTTAGTTCCCGGACACTGTATTATTTAAGATCATTTGAATGATTACCATTAATGTTTCATTTTACTGGCATTTGATAGTAGCACATTTAAATTACAGGCAAGTGTCACTTTAAGATATAAACACTTCGTATATTGTACATATCTGAGCTAGAGAAATAGTTGTTCCTCGTAAAAACAGTGAAAATAGAGAAACCTCTTCACTTGATTTACGTCGAGCTTGGTGGCACGCAATTACCTCTTCTTGTCCAGCCATCCACCGTGAAGAAATTTATAGGCTGAAAAGTGGTATAACTCCTAAGAAAAAAATCTAACGGTTTACGTGAACTCGGAAATATTTTTAGTTATATAAAGTGGACAATCCACATATTCGAGAAGCATTAATAACGATTAATTTAATTAGAAGACATTGATGTAATGCAGTATATGTTTTAAAACAAAATTAAAATAAACAAATGGGGTCGGCTGTAGAAAGGAAAATTTCATTCGGATAACATAATCAAACAAAAAAGTTTTGTTTGTTTTAATTGAATGAAAGTTTTTTTGTGATTAAATACTGAATGGGAACCGACGCGATCGATATATCGCTTATCCAGAAGGAAACCGGCATAACTCAATATATTTACAGAAATGAGTTTTGATACAAATGGATTCCAAATGGTTCTATGTGGTGGAAAACTCTTTCAATTAACTTTCTTTAACTAAAGTCTAATATTTTTGTTTTTTCGCGCAGGTAGGTATCCGGATTTTTTTTATAAAAATTAATATTTCTTGCGACAATATAAAGAAATTATGTTTTACTAATTTAGAGAAATGTTTTATTTTCTTAAATAAATAATAAGAATACTTTATTATCCAAAATACATGTACAATTGGTCTAGATATAATTAATCAGTACAAAACGAGAAATATAAACTCTAATGAAGAAAATGTCTAAAACGAATAGTTTGTCTATAAATACATTTCAAAAATAAAAATACAACTGCAATAATATGCAAAACTATATGTTACGAAATTACAAATTAAGGTTAAGTAAAAGCGCCTGTAACGTAATTTATTTTTTTGGATTAATAAAGTGAACAATTCAGGTTTCCGAGAAACTCGTTAAAACTGTAACGTTCGACAATGTTGCAATGTGTCAGCCTGCTGATAGCCTAAAAGTAATATTAGTCATAGTAGTGCGTTTCATTTTTGTCTAGTTTTTCTATGATGTTTGAGAGTGTACATAAACAAAAATGGAATAGTTTATATTAACAATAACCAGCTCCATGACATGTTAAATGTGGCGACCCGAGTTCAGGCAAACACAATTAATATAACCAAATTACTGAACGTCATTGCACTTAACTTGATCTCCTGGAATGCGGTCGCAGTTCCTCGAGGAGTAATCTAGAAAGACCACCGCCGGGGTGAAATTTCCCGATGACGGAAAAGCTGCCGCTTTCGTAAAACTGAGTCGGCAAGGATAATACGATTTATTCGGAGACAGCGTCTGAGAAATTAGCGACAAACTTTGTTAGGATGCAAATAGTAACGCCAGGTGCAAGAGTAGGACAAATCTAGTAACACTGTATGGGATTTAAAAAACACGTGATGTTCCACCTACAGTGCATACATGTGATCTTAAAATATGTAGTGAAAATTAAAATAAAAAATAGAACATATTACGCTTAAGGTTGAAGCACTCTCTGTTTTTGGCACTTTTGATCCTAAAGACTTCTTTACACGGGTGTAATACATAGACATAGTTAGTGTAGCCGCTAGCTGATAAATGTTACAAGCCAGCAACTTTGTCAGTGACTGCTTATGCGTGTCGTATTGGTACATTAGTTTCAAAGTAAAGTCTGGTGTATAAAAAATGGATGAAATACTATTTGGAAATCTGTTATAACCACTTCATCTATAATGTTCAATAAAACTGCCTGTTGTGCTTCTCTGTGTCCGTAAATTGAGATTTTCACGATCCATAGTCCCTGAACAATTTCACAATTCATACAGTTGTGATTTCATTCCACTTTACACATTTTAAAGAATTAAAACTGAGTCCGAGTAATTTAAATTATATTTTTTTACTCCCTACATGGAAAATACTATTTTACACCCTCATTTCAGGAAAGTAGTACTTTTCCTCCCGAGGAACCCTCGGGAGAAAAATACTTTGGCTCCCTCAGGAGGCAAACAAGTAGAAACTTCAAATAGCTGTAATAGTATAGACTTCTTTTATTGATACACAAACTTCCTAAAAATGTATAATAACGCTTTTCTTTCAAACAGAATTTTTAGTACTTCTTTATTTATAAAAATATAAACAGTTTAAATTGAGATTTAAATTAACATCAATAACTAAATATTGTTAAAGTTTATGGTACAATTAGTTAAATTACTAATGGAAATGAAGAAATATTGACTCTGCTGGTGGAGATGAGTTCCTGTTTGTTATTTTCCAAATTCGTGATCGTTGATGAAGTACTTGTGGTACAAACAAAATTTTCAAAAATAAGACAACGTTTTTTGGTACTTGAAGTAGTACTTTCTCCCGTCATTATTTGGGTGGCTACCTCATATTTTTTAGAAATACAATCATCTACATTAATTTACGACGAATCTAGGCAAAACTCTCTGGCGACGAGACGTTTGTACAGTAAACGCTTCTTGCAAGAAACATAAGTCATTTTAAACACTCGTAACTGTTATTCTGTGATGTGTAATGAGCTTTAAGAAAACCATTCACGGTAACTACCTATAGGTATAGGTGTACCTATTTGTGATTATTATGTATAAATAATGTCACATATTCAAGACCTGTTTGCTGTCATATTTCTGTTACCATTGGCCAGAGAAAGAAATGTTAAATCAAATATGTTTACAGTACAACTTATAATATGGCAAAATTAAGGCAATCATATTCCGGACACCCTGTATATTTGGCGCTTCTCCTGTACTTGCCAGATATTATATATACTTTTCTCGGTAACTCTTGCTATATTTAGAACCTGTAGCTTTGAATGAAGATCGTATTTATAAGGTCATATTTATTTTGAAATCGCGTAGTGGAAACTAATTTTATTTTAACCCTTCTTTGTAATTTTCATACCCTGTCGAATGACCTTAAACCCTATTTAAGAGAAGATATTAAATTTGATTATTTTTACGCCACCGCGAGCTACCTCACCGTCACCAAGTACTGAAATAAATAACTTTATAGCATTATACTTATTTACATTACACAGGTGACACTTCATTAAATACCACTTCAAATTTTAGTTACAAATTACTTCGTGAAACGATAAATTGAAAGCTAAAATAAATTTAATAAAATGAAATTAATATCCGGTCATTCTCATGACGCTAAATTAACGCTGACCGTTAATTATTTTGCTTGCCTACCATCCCTTTGATATTATACAGGGTGTACCATTGAAAACTTTGCACCCGGCTTATTTTGATCTACGTCCCAAAATATTAAAATTGCCGCGACACGTCCATTTTGTTTTCGAGGGGGACACATTTTAGCGTTAAATACAGACTCGCCAGAACAACCCCCTTTGCGGGGGCGCATTCAACTTTAGAATCTTAAATGGCACTCTAGGTCGAGTGACACCTCATTCGAAAGTGTTTTTAATTCTGGTTGTCGTCATGTATTTTTTTTTCAATTGTAGTTCATGCGTTGTTGAAAAAAGAAATGTTTATTATGTACCTTGAGCTTTTGAATAACAACATTTATCCAATGATTGTTGAAACTATGGAAAATGATGATAACATTATAAAAGACAATGTTTGGTTGCAACAAGATGGCGCACCTCCACATTTTACAGTTGCAGTTAGTCAGTTTTTAAAGGAACATTTTTCCAAATCAATGGATAGGTCGCCGCGAACCTATTGAGTGACCACCCAGTCTAAAATCTAAAATTTATGCCACTCAGCCGCAGTATTTAGAAGAACTCAGGCCGCGCTGCGTATCATTGAAGAATGGCCACCTAATTACCCCCGAAATTCTTAACAATGTTCGTCGAAATGTTGAATAACGTTTTTATTATTGCATGGAAGTGGGAGGCGGACATTTTGAACAATTAATTAAATGATTAATACAAAATTGTCTTTTATTCCTAAGCATAAGTAAACATTTTTTTTTCAACCACGGATGAACTAAAATTGAAAAAAAATACATGATGACAACCAGAATTAAAAACACTTTCGAATAAGGTGTCACTCGACCTAGAGTGCCATTTAAGATTCTAAAGGTGAATGCGCCCCCGCGAAGGGAGTTGTTCTGGCGTGTATGTATTTAACGCTAAAATGTGTCCCCCTCGAAAACAAAATGGACGTGTCACGGCAATTTTAATATTTTGGAACGTAGTTCAAAATAAGCCGGGTGCAAAGTTTTCAATGGTACACCCTGTATATAATAAACACCTCCACAAGGTAACATATACAGTGTATATATGAGTAAAATATAATTAGTACCAAAGCTAAAATAAAATCCAAAATTGAAAACATGAATATAAATTCAATACAAAAATAGATTATGTATCACGTAAAAACTATTTTTAATTAAATAAATATCTAATTCATTTCTTAAATATTCTACTAGAAAGGTTCTCTGTTGGGGAAGGTCCGGCACTCTACACTCTTTTCAAGAGTGACTGGCATTTCATTTATGAAAATATCAATTTTGAGTTATTTTTACTTTGGTTACAATTTTTTAAACACTGCATTTTAGAAGTTGAATTTTGAGGATTTTTAAAAATTGATTCAGTTTTTTAAACATCCTCTATTTTTCCATTATTTAATGATCTAGCCCCTTTTTAAAGTTCTAGCAAAAAATTATTTTAAATTGCATGAATTTTGAAGGTTTTTAGATATTGTTCTGATATTTTAAACACTGATTTTTTTTCGTTTATTAGTGTTCGAATAGACCCTTGTTAAATATTTTATCAAACGACTCGTAATTACATGAATTTTGAGAGTTTTTAGAGATGGGTTCGATTTTTTTAACAGCCTGTATTTTTTCATTAAATAGTATTCTAATAGACTTGTCTCAAATGGCTCTACAGATTAAGTTTTATGAATTTTGAGAGTTTTTCGAGATTTATTCGGCTTTTTTAAACATAATTCCATGGATTTTTAAAGTTTTTAGAGATTGTTTCAGATTTTTAGATACTCTCTCATAATTCTATGAATTTTGAAAGTTTTTAGAGATTGTTTCAGATTTTTAGATAGTCTGTATTTTTTTTATTAATTGGTGTTTCATCAAAAAACTTGAAATTTCATGAATTTTAAAAGTTTTTTAGAGATGCTTTCGATTTTTTAGACACCCTGTACGTTTTCATCAAGAAATCGTTGTAAATTCCCTTAATTTTTAGGGTTTTTAGAGATTGGTTGTTTTTTAAACGTTTTGTATTTTTTTCGTTAATTAGTGTTCTAATAGTCCCTTGTCTGAAGTTTTATGAACGGTTATAATTTGAGGTTATATTTTAACCTCATATGGCTTAACACTAGTGTTAGTAGTTAGAGCAGCGTTATTTAGATTTTTCGAAAGAGGCGTTCCCGGTAGTCGCCGAGCAGTCGCAGAAAAATGAAAATTTACCTAGGAAAACGCGGAAAGACCGTTGGTAAAATACCCAGATCGTAGAAAGGAAGAGTGGGCGGCCATACCTCCGTTGCACACGAAACATGTTAGGGTCATTTATATATTTTTTGTACGCTCTTACAGTAATTTGTAATCATGAAATAAGTTTAAATTTTGCCGTTTTATGTAATTTAGTACTAAAATCTTCTTTCTCATAGTCTTCCTCTATACCAATAATAGAGGAAGATAAATATTTATATAGAAAGTTTTAGCATATCAAACCGTACATCTAAAAATTCTGTTAAATATATTGCGACCGAGACCATGGCAAATGCAAAAGTTATTAACAATAGATACAAAAATATTTTTTAGAGATATTAAATAGTCTGTAAGACACAGTTAAACCACTAAATGACCCTTTACTACCTTCATAAGCTTTTAGTTTAGAAAATAATGTAGAGCTATTCGAATTAGATGTATTACAGTACTCTAAACAAACATCACATGGAAACGTAAAAAACATCCACTTGTGCTAGCGCATTCCTTATAACAAATTTTGGTATGGTATGGTATGATTATTAAACTTTACCCGTAAACTATTACATATTATTAGTATAATAATATCTTACTATTCAGTTCTGGTAATAACTTTATAGGGATCGCAGATTTTAAAAATGTTCCCCTGTCAAAGTGAATCACAATAATTGAAATGCGCATCATATATTCGTATGCATCTATGGGCCTCTGCAGATGTTTGGCGCATTATTTATGCTCTCCGCCAAAGCCTACACTATATTTTCATTACAGAGACCTTCAAAATATATATTTACGCATTATTGAACTTATAGGTATTATACCTACATTTTAATTAACCGAGCTTAACACTTTATGATTAAATAAAAAATTACAAATATTGGTAACTATTGCAATTCATATATTTGAATTTATGTTAATAGATGTACTATAAATGTATTATTTTTCAGGATCCTTGGGGAAGTGAAAAAACGAAATATTATACTGCGCATTAACTGTACAATAATTATCGAATGAACAGTAAGATCCATGACAAGCCACTATTGATCAATAAAATTCTCGAAACTCGACATTTATCAGGCGCACCCAGTGCAACCGTTTCACAGGACACTGGGTATCAAACAGACCCAATAAATAATATTCAGTTGGTGGAAAGGGGCAAGTGGGTTGGCAGAGAAAAAAACGAGTGGTGGGGGACGGAGAAAGATGCAATTGTTAATAGTTTTAAACTGTGGTTCAGTGAATTCAATTAGAAAAAAAACGGCATGTGTAATTTAATTCATGTTGACATTTCTCTTAAATTAATTGATTTCTAATGTTAAATAATTTATGTTCGACGAACGTTTGTATACTCGATTAGTTGCTAGAATAGAGCAATTACGCTATACAAATAAAAATTTCTGGGCTATCGAACACGGAAGTCATGCAGCCATAATCATTAAATAGAGTATTCCTCTATCGCGTCGATATGCATTGCCGGGTTTGAGGACGTGTTATAAAGGAATATATAAAATATACATACTAGGAAGCACTCTGGCTGCAGAATATGGAACATTCAATGTTTGTTAAAATCTGTGGACACTGTTAGATATATTCACAGAATTATAAAGCTTTCTAATAAATTAAGGGAAAGAAAATTGAGAGTGTGTGTATATAAACAAAAAGTTAACTATAATATACAAAATTTTAAATACAGTGGGGACTATAATTACAACAATCATGTATATTGGTGGTGGCAACAGTGATCGGAATTTATTAACAAAAAATAAACGTATGTAAACGTCAACATTGAAGTTGCGTATTACAATTTTTTTATTCCTTAAGCCACGTACATATTTGTCTTGTCCTGTAACTTCAAGACAACGGTGTGTACGAGACTCGGTAATCATATCGCATCACATCACCTGGAATATAGGTGTCCGCATTGAGGTTTGCAGCGTTCCCACCACTTATCAATACTTCCACGACATACCAAGGGTGTGGACTTTAATAATATAATAATTTCACATGACCAATATGGAAACATCAACGCGGTGTACGTGGTTTAATATACAGGGTGAGTCAGTCATTAATTTTAAGAGGAGATAGGGAATAATGAGTATAATGCGAATACGCGATTAAAAAAAAATCTAAATGCATATTTACGCCGAAAAAAAATATTTTCAAATCATTATTTAAACCCCCTTTTCAGACTGTCACTGACCGTTCACAGCCTTGGTCGGTTACAGCTGACAGTTCAACTCGATGTCGACCTGATGCAATGTTGCCAAGTTGAAATATTTTTCTAGTACCTACCTACCTAGGCATTAGACATCATAAATAAACGATTGTACTGACTATTTTAGAATCTCATATTATTTCTTGCTCAGTTCAGCCAATAATAATTTAAAATGTTAATGTTCAATGAACGCTTTCCAATCAATTCTATTAAAAATTGCAAGTAACGCGGTCCATTCAGGTTCTCCGGTAGAAAATACGGCCCAATCAAATGATTCCCGTAAACTCCTGCCCATACGTTGAGAACAATAAAGCTAAACCGACGAGTAGCGTGTGGATTTTCGTCCGACCAAATGTGACTGTTTTTACTGCAAAGAAATTAGCTTGGTTTGTCTAAAAAGTATTTAATATTGAAATTACAAAACTCCAACGTATCTAATAATAAACTGAGTAATAAGCCATTATCGTTTGCAATAATAATGACACTCATTAAAATGAATTTTGCGATTTCTTTAGAACTTCTGATGTATTTGTAATGAAATCTACTTCACATTTTTAATATTAGTTATTAGTTGTTTCACTCACCGATAGAGATTTAATGAAATTTCTACTCAGAACTTCCAGAAGGTCAAAAACTGTTTTAAGAGAGTGTCATTATTATTGCAAACGATTGTACATTACATAAAAAAACGTTTAATACGTGTTTAAATACAAAGTAATAAAAAAACCTTGTGTTGTCGACAAAACACTGTCCAAGACTAGGTCAATAACCTAGTTACCTAGTTTTTGTACTGTTATTTAACAACAAGGAGTAAAATTAACTTTTTTTATCTAGATACATGAATGAATTTTCCTTAAATATTGATTTATTTTTTAATAAAGACAAATGTAGATAATAAATAAATGTTTTCGAATATTAGGTTATTTATTTTTAATAATTTTGATATTCTGCAGACCTTGCTTTGGGATATCTCCAATCGCCTTGAAATGGTTCTTGTAGAAATTGTAGGTTCCTCCTCAACTAAATTTAAAACAGCTTCTATTACATTTAAGTCATTTTGAGGATGCCCAGCAAGTTCTCGGCGCGGTTTAACACATCCCGTATCGCGAACACATTGAAACACTTGGACAAAGGTTCGCGCACTTGGGTGAGCCTACGTCTCCGGTATTCGACAGCAGCGGCATTCGCATTTCGTAAACATTCTATAAAACTAGCATTTCCGCATATTCTAAATTAGTAAAATTAGGCATTGTGATGTGAATTTACGACCAATACACGACCGAAATAAACAAACTACTGCTCGTATTCTCTCCATCCCCCCTCTAAATGTGTGGTGTGATCTCTAAATCTGGGGGAAAGAAATGCGGGAAATGCGGAAAGTGCGACTAAATGGTGGCAAATTTGAATAATACGCACGCTGAAGTGTTAGACGACGTTATGTATGTAAACATGTGGCAACGATGCCTTCCATCGGAATTAGATTATCATATGGCTGCGACATCAGAAAGTTTGAGCGTACCAGGAGCGTCGTGTTATCGATTTTTATAGGGTGATTTGTTTATTTTTTTAAAGGTCGAGTAAAAAAATTTTTTTTCTCGATTTTCTGCCTTTATTAGGCCTTCCGAATACGTGGTTAAAATTAATGACATTATGACTGACTCACCCTGTATAATTACAAAGGTGGCAAGTCGGCTATCGCCTTGACCTTTCTCCGGGCTAAAGCCTTCTGGCATGACCACCGCTGCGTAGTGCGTTTTACTTAATTGCCATTACTGCCTACGGCTCTACGTTTGTGAATAATAATATTTAACTTTGGCTGAACTCTCTATGGTGGAGAAATTCCTCTATAATTTAGAAGAGTGATTGGCATATTTTTGTAATTTTTAGTGTTTTCTCCAGTTTGGTTAATTTTCTTCATCATCCTGTATTTTAAAAATTGAATCGGGTGGTCTTTATGTGATGCTAAAAGTTTTATCAATTTTTTTTTAATTCCATGAATTTAAAAGATTTTTAGACAATGGTTCGCTATTTTTAAACACTCTGTATTTGCTTCATTAGTTAGTGTCATAATAGATCCTTGATGCAAGTTTCATAAAGAAAACCGAAAAATTTTTTCGAATTTGGAATTTTATTATTTTTTTTTTGTCAATTTTTATTTTAACACTGTCTATCAACCCTTTTTGAATAACCCTATAAATTGAAGCGACACGGCAATGAAATGACTACCGCCATATTGTCTAGCTCATTTTTACCACGTTTTCACTGGTATTTATACAAAATTCAATGTAAAAACGACCTCAAACCCCAGCGCTCGGGTACGGGAAGCTTTCTAGAGACTTCAAATTTACAGTTTTTGGTCTTTGCCGGCCTCCAGAGTCGGCCCATTTTTCCAAATTTCCTATTATTCCGAGATGTCACCGCCAGAGCATACGTTTGACGTTTCGGTGATTTTGGTCGGCGATCCGCCTCGTAGTTGACTGAAACAATTTTCGTTATAAAATCGAATTTTAAACCCGTACCTAAGGCATGCTGGACATTTTAGAAAGTTCAAATTTAAAGTTTCTATAAAAGCATTATTGTCTTTTCTTGACTTGTATATATAATTTTTCACAAAAAGTATTAAAAAAAAATAAAAAATTTATTATAAACAAAAGTTGGTCTGTGCGGGAATCAAACCACCGTCCTCTGGACTGACAAATCTGAATGCTACCAATCGAGTTACTACAACCTTTGCACATGTTGTTGCCATATTATTTCATCTTCAGCGTCTATATTACCACATAATATGTAACAAAAATATTTAAAGATACCAATTTGGGCTATAAAATCATCATCAAAGGACTCGGATATATCTCAGACGACACAATAACAACTTGTTGTAGCTGGAGGGGCCCGAAAATTGTTCCAGAACACATAATCTGTTTTAATTCATTTTGACGTTTTGTTTGACATTTGTTGAATTTCTACAAAAAGGAGTAAACAACAACAAATTAGTTTGACATATCTGACGTTTATGCCGTCAAAACGCATTTCGTCTGCCATTTGTCGAATGTCTAGGAAGGGGTGTAACCTACTTGCTCTATCCTCGTTCCACTCAAAAGAATCGCTATCTTCTATAAAGGGGCGTAACCGAGTCAACTACCCTCGTTCCAGATAAAAAAATCCGCCGTTTTTGACTGTGGAACCTCGGGAAAACCGAAATTTAGCTAGGAAAACGCGAAAAATTATGCCGTCAAAATACGCCGTAGGCAATCTAGAAAGACGGCGAAAGGCGTAGCGTGTAGCCGTTCGGCGCTACACGGCTCGCAAAAAAAGCATTTGTGGCCGTAAAATGGGCAATTTTCGAGTCAGGTGTGCGAGCGAGAGTTACCTACAGCTTTTAATATATAAGGATGTTCGTGAGCCAATGGATTTTTTTCTTGGAAAAAACTTTTCCTATTAACATGATACGTGTATCGCGAACTTCTTTGACAGCGTTTGTGTCGCAGTCACGTATCGAAGTTCTGTTACAACTGTGTATATGGCTTTACGTTAGCAACTTTGTCTTTAACATTAAATTCTTGTCCTTATGGACACGAAATTAGCGAAAATTCTCGCGAATTTCGCAGATTTTGATTTAAATGATTAGCTAATGGCGGGAATGTGTCAACTTTTCGTGAATTTCCCAAACCTTAATATTATCGCTATTTTCATGAATGTGTGAGGTTAGTAAGATTAACTTGAGCTTCTGACAATTCGCTAAAAGTTGTGACCTTTCCTGCCATTAAATAAATCGCAAGAACTTTTGCGAATTTAGCGTACATGAGCATAAGGCTTTACGCAACACTGTATAGTGCTCAATAATGTCGCGTACACATAGTAATAGAATGTCGATGTGTAATTGCGTCACAAGTAAAATTAATTGCTCTATCACGTATTGAAACTTAATGGCGCTACTTATAGAGAATTCTTAAAAAATCACCCTTTAAGATGTTCCAGTTGCAATCAGAATAATCATGTTATGCACGACGGGGCATCAGCTCATTTCAGTAGAGTTACCAGTAACTGGTTGAATTCAACTGATGGACAGGATGAAATAAATTCTACCCTTGGCTTGCTCGATCTTCTGACTTGCTTGAATTCTTTTGGGACCTTCTCAAATCCACTATTAGAAGTGAATTTAAGATAATCATAAATGGATATCAGGAAATCAGACAAAACCAGAAATTTTTCAATCTGCTGCACTCATCGAGGTGCAGGCTTGCCACATGTGTAGAAATGTAGACATTTTCAGCAAGTTTTATAAGTAGGCTTTTTGTACTGTTTCTGTTAGGTAGTTTTAGAATATATTATACTAAACTGGAATAAAAACTAAATAATAATCAGAAACACTGCACTTTAGAAAGAAAATTCAAATGACCTTTTGATTAGAAATGTAATGGGGAATTAGTACTTATTAATTTTCCTGAAAACTTAGTGATGCACTTTTTCTGGCGGTTTTAATAACAAAACTCCTCTGAACCTCTGCCACGGGTCGACGGTTTTACATAGAAATATAACATCAAACGTGCGGTGGACGGGCCGCATAGTCGGCGATTAATAAGGGTTTATCATAGTTTTTAAAAAAATCGTTTTATAAATAAATGTCTAAATTTTTTGTAGGATGATTCCATTCATTCTTATTTTTCTTTACCCCCGCTTAAAATATTTTACAAAAAAGTAAATAAATAAATAAAACCAAATTGAAAATAATTAAGAAATGACAATATAAAACAAACTGACACGAGTACAATCAAAATTATGTACCTATTACTGATATTACAAAAGGCGGTATATAATTCTTTCAAATTCTAGTGAAAAATGCTGCATGAGGTGACAATTGATAGATATTATTACTCAGAAGAGAATGTAAAAACTTTAAACTGTAAAAGTTTCTCCTAAACTCTAAAGAATTAAAAGCGAAACGAGTAATTGATTCCTTGGGATATATGCCGTCGACACGAAATGCTAGAAATTTAAAAAAAAAATTTGAATGGATTCAACTAATTTTATGTAATAATTGTAGTACGAATTCCAGATAAGGCAACAATATTCAAGTTTCGATAGAACGAAAGTAAAAAATAATTTTATTAGAACTTCATTTTATTCAAAAACACGACCTTGTCTTACTACGAATCTCAACCGCTTTAAAGAAGTAGAAACTATTTGCTCAATGTGTTCAGAGAAACTCAATTTGTGGTCAATGCCATACACTCAAATCTCTAGTCATGTCAGTACGTAATAAAACTTCAGTATCTACATTGTAATGAAAAAGAATAGGATTTGTTTTACGTGTAAATGATATTACTTTACATTTCGAAATATTTAATTGTAACTTGTTAGAGTTACATCACTGTGAAACCTTGTTTAACTCGTTCTGAAGAGCCAAACAATCATGTGGACTATTAACAGACGAATACATTTTTAGATCATCAGCAAAAAGCAACTTATTGCAAGTAATAGAGACGTTAAGGTCATTGACGAATAATGTAAAGAGTAGTGGCCCAAGGTTAGACCCTTGAGGAACACCTGATGTAATAGGGTAAACCCAAGATTTGATGGCGTTATAGGTAACATAATTGTAACGATTAGATAAATAAGATTTTAATAGTCTATACGATCAAAAGCCTTTGAAAAATCTGTGTGTACAATGTCTACTTGGCCTTGCTCATCTAATACATTTGATAAAAATTGCATCATATAAATCAAATTAGTGTTAGTTGACCGTTTTTCCATGAAGCCATGCTGATCTGGCGATATTATATTTTTAAAGTGAGGATAGATCCAGTTATATAGTGAAACTTCAAAGGCCTTTGCAAAATTACGCTTTTGTGTAATTTTTTGTCGATAGCACGAGGTGGGTCACCACTTTTTAAAATAGTAGTAATAATAATAATAAATAAAATAATAGTAATAATAAATAATAAACCACTTTTTTATAAATATAATTAAAACAAGAACGTAACTGAAAATTCATCTTGAATGTAATCGTAAACTTTATCCATATTCGACAAATTTCCCCGAAAGGTGTACGAGCAAACCCTGTGCTTCTTTCTAAATCCCACAACCACTACGGTACGGTTTTATGTTTCAAATTAATTACGGGCGACTAATAACTTCCCGCTACGCCGCATTATCTCGGTAAATATTTTCTAATAATTAAATTTCAATGCAGAGACGACGGCTGGCAGCGTCAGTTGGATATACTGTTTCAAAAAATGAGCAAAACGTCTTGAAAGGATTGAGCTTCATGGACGTCCCACAAAATTTTCCGAAGGAATAGGAAGGATAAATTATTGGTAAAAATAAGTAATAAAACAGGAGACTTTCAATGAATATTTAATATACGCCAAAACTAACATCAAAAACAGAATGTTTATATAAGTTCATACAAAATAAATTCTGGTGTGTAAACATCAACCATTTTCTCAAAAATCATAAGAATAATATGGACATAGATGGTTGATGTTACTTCAAATATTTTGTAGAAATCTGCAATAATGTAAGCTCAAATTTTCCAGAAGGTTATGTCTCAAAAAGATTTTTATGGGAGTTATGGGGGTTTTATGAAAAATTGTATTTTTTTTCTCTAGAACTGCTTGTCCGATTTTAATGCCCAAATAAATATGTCATGGAACTCGATGGGACAACACTACAAAAATTATTGCTGAACTTTTTTCAAAAAAGAATATACTGTAGATACTATCACTATGTTTTACCACAAAAATGTTTGATTTATCTAGTATAATAATTATAATATAATAATACCTCTACCCCTCATTCTAATCACAGGGATTAGCCCAGAAGTCGGAGACTTGTGCGGGAGAGGGGGCGGCATATTATTATTAAGCAGGCCGCATTTGCGCCCAGGAACGACTTACGTTGGTAGGCCCTAACCACTATTCAGTGCAGGAATGAGGAAAACCTGGAAAACCTCATTAATTAGGGGGGCGGTCAAATATCAACCGGCATCAATCTCTCACATTGACCCAAGCTAACATTATTCCACCCTACCATACCCACAGAGAGGGTGTCAATCCTCTCCACGAATATAGCTTATATACGGTCTACCGGCAGCTGGGCTCGAACCAACTCCGTCTAGTCACCTCGATTCAAGTACTAACGCCTTAAACCGCGCGACCACTGACCGATAAAAAAAGTGTATAAAGTGTAACATTGTCAAGCTGACAGAAAGGGTATTTCATAGTTTAAAACATCAGTTGGATCGCAAGTACAGGGTTTTTCGTTCTTAACTTTGGGAAAAAAGAACATGACAAAATATTAGTTGTCTCTCCTGTAACATTTTTCTCCATAACACTCCGTTTTCCTGATAGAGGGCATTCAACTTTTTAAAAAATATTTAATTGTATCTACTAAATAAATACATATTTTCCTTCATATTTGGTATGCGATAATCATAATAAAATATATTCCAAATTAATAACTTTTTTAACTAAAGCAGTTAGAATAAGAACGTTAGAGTTTATAATTTTTGTAATACTTTTATTTTGACGTTTTCTAGAACAATCCTGCTACATTTTATTTGGTTCTAAATGCGTTCTCGAGGACTTAGGAAACTTTGGGAACCTTAAAAACATATACAGGATTCTTAACTTATCTAAAATATATATCTCAATGTACAGGGGACTCTTACAAATACAATTTTGTAAAAAAAACAAAACGGGCAATTCAAAAATGATAAAAATACACTTCTGCAGGCCATTAGAAACTGGTCCACTGTAAAACCTGATAAAGCAGCAAAACATGAAATCAGCGATCGGACAAAACATAGAACGAAATCCCAAGGAAAGAAATAAATTACATTTTTAACACCTACTTTATACTGCAAATTGCCGCCATTGTTATTAATTATTAATAGAATTAATTTGTGAGTCTAATTAATACAATAGTTTGTCATACTTGATATCACAACGAAATTTTGGGCCCGTCTTTCCCAATTTATAAACTAACACAAATGTTTCTGCTTCTTGCTTGTTTTGAACTTGTAAGTAAATCATCAGTAGTAGCACAGAATATTATATTTTCTGTGGTAGTAGGCACAGAATATATAGCTAAGCTATATTTTCTGTGGTAGTAGGTATCCACTTCGGAGATACACTTCATTTTTTAAATATCCCCACAAAAAGAAGTCCAAATGATGTCAAGTCAGAAGATCGTGGCGGCCATGGTACCGGTTCTCTTCATCAATTCCTTTGGTATTAATCCTTGGGCACACTGTGCATGATACAATTGATTGATATGTCGTAGACGTCCTGAACCTCTATCTCTTCCACGATTCGGTTTCAATATTCCCGTCTCACACTCGCGTTATATTACACTTGCACTCACTGCACACCGCGGTATTAATAGCAGCATTTGACACGTTTATCGGAAAATCATATAGCATTTTCACATGATCATACATTAAAACGATATCCATTAACTTCGAGTTGCTATAGACGTAAGCCATTTGTGACACAAAAACATATTGTAAAGACTCACTCACGAAAACGGTACAGACTACAAAAAGTAATCGGATTTCAATATTCGAAATCGCCTGTCTAGAGACTACAGTAGCCCAGCGACATAAGGGTTGAAAATACTACAATTTTTTTACTCGGAAACTATAAGGATTTTACGAAACAATTTTTACGATATTGACTCCATTTTTCATGACGCATCTATTCCCAAATTTTTTTAGGTAGATTAGTTCTGCCTCACAATATTCAGTTTATGTTCAGAAGCCGATCACGAATGACAGAAACGTTAAAGTAAAGATTTGAGAGTTCTGAATTTGTTTGACGTATTGTTGCATAATCAAGTAGTGACAATAAAGTTTGTTTTTCTACGTGATGTATTCCAAGGCTAAGTCAACGTAGATGTTGCATTGGTGTCAAAAGCGCGACGTTTTACGAAGAAGGCGTTTAGAGTTGAAAAGTGGATGGCAGCAACGAGATTAATAGGGGCAGAAATGGAGGAAACATTCAACCAATTAGTGGAAATGCTGAAACTATGAAAAGTAGTTAAGAATAAATGGCAGAAAATTTAAAGAAATTGAAGAAAAGTCAGGATTAAATGAAGAATAACCAAGACGAAATGATGGAAAATTTAAGAAAGGAAATGGAAAGCAGCCACGATGAGATGAAGGAAGTACTTAAAGAAAGAAATAATAATAATAATAATAATAATAATAATAATAATAATAATAATAATAAATGCATTTATTGCCCAACAGTTACCCATTTACAGAGCAATTACACAAAATAAATTAATACTTTCAGTTAAGTGATTATATACAAAGTGTACCAAATACAACTATGACAGATACATATTAAGTTCAACAGAATTAGAAAGATAATTATAGGTATTCTTTACATTTACGTTTTAACTCAACAAAACTGCAACAGAAAAATCACAAACGGAAGCAATTACATTTGCATTAGCGCACATTACATGTATTGGTGCTTTTGACAATAAATTTGTTTGAGCTCTTTACAGTAAAATATATTATTTTGTCTGGTTGCAAGTCTAGGAACTAATATATCAATTTGCGATAACAAAGCAGGACAGTCAATTTTACCCTGTAATAACTTACATAAAAATAAAACAGATGCTAGTTTTCTACGCCGCTCCAAGGACATAAAATTAAAACTACTCAATAAATCATTATAATCGCACCTCTTTGGGCATAGACCCCAGTAGTTCTAAAACTTAAATATTTTAAAAGGACTTTTGGACTCTTTCAATAGCAGAAGAATACTGCAGATATATAGGATTCCATATTAAAGAGGCATATTCCAATTTAGTTCTAATTAAACTAAAATACATAGTTGACAAAGCAGACACATCTGTGAAATTTTTGCTATTACGTATAACAAAACCTTGAGTATTATATGCTGACTTTATTATATTACTTATATGTTGATTGAATGTCAATTGATGATCAAAGTTAACTCCTAAGTCTCTTATATTATTTGTTCTTTCTAAAGTAACATTATCGATTGTGTACGGATATTGCAAAACATTTGATTTACGGCAAAATGATATTATTTTACATTTAGAAATATTTAGAAAAAGGTGATTTTTGAGGCACCAATTTTCCAATAGAGTAATTTGTTCTTGCAACATAATACAGTCATCTACATTAACAATAGAAGTATATATTTTCAGATCGTCGGCAAACATCAATTTGTTACAATCTATTACATTGCATAAATAGTTGACGAAAATCAAAAAAAGTAAAGGTCCTAAATTGGATCCTTGAGGGACACCACTTGTTGCAATATAGATATCAGAGGAAAAACCATTGTAACAAACAAATTGTTTGCGATTACTCAAATAAGATTTCAAAAGTATCAAATATTTGCTATGAATGCCTAAATCTGAAAATTTCTTAAGTAGTGCATTGTGACATATTTTATCAAACGCTTTACAAAAATCTGTGTAGATAGCATCAACTTGCCCTTTACCATCTAGTGTTTCACATAGAAACTGACTGAACACAGCCAGGTTACTCGTAGTTGATCGAGAATTCATAAATCCATGTTGAGAGGTTGATATAATATTTTTTGCAGACGCATATATGCGATTGTATAAGACACTCTCTAATAGTTTTACAAAGTTGTTTAAAAGTGATATGGGTCTATAATTTACAATACTATCTTTATTTTCAGATTTATGTATCGGGCAAACTTTAGCAATTTTCCAGACTTCCGGGAATACAGAACTATCCAAAACTAAATTAAAGAGTATCTTCAAAGGTTGCGCCAGTACTTTATGCAATCCTTTACAATAAAAGAAGGAATTTTATCGGAACCAGATGTAAATTTATTTTTCAACTTTCTCCTGCTTCAAATATTTCTTTTCATCTATCGGTTCACAACTGATGTCTAGTGAAGCATTGGGATCCAAGTTAAAATCAAAATTTGCATCCATTAGAACAGGCAAAGAATAAACACTGGCAAAAAAATCACTAAAAGCATTGACAATCAACTGCGGATCATTAAAAGATTCGCCGTCATACATCATTCTTCCCGGAATTCTGGAAGTTCCATTCTTGCAATTAACAAAAGACCAAAAGAATTTCGGTTCATGTTTCAATTTAGTCTGCACGTTTTGTAAATATAGAAAATATGCGTCTTTAATTTTTTGTTTAATTATTGCCCTAAGTCTACAGAAGTCTTGATAATGATAGTTATTATTTGTGCTTTTAAATTTCCTGTGTATTTTTGCTTTTTCCTTAATAAGGCCTATGATCTCAGCTGTATACCAAATAGGATATTTATGTTTGAAATTTTGAAAACAGGTACATAAATATCGAAAATATCATAGATCTTATTGTAGAAACTGTCAACAGCAACATTAATATCCGTCATATCATTCAAAAGTCCCAGTTGATATGTAAGAGATCATTATAAAGTGAATGAAAATTGGCTCTTTTAAAATTATAATTTTTTTGGTATCTATTTACAGTAAAATTATCAGACTTCTTGTAAAGGCCACTGAGCAATATAGATAGAGATGGGTGATACATATCTTCTTCAACTAATGGTAAAGAATCTCGAACAACATTACAATCAACATTACTAATTATTAAGTCTAATAATTTGCCATGGGCGTTCAAAACTGAATTAAATTGATTCATTCCTAGCAAAGCCATCAAATTAGTAATCGAGTGAGTTTTTCTATCATCTAAGTTATTGATAAAATTTGTACAGTTAAAATCCCCTACAATCACTACACTGCTAGAGTGAAACACCAACCAATCACCAAGGGTCTCTACAAAACTTTCATATTTATCTAAAGAGATAAATGGAGGAATATAAATTGAAGCTATATAAAAAGATTTGTAAGATACAAAACATCTACAAACCAAAAAATCAATTTCGGGAAAATTATCAACAAAAAAAGAAGTATCAACAATTTCAGATTTAATAGATATATCTATAGCTAATAGCACACCGCCACCAGAAGACATATTCACTTGACCAAATTTTCTGTCACTTCGATAAACCTCGTAGTTAATAGGAAATAATTCACTAGAACCAACTTCAGGTTTCAACCATGTTTCAGAGAGGGCCACGACATTATATTCACAGTCACTAACATTGGAAGAGAAAAGGTCAATCTTACTATTAAGTCCTCTGACATTTTGGTAATATAAGGAGATGTCTTTATTGGCATTAATATGGGTGTTGGGCTTGCTCAGTTTACCGAAACAACTTTTGGTACACCATTGACATATCTAATATCACAATTAGAATCACCAGAATTTACCCTATCCATAAGTTCTTGTTTAACTCTTCTATAATATTCAATTTGCCTTTTCGTACGATCTGATGAAATTCCGATGTTTTTATATTCTTCCCTAGATTTTATCTTTTTATTGTTTTTCAAAACTTTCTTAACAGTTTCTTCATTGTTAACGGTTATCTTCATAGGACGGAGTTTGGAAGCAGTATAAACACCCAATCTAACACATTTGACAATAGTACTCGGTAATTCAGGAGAAATAATATTTAGCATGTCAGAAATCATATGTTTATCAGTTTCGGCTTGTTCAGTAATCGATTTACGTTGATCCGGTTCAGGTACATTAAATAACATGATATTGTTCTTACGTTTATTTCGTTCATCAACTTCAGAGATAATATCTTCAATATTAACTCCAGATGAACCACTTGCCTGAGAATTCGCAGCTTTTAATTCTTTGATATCGTTTTGAAGTTTGATTATAAGAGCTTTCAAGTCTTTCAAATCCCTGCCAACTACTCTGCAGTCAATACATGTCCAATCGTAACCTTTGTTGCTGTTTTAATATACGCACTTTCATTGGCCGTAATTTCCACATGAATGCTTGAACTTCTCTTTGCAAACGCTGCATGTAACTATGAGGTGACCTCACATAGCTGGTTACAACACTTACATGCCACTTTCGGAGCCATTATTTTACTTAGTTAATTGAAACTATTCAATCGAAAATATGTGGACTTAATTATACCTGCTCAGTACAATTGGTATCACTCCCAAAAAGAGCAACAAGAAAGAGTTGGTGTATGGTTTTTACAGTCTTTAAATATCACCTTAAATTACACTTTAACTTGTTACTCATTCACATGCACATACATTGATGATTTAATATGCCGAATATGAGTTGTTTTAAATTTAAAAACACGTTTTTACAACTGATTTACACAAATTAATCAGAGACTACATCAATTAGTATCACTCAACTGCACAGGAAAATTATACTACTACAGAAATGAAGAACAGTCGTCATGAAATAAAAAATAGCCAAAATGAAATGAAGATCAATCTGCAAGAAATAAAAAATAATCAAGAAGAATTAAAAGATGGAATGAAAACTAGTTTACAAGAAAGCAATAGGAAGTTAGAAGAGGTAATTAAATAAATTTGAGGAGACTGTAGAAGAAAAAACTAGTCAATTTAGAAGTTAGTTGCAAGACAAACTATGGAGTTTGTTTATATTTTTTAAATGTGACTATATTTAGTTAAGACAATTTTCAAATTTGTCAGTTATTGATTCGACGTGCCCGTGTATATATTGATTCCAGTAGAAGGCACTCTGAACACATATTATAGCTGAAAATTTGTGTCTATTTTCTGTATGCAGCATAGTTGAAGTATATTTTTTTTTATAAAAGTTTAAAAAGTTTTTATAAATACATTTTATGTTCATAAGCATTGGCCAGTAGTTGACATAAATATCGTAAAAAATATTTCAGTACTTAAATGTTATATTTTCTAAAAATGTTTGAATACATTTACGGAGCAAAGTATCTACAAAATGTACGGAATATATATGGAAAATCATTATGCATGAACAATGACATACGGTGACATACAGTGTGACCCACTTAGAACTGGGACACTATTGTAGCATTTTTATTAATGATCGGATTTGTGTAATTTTAGTAACGAAACCTAGACCACAAAGAACTGTGTTTTAAGTCAAGGCAACTCATTAATTCGTCAGACCAGTATCTGATTTCTTATTACACAGAAACGTATTTCGGTTTTTAGTTTTTTTCATGGTCACATAATCTTTTTACTATGCATTTAGTATGTTGATATTTTTTATGTTCACATATTTTTTACTTTATTATTAAAAATCTAATATTTTGATGATTTAAGTAGTAACAGTGGGGGAATAAACTTATTTTGATATCCTGTCCATCAGGACTTAACACTAGGTGCGGGCCTGCTATGTGTGAGCTCACGTGACATGTGGAAGAAGTTCTTGCCGCAAATCTAATTTTAAATCACTAGTCTTGTACCTTTACAGTCTTATTTTTGCACTTTTTTATACGGTAACGGAGCAAAGAATGGATGAGTGATATACTATTCTGTGTGGTAATATTATTTCACTAACGTAAAAACTCAATTGTTTGCATTTTAAACAACTACAATTTTCTTTATCAGGCTGACTGCAGATCGAAGCATATCATAAACAGAGGGATATATTTTTCGATCAATTAATTTTAAACAGTACGTTCTAATACGTAAAATATTTTATAATTTCGGCTAGGTCGGTGGTCGAGCGGTTTAAGCCATCAGTAGTTGAACTGTGGCGTGGGTTCGAATTCTGCGGCCAGTAAACAGTAAATCAGCTATGTCGTTCCTGGGTTCAAATGCGACATGCTTAATAATAATAAGCCGATCCTTCTCCCACACAAGTCTATATTGGCTAATTCTCGTAATTTGAATGATGTGTAGAGATATTATTATCATCATTAATATTTATTTATTTACAGGTAACTAAATCCGTAAAAAATATGGGACTGTACCACGAAGACAAGCAAGAGTTAGGGATTAGAGGTGCTAAATAAATATTGACTTGTCTATTCCCAAGACTTTTCGGGTTGTGAATTTATATGGAATAATCGTTAATATTTTCGAAGGCCTTTGACACTAACAACCATAGTATTATATTACTGAGATTATCTGAATATGGATTTTCTAATAATGTAATTCAATTCTTATTAACTTATTTAAAAGGACGGTCGTACTACGTTGCCTTCAATAGATTTGAATCTCATAAATTTGAGGTCACTTCTGGTAATCCTCAAGAGTCCAACTTTGGACCACTTATATTTTTGTTATTCATCGATGATCTTACTTAAGCAATTGAATGCCCCAAACTTCTTTTTGCTGATGATTTAAATATCTATTTCAAAATTAATGACATTGATGATTGTCACTTTTTGCTGTCCCAAATAAATATTATTGAAAATTAGTGGATACTTCTAACTTACGTTAAATATCTCTAAATGTAAAGCAATTAATTTTACGCGAATAAATAGTCCCATCTTATATAACTACTCGTTAAATAATGTTATTTTAGAGAGGGACCGTACAACAAAAGATTTCTGTTTGAATCAAATCTGAGTTTTTCACAGCATCTACATAATATATCAAAATCGTCGTATAAAAGCTAAGGGTATATTATGAGGTATTGTAACTCTTTTACTAATATCGAACAACCGTATATATTTCATTAGTATGTTCTAAACTGGAATATGACTCTTTAATCTGGTATCCTTTATACCAAAATCATTCTTATCGCTTGAATCCGTACAAAGGAAATTAAGTCACCAGTGTATTGTCACAGAATTTTCCCCGCTCGCATCAAATTCGACGACTGCGGTATCGTGAAACGCTAGATTGCCCCGATCGTCCCTACGCGATTTTGGTAAATAAACAAATAATGGCGGGTATCGAAGCGCGACTGGAAATATTGAGAATCGACGAGAAGCGTTTGAGTCGTTCGAGAAATGGATCTAGAGATGCTAGAAAATACCTGGAATATGCATTTGGTCTATAAAAGAAGAATAAACAGCCGAGTCAGTCAGTATTGAATTACAGTCTTGAATTGGAGTGTTTAGTTGGAAATTTTCTGGAGTTTCAAAGTGAAACAGTGTTTAGTTGAGTTGTAATTAGTATTCACACATTTAGAAATAAAATACGTTGGTGTCTACATGTAGTGGTCATTGGCTACTCTGCCAATGCTGGACCTAGATACGTCCACAAGCAGTGAATGACCCATTATACATTATACCCATTCGGCGATTTCGTTATTTGCAAAAGCGCTCCTTTCTAATGCAGAGTTACTGAATATCAGTTTAAACTTGGAAATGGGCATTACTATGAGTTACTTTACTTGCCCAAACATTGTCATGGCAGCGGCTTAAAAGTTTATAACTAAAATTTATTTTTCAACTTCTTCTTCAACAGCAACATTTTTTATATGAAGTATTACAACTATTTTGACCTCCTGTAAAAAACCTATATGGATGAATGACTAAAAAAACGAAATACTCGGGAGGAATAACTTACTGAACTAAGTAGTGAAACTGAAAACAAAATGTATTTTCGTATTTTGTCTTATATTTCATTTTTATATTTCGTTCTCATTACTCTTTACCTTCCATATCATAAAAAATATTATTAACGCGTATAAATTCTATTTCACTTCAAATAACTGAAAACAAATAAATTGAATAAAAATACATTCTACCCGAAGTCGACGGAGCATATAGGAAAATTGTGTAAAACGTTGTTGGTTAGACCGCTTTTGCAGCTATTTCAGAGTTTTACTTTCAAATCTTTGAAAATGCCCAAGTGGCATGAAGTCTTAGTCTTAGATTAATCAATTAGTAAATGTTTAAAATTATTTCTCTTCGTAGAAAATAATACGTTGCCCTTAAGTCAAGCCAAAGTTACTGACAGTTTTTTCAATATTTCTCGTTTCTTCCTGTCCTTGTTTAACGACTTGCATTAGAATAAATTTCTCAGCATCACAAAATTAGTTTGGCCCATCTTAGCTAAACAAATTTGTAAAAAAAGTTTTACTACATCATTTTCACATATGGGTATGACCGACTTTCATTTTTATTTGAACAGCCGGTATTTTTGATGTAAAATAATGACAGGTAGGTATGCTTTGCTTTGAGAATACATCCACATTGTGTATCTATATGAACAAAGTTTCATCGGATAACCATGATATAAAAGCGTAATAAAATAAGCTTTATCCCCAGGAATGAGCTTATTATAATCTTAGAATAATAGGAAGCTCGGTCTTTATTCTGAAAATATGTCTTCATTTTACTTGCTACCAATATTCAAAGGTAGGAACAAAGGACTTTTTTATCAATAGCAATTGTTTCGAGCTCGATTCCTTTGGCTTTGTTAATTATTGGGTAAGATGATAAAATGATACTGTTCAGCATAATATTAAGTAATACAATGAAAACTGATCTCCAGAAATGGTGTGTAAGGAAAATTTTAATTAAAGGTACATTTCCGTTTTTGAATTGTGTTTTTGTCTTACTTGTATTATAAATTATTTTGCACAGACAAGCTGCTGCTAGAAACCGATATAGGTGTATTATTTTATTTGGTTGGATTGTTTTTGATTGCACTTTGTTAAAATTTGTTAAACAGTTTCCACTTATCCAATCAGAAGAAGTAACTGGAAATAGTTATTTTTGACAGTAGATTAAGAAATGCTATTTTTAATATCACATATTATTCTAAAAGAAGAAAAAGAAAGTGTTAAATTTATTGTTAATCGAACTGTTATTAATGATTGATTCTAAAATTGTATGTTCTTCTTGATAATAATGAACTGGTACAACAATTCTACCATCTTTAATGTAATTGGTTTTTGTATGTGGATATAAGTCTTTTATCTATAACTGTCGTATAATGACTATGACACTGTTTTGAATTTCATAATTATTCATACGTTATACATTATCCCATAAATGTTTTTTTAAACTTATTTACGGACGTATTCCGATAATGTAATTGTAAATTAAATTAGATTCAAATTAGACATTTATTAAATAAACAAAATATGTAAGACCATATGAAATCTTATTTATTAAATACGGCTTCCAAGGAAATGTTCTTGCTTTTGTCTAGAATTTTTATAGTCGTTTGTTTCTTGTGTTCACTAGATAACTCGACGTAACCTTCAGCGGTAGAATTACACCTCCAGTCTTTTATACTCAAAAGATCTGCCTCACAATTGGTTCCAAACACTTTTGTTTTGGTATTGGGTATCATGGCTTCTAGGCATAGTCCTTCATTTTTCAGATGTTCTACAAAGTAGATTTGTGAGTTCTTCCCACCGACATGCGCCAAACCAATAATAAAAATAACTTAAAATAAACATTGGTTATAAAAACTTTTTTTCTAAAAACGTATTTGTAATATAGAGCAGAAATTCATCATTGTCCGCATTTATTAAAAATCTGGAAATTTCCTTCTTTGTTAATATATCATAAGTTTATAACCTTCTCATTTTCGCTTTAGAAATGAAATCAAGTTTTAGTATTTTTGATATCGATATTCTTTTTAAGTGAAATTTATCACTGAGTAATAACACCAAAGAAAGTCTTTTGTGTTTTGCTTAGCTCGTTGAAATACAGGGTTAACTATGACTAAGTACAAAAAATTTAACTACGTGCTCAGGGAGGCCTAAAAGACAATAAAAAAAATTATTCCAAAATTTTAGCTCGATATTTAAAAAATGGGGCAAAACCCTTTTTTCCTACGGAAAGTCGGCGCCTATGATAAGAATCGACTGAGATGGCTTAGACCCATAGATGAAACTTACAGCTGTCAACAATATCTACTATTATACCATCGTCGTTTTTTTGCAGCATTTCTAAATGTAGAAACGAAAATTAACATTCTTAATAGTAATAATACCTGATAGATAGGTAACAGTTAATCCACTTAGCTCCAGTATTTTGCATTCGTTTTCCATTATTTCGTTATAAACTGGTAGAACTACATATTCGCTCATTACAGCCACTCACTACCGATAAAAGACACTTCCCGTAGGTACAATTAGATAGATTAGATTTCTATTTATTATAACAAAATCGAACGAAAGGAATAATAGACGTTTTAATGTAACCGCGGGAGTCTTGTCCCATAACCTAGAAAACCAAACCGGCGAACTATATTGTGGGGAATTATCTGCACCCAACACAAATATCTTTATTTAATAACTATAAAACGTTTAAAAATTAAAATAAGGCACTAAAAACTGCAGACGAACACAAAATTACAACGTAAACACAGAATTCAATTATGACATGACAGTGACACTACTGAGACTGACTAATGAGCGACTGTTGCATGCTTGTAGAGTATGCAACCAACAAATACTTTATTGTTAGTGTTAAATATCTTTTTTCTCTACACCTTTTTTCATAGCGACCAAATGCTTCGTATTTATTCTGTGATATATCTAGCATGAGGTTGGACGAGATTGAAAGCTTCATTATCAATATCTGATGACAAATCATCGCTTAAAGTCATATGCACACTTTTACAATAATTATTATGAGAAATAATTCAATGACAGTTATGTCTATACCCGTTGCTACGTTAATTTCTTCTTAATAGATGATTTTTGACGTTATCTCATAAATAACTATTACATCTTGTATGTAAAAGACTTACTTACTTACGTCGTGAAGATAAAAAACCATAGTTTTGACGCTTAATAAATATCTATCATTTAAAAGTCAATTATTTTTAATTACAATTTTCGAAAAAATAAATTTATTGCATATTGAAAAAATTATAAAATATGTCATTAGAAAGGACACTAAAAAATGAAAATCTAAATTCAAGATTTTAATGGAAATTATACACCAAAATTTTCTAACCAATTAGAGCCTTGTATTACGTTACCATAGTTCAATAAATTTGTCGTCCTCCTATAAGTAATGTGATTATACGAGTACTGGAAATTTGTTGGTGTTTATACATAGATTGAGATTTTGTTTGACAGTACTTATTATTTTAATTATTTTTTATTCTTGAGTTTTTATGTTTTATATGTAAACCAAAACAAACAAAAAGAGTAAATTATTAGATTCTATATTTAATTATTTTCAATACAAAGCCTAATTGTCACCTTTAAATTAATAGATAGTTTGGTGTGAAATTTTCTTACTGAATATACCTCGAGCTTAATTTTCAAAATTCAGAATATCTCTTGTACTTTAGCATCAGTTTTAAAAAATATGCTATTTGTTTACTTAGATCGATAAAATGTATTAGGCTGTGCTGTTCCTTAACCATTATTCTTTATTATTAGCTTATGTATTTTTTTTTCAATGTTACAAACTCAAATCGGACTTTTAGTCCGCAAAGTAGTTAAATTCACCCAATATTATTAATACCTAATATTAAAAAAAAAATTGCAAGTCTTTGAATGAAATAATTGAATGTTTTTTTATTTATTTAAATCTTGACAGATTAGCAATACTTTTAACAATGTTGATTCAGAATTTAATTTTTCAAATAATTTAAATTTATATGTTAATTTCCTATAGCTAGACATTTCATGCAATGTAAAATAAAGGAGACCACTTAAAGAAGCAATGCTAGAAATTCCGAAATAGACTGAATAATATAAAGTTTAAAAAATAACAGGAATGTTATCTCATGTCACCTACGAATATTCAAAGGTACCGAAGTAAAACGAATTGTACATATCACGACAGAGAACAGCATAACCAACAATTTACAGAAATCTTTTATAATACGTATTTTTTAAATTCAACTGTAGATGTAAATATTGCATTAACATAAATTTACATAGTTCTGTATATTAGATTGTTCACTTTTGTTTATAAGTTTTGTTTATATGTGAAATTTATTATTAAAATGTGGGGTTAGAATAGCAAAATAATGTGTGTCTTACAAATGTATTTTAAAGTTATTAGGTATATATTATTTGAGGAGAAGTTAAATAGTTAAAACAAAACATCAATCATTTTATTTTTGATATTACTTTTGCTCTACGTGTTTTATTTTTAGAGATTTCGATACCTAAAAAATACCATAAATTTTATCATTTTACGGCGAGAAATATGGCAGCCTTAATAGGAATTGTAGAAAAATTGATTTAAATGCCTTTACAATACAATAAAAAATCTACAATAGCTAGTAATAAACAATAGTACTCTGGTCAAGACTTTAGTACACAGAGTAGTTAAGGTCCCCATTCACTAATGAATACGGTTGGATAACAAGGTTGGCATTTTTTTGGAAGCTGTTCGTCATTCTCACCACACACTCACGAACTTTGTATCTCAACAAAGTACGACAACATTCAGCAGTGGCGTAGCCAGAAATTTGACATGGGGGGTGCAGTGAACAAAGTATTTCAAACTAGATTTTTTTAATAAAAAAAGTAATTTTTAATAAATTGAAACAATAAAAAGTAAATAAAAAAACATCTCATCATAAACATGTAAATAATAAACAGGTACGAACAATATTTGTTACAAAAATGACAAAAATAAAATTAGAACTTAGTTGCAGGTGAACCCTAATGTAAGGTTGCCGTAGATGTAGTTCACAGACCGCGTTGCTAAATCTTGGCGGATAGAGTGATTGCAGGTTTGTAGTGAATGAATATCTGACCCAACCAACCCAACCCATGGGGGGGGGGGTTCTAAATTCAGCATGCATTCAAATTCAATGCCGGTCAGAGCATTAGTCCGTGGAGTAGTTGTTACCTGTAGTACCATTTGTAGATTTAATGGCATTTCGCCCAGTGCAAGAGGTCTGCGTTAAAAGTACCTGCTGCAATGCAGGTCGCTTCCTGCAAGTCGAGCCGTTTAGGCCACAAGCAGACCACTTATATATCACTTTCACTTGGTTTATATGTGAATATACATATGAAGGAACAACCAATTCAATTGTTGACCATCTCACCTAGGGCAAGCCCGAAACCGGTCTATGTCTGGCGGTGTGGCCGACAAGGTTTCTTGGCTGTTCGCACAGATACTGCAGGTGTAATTCAATGCCGGTTGGGGCATTAGTCCACAGTGTAGTTGTTACTTGCAGTATCATTTATAAAACTCTAAATTTATCACTCTCTGTTAAGGGGTCCTAACTCCTTAGCATGGGCTCAGATCAAAAAATTTTATATGAAAGATCTATATTAAAATCTGTCGTACTTTCAATTTGTTGCATGTTATACGGGATCAGCCCATATAGAAAGGGAAGATACAATTTTGAGGCAAGCTGGATTTGCTGAAGCTATCGACTGGTTGCTACATTACATGGAAAGAAGACTAACATTAGCGCTAGCGTTAATTATGGAGAATGATAGTGAAATAATGAAAAGGAAAATAAAAGAATTTGAGCGAAAGAAAATATATATTATCAATATTTACATTTAATCCTTTTAATATTAATAATAATAATAATAATACCTAATTATAATGCATGAAAATACATTTTCCAAATTATTACAAATGGTTAAGCCCTGCACAAATACGACAAGATACAAAACACCGGCAAGCTGTATCTGCCAAAGAGAGATAGATTTTTCATTTTCTATTGAAATCGGAACGAAGAACGTAGGGAAGGTATTTTCTTTTTTATAACATCTTTGGTAACGGGTTCAATTTTATGTCTATTATACAAATTAGCTAAAGCTGTGTAACCCTTTTTTTAAAAGCTTATTGGCATTCTTATATACAGGGTTAACTATGACTTAGTACAAATATTTTAAGAGGGGATAGGAAAAATCAGAATTAACGGTATCACCGTTCAAAAAATTCCAAACTTATTTATAAAGCGAAAAATTTTTTTCAAAACCTTATTAACCCCTAATTTCTCGGCGACTATGCCGCCTGTCAGCTTCGAGGTTAGGTATGTTCTGCCAAAGTGAAAGTTGTCAAAGGTAGTGACAGAGCACCGCGTTGCCACGTATAACGATTTACGGCGCTTTTAAAGAAAGTTTTATTTACAAAATACTAGATTATTTAATGAGAAACCCGATATGGTACCTAGCACTGAGAGTAAAACCCACCTTACTGATACTTCCAGGACTGATATTTGGAGATTTCAAGAAAGTTGAATTATTTTCTGTTTTCTAACTTGTTTACATTATAACTTGTTGTAAAATTGTTATCCTTGCTGGGGACGTCTTGGTTTCCCTCAACCATTTCATAAATAAAAATACTTTTTCTGTAGGTATATCTATTGTAGTTTAAAAATGCTTTATTTTTATGTCACTAAGTAAAAAGAAGTTTCATAGAATTTTAAAAGTATGAAATTCGTTCCTTTTTATTTTCAAGTTAGGTACATACGTATTTAAAACTCCAGCACGTGTAAAACAACATTCGTGGACGTTGTACAATTCGTACAAATGTACGAGGATTTGGCATATTCTGTCTATTTGGAAAACGTCTTTGATATTCTGCTGCTGCACGCTATGCACTTTCGTCGCACTTCCCATAAATTAGTACCATATCCGTAATTTCCGCGATTACACGAATTTGAATGTGCGAAAAGCAAATACTGAAAACTAATAATAGTAACGATATTAACAATTGTTAGGGTAATATTTTCTTTGTTAATTAAATAAATACCCAATAACGTTTTACTACTTTCTTTATTTCGCACTTCCTATCTTTACAACAACAACTCAACTCTGACACACCTCTTCTTCTTCTTACATTCTTTCTGATCTACATTTTACAAAACATATATTTATGCCTACTTACTAATAAATTTTTATTAGCAAAATAATTGTCCACACAATAATCGACCATGTTTGCATATCCTAATAATATTGTAGTATTATTATTTTAAATATCCAGAGGCGTTCACAGTGCTCTGTAATATTACTTTTCTGACCACTACTGTTTGACATTTGTAGAGTATTAGACACAATGCAACCAACAACACAGTATAGGTTTATATCGACTGACAAGTGCTATGTGCGTGTCACCCCATGTCACGGAGGAAATGTCAAAACAATACTAGAATGAAGAAACCCACGATCGTACATAAAAGAAGATAATATTGATTATATTGATTGCCATAAGAATATTTATCTGAAGAATATTAAGTTCTCGGTGTAGGCGGACCGAAGACTGAACGGTGGCGTTGACAATGTAATTTTAGTTTTCCGTTTTTAGTGACAGTTTCAGTTTTAAACGTTTTATTCATTAAATAATGGATGGTTGCGATATATTGGGACATGTGTAGTTTTCCACAATTTTCTTTAAACGTACGTGGAGATATTTCCTAGAGTTGAGAGCAATGCAGTGGAGTGACCGTTATCGGACAAAATTTTATAAATTAAAACTGCCACGGGTGTATTCGAGGTTTTCTGTTAGTATTTCTTTCACAATCAATTTTCTTAAAATAAATGGGCAATTTTATTAACTTTGTGGCGAGTAATTCTGACGGACCTGTAATAAGTGAAAATGAAGTTTAGGCAGTTTGGAACGAAAACGAATGCAAAATACTCTAGCTAACCGGAACTGTTATCTATCAGGTACTTAGGTATTATTATTAATAAAAATGTTTACTTTCGTTGTTTCTACATTCGGCAACGTTGTGAGAAACGACCGCATGGTACCTAGTTGCACAGAACATATACCTAGTTGATATATGTAGCCATCTTGGACGATGACTGATGACATAGGCGCCGATTTTCCGTGAGAAAAGAGGGTTTTGCCCCATTTTTTAACATCGAGCTAGAATTCCGATTCCAATTTTTATTGTCTTTTAGGCCTCCTGAGCACGTGGTTAAAATTTTTGTACTTAGTCATAGTTAACCCTGTATACTTCATTTTATTTTTTGCTTTTGAGACATTTTTCAAATATTTATTTATTATATATTCAATGAATAATTTAACAAATTCTATCATAAATTGTTGTTGCGTACCACATACAGGGTGGACCAACGAAAACTTTATACTTCGATTTTCGGACTTTAAAATGAAAATGTGGAAAAACGCTCGGACCTATCGATTTCTGATTTGAGGGGGAACTACTTGCCTGTTTTTTCATCCCCGTAACTTTAACCCCCTACCCGGGGGCAGCACGACCCCCTGATAGAGGTGAGAGGTGTTGCGATATCTCATTTTGAAGATCTCGTCGAGTTACATCTGATCCTATAATTTAGCGTAAAAATAGCGAAATGACAGCTAAAATAGTGAAAGAGGCAATGTGGAAGTTACCTCGAGGGTATTACTCTTATCAGGCTGACATTTGAGAAGCATTTATTTATTTATATTTTTGTAAAAAAGTTGGTGGACACACCATGTGTTTGATTTACCTTACTTCATCGTTAATTTTTAAGAACGTTACAGCCGTGTCAAATATATTGTTAATTTTTAGTAGATTTAAAATGGTGTATTCCGTGGTGGAAAGGGTGGCTATTAAAAAATTGTTTTTTACAAAACACGACTGTGCGCGAGTAACAGCGGTTTTATTTAATAAACGGCATCCTGAATAAAATGTATCCCCTGTTTACCTTTTACAACTGGTTATCAAATTTAACGCTACTGGTTCAGTCGGAAATAAAAAGAGGATGCATGAAAGCGACGAAGCCAGGGAAGTGACTGTTTTAGATCATGTAGTAATGGATCCGAACCTTACCACTAGTAAATTTCCGACGTATCTGGTGTATCACGCACAAAAATACTTAGAAAACATAAGGCCCATCCTTTTAAGATATGATTGGTTCAGGAACTGAACGAGGATGATTTCGATCACAGACTCCAGTTCTATGAAGTGGTTAGTGAAATTATTAACAATAATCAAAGCTACATATTCGATATCTGTTTTTTTGAATGAGTGTTCAGTTTACGTTAATGGTATATAGCAAACAGGCATAACTGTCGGTATTGGTCAGATGAAAAACCGAGAGTATTTCATGAAGTATATGCTCAGCATCCCCAAATATTAAATGTTTGAGCGGGTATTTATGAAAATCACATAATCGGCCCCTTTTTATACCCGGTAATCTCAATGGCTAAATTTATCTTGAATTATTAGAGAAATATATTTATCCAACTTCCGTGGGAGTATTGGAGAATGAAGAAGACCATGATACAATAATTTTTCGACAAGATAGGGCATCACGCGATTTAGTACGACAATTTTTATATGAAAATTTTGCCCAAAGCTGGATTGGAAGAAGGGGACATATTGAGTGGCCATCCAGGTCACCTGATTTGAGTCCACTGGACTTTTCTCTATCGGGTCATCTGAAATCTAAGATGTATGCTACCCAGCCCGAATCACTGGATGATTTGCTAAATCGGATAATTAATGAATGCCGTCAAATTCCAGCCGAAATGTTGCCTAATGTACGGAAACGTTTCCAACAAAACTTATTTTACTACATCGAAGTGAATGGTGGTCATTTCCAGCATTTAATATACCAATCACAAAAGTAAGTAGTCTTTTTGTTGATTATAAAATAGACATTTTTTCCACATTGTCATTTCGTTATCGATGAAAATTTTTACGCAAAATTATGGGGTCAGGTAGAACCCGATGAGATCTTGAAAATGAGGTATCGCAACACCCCTCATCATTCATATTCAGGGTGTCGTGTTTCCCACCGGCAGGGGGTTGAAGTTACGGAGATGAAAAAAGCAGATAAATAGTTCCTCCTCGAAGTAGAAGTCCACGAGTCCAAGCGTTTTTCTACATTTTCATTTTAAAACCCGAAAATCGAGGTGTAAAGTTTTCGTTGGCCCACCCTATATACATAGCAACAAGTAGCCGGCCAACCAAGTTGCACTCCGATCGCTAGTGAATGGGGCCCTTTAGCTTCACACCATATTGTCATTACCTAATAAGTAATTAATAGTTTTGCAATGGCAGAAAGATGCGGCACATGCGCTAATCCTCGTCCCCAATTCATAATCTGGCAATAATCGATACGTGTGTTTTAAAACAAGTAGGTACGACGTTTTACTACACGAAACCGACCGATATCTTATCAACATGATAACAGTATCCCAATTGCACGGCGAAATTTATATTTTTCATCGCCAGAAGGAGTCCTTCAGTCAAATATGGACTCTTGCCAGTACTGCGGCAGTGTCTTCTCGAAGGCAGACTCCGTGGACCCAACCGCGAGGTTGTACGACTCCCACGAAACGCCTAAGAGCAAGTGGTGGTGCTTCAGAGGACTGTGTTCGCGAAAAACTGACCAAAGTGTCGACGTCATCGTTTTTTCCACCGCGTCGGACGCCCCAAAGGACGGAAAGTACCAGAGGAGGCGTACCATACAGTTTGACCTGGAACAAAATGGTAGTATAGGAGTGAGGAACCACAGGATAGCGCATGCGTCCATTTTGAAAGTTGCTAAGGTTTGTCGATTGGCTATTTTGTTAGAAAAACAATAAGATTTTTATAGAACTTGACAATATTCGTCTAAGATGTCAAATTAATGTATAGGAATTATATTTAAAGAAGAATATTATTTAAACGTATTTCAAGATACGGGGTATCCCAGGAAAAAATCTTATCTTAAGCAATTTAAAAAAAAGGATAAAATAACTGTTCTTCTTTTATTCATAATTTTTGCTCGTTGTAAATTACTAGACACACTTCATAACGTTTTCAAATAAGTTTTCAATATGTTTTGATCAACTCGTTTAACATGTACAGTTTCTAGTGTACAACTGCTATATACATAATACAGGATGTTCAGTAAAGAATGGGCCATATTTCAAGGCTACTTTCCTCGGACAAAAATAATGCAAATTTAATCGACTTACCTTAGTACAATTTTGCTTCCTTGGGGCTAAATTATCCAACTCTCTGGCTTGGAAATCTTTGTCAAACTTTGCCGATCTTGTAATTCTGTGTGTCGTCATAATTTGCCATTCTGGATAACTTTTTCGAGTAACATTTTGCTGTATTTTCAGTAGAAAAGGCGCTTTACCTGAAACCAAAACAGTTTCTACTCGGTGCACTGAATATTTCTAGTAACTTATTTAAAAAACGATTACTCCTAACGACTTCAACAAGGTATGCCTTTTTCAGATAAAAAAGGTAGGAGAATCAACAATAGTCACTAAGTCGCAAAAAATTTTGTCATTTAAAAGAAGCATGATGTGCCATAAGTGGCGTCCTCTACTAGTGGCGTCAAAATTAGAAACAAATTTTAATTTCTCACTCCCAAAATCCCCCAATCTCCAAAATGTTTGCAAATATTTGGATATTTTATCAAGTTATTTACAAATATCGAAAATAAAATTTTAATTTTTATACCCTGTATCTTTGATGAACTTTTGACTAAGGTAAGTCGCATTGTTTTCTCGTCAGGGCTCTTGCTCTAGGTACGTTGCATTTATTTCCGGACACCTTGTATAACCAATAACTGCCCTTGAAACAAATCTGAAAGAAGTTATATAGTAACACAGAACGCCCTGTAGTTTTTTTTTAACTCAAAAATCAATTAGATATTGGTGTTTATCTCACAAACATTTTTTTTCCATAATTTGGGTACAAAAAATAATAAAATTATCGTAAAAAATGATATACAGTACTTTATCATGTCTATAAACTTGTTAAATGCAGCAAAATAATTGTATTAAGGTTGATCTAATTCTCATTATTTTCTCCAAGGAATCTATTATTTTCAAAAGGTTCAGAAATAAAAGTGACGCAAATCCATTATTTTTGGAAATATTATTTTTTTTAAATATATTTTTTAATGTAATTTTTGTAAAATAGGATAGGTGAAGGATAAACTTGAATTCATAACACAAGCATGTGACCTAGAATTAGTTGTGTTTTTTTAATTCTAAAAGTTCAACATTCACCTTAAAAATTGTTATATGTGATTGATAATTTAATTTATACATTTTTAAAAAACATAATTTTATAAAAATACTGGACATTTTCTCTATTAATTCGTAATTAATATGTCTGTTCCAGCACATATCAGAATTGATTCTGATAAATTGAATTGATTGAATCAATTCTAGTGGGTGCTGGAATTAAACCTAATCTGTATTTTTAAAAATGGCACCGTGGTTGTCAATTTCGATACTCATTATCTCGGTCACTGTTGGATACATAAAAAAATATAAAAAAGTCCTTAAATAGGATCTAAAGTACAGTTTATCAACGTTAAAATGATAATAAAATTGTTATTCAAGGTACCAATTTTTTTTACATCGCCATTTGGGCAACCTAAGTAGTTATCAAAAATGAAGGTAAAAAATTGAAGTTGATATTTAAAACATTCCAGTTTTAAGTATATTAAAAAGTTTGTTCTTACATATTTTCATATAAATTAAATTTTTGCCATGAAAAATTGTCTCGAGTACGGCTCTGGATGCGGTTATATTTCAAGTAATAGGTTCTTGTACTGGTTGATAGATTAGCTGCATAAACAGATGGGCGTTGCCAAATGGCAATAGTTATTTGACTTTGGAGAGTTTCTCAATCATACTATTAATTTTTCCGCTCCTTGTCTTCTTTGCTCCATATTATTTACCCACCATTTTTATCCTTGTTTTTATTTTTACCGCATTTCTTCTACACTTTTCGCTTTATTGATATTACTACTGACACTTCTTACCTCTCTACTTAAATTCATTTCATATTCTATTTTCTCTTCGTCGGTTCTTGGCCTAGCCACTATACTATTTCCAATTTGTTCCTGTTCAGGTTTCTAATTCTTGGTAATTATTATTGTCCTAGTATTGCTCCTATCATAAAATGGTCCGTATCTGCGTCTAAACCTCTATAAGTTCTTACATTTTTAACTAATTTTACCTCCGGCTTTTCTATTACAATGTGATCTGTTTGGTTTATTGTTTTCTCATCTGGTGATCGACATATTAATTTGTGTATTTCTTTCCTGTGGAAATATATAGATACTATTTATAAATCTTTTTTATTCCCTCCCTTTACGAAGTCTATTAAAGATTTCCCGTTGTCGTTAATTACTGAATATTTCTATGGTCTCCTAGCCTCTTTTTAACATTTGCATCCTTTAACAAAATTTTTCATACAGTGCCTTCATAAATGATTACAAGTCACGTGACTAGGACATTCTCGAAGAACAACTTGTATGCAAATACATTTCTTGTCTCTCTCAATTGCCGTAGTGAGGAAAAGGATAGTCGCATATGAATTGCTCTGCAATTGATTTGAAGAATCTCGACCCTGATCACGTGGCTTGTATTCATTTATGAAGGCACTGTATCATACATTGAAATCTCGTGTATTCTATCCAATTCATATCAAATTGTTTCTTAATCCCGAAAACAACTTCTTCGAGTGGTGCATTGCAATTTAATCAAACATACATGTGTGTCTCCGCCTGTGTAGTATAAAATAAAATCACAAATAAAAAATGACATAATACTACAGTGAAAGTAGTATGACGTATGACAAACATAGCACACTTAACCTAAAGAAGTTAAACAAAATAATAAAGGAAACATTTAAGTTAATTATTAACATTGCTAACAATATTTGCGCATAAATGTTTAGCAAAGCAGTTATACAAATCACAGCTATTACATATCATTGAATTGAAGTTAAGCTTTTTTTGACCACACCCTCACATCTAAACAATAAAATTGCGTCCTCTAAAAAATGCACGCTAAGGCCAAAATAGGTAATGTAACATTTCAATGGACTAAAATGCGGGACATGATTTGTGTAAATGTTCAACGGGTGAATTTCATCCTAAGCGAAGGATGTGTGACTGTCAACAGGAAGAAGAGATATTGGTGAGTCTAGTTGATAATCTTGAGATAAACACAAGGTGTTTATCTTAGGATTAGCAACAGGAGTGAATAAAATAACAATTCCAAAAGTTCTCCATGACGAAAGACTTTCATATATATTCCATATTCATATTTCACATCATTTTACCTCTGTCCAGAATTAGTTGTCTATATTCCTAAACAAGATATTGTTTTCGAACGAGACATTACGAGACGTGGAGTATTCAACTAGAGAAATAACCACACTTGGGAACAAGAAAATCCTCATTTAGGGAAACAAACACATTTCCAGCATGATTTTTCCATAAATATTTGTTGTTGATGTGACATTGTTGATGAGTTTATAGTTGGTGTATGAATTACCAGCCGCCTTAATGGTGGTGCATATTTGAGATTTCTGCAGGATAATTTTCCAGGCTTGTTTGAAGACGTTCCACTAGCAGTTAGGAAAAATATGTGGTATATGCTCGATGGCGCACGTGCCCACTTCTCCCTACTTGTTGGAAACTTCTTAAATGAAGGGTACGTCGTGGCAGCGAATTTCTTTGGCTACCCCTGACTTTACCCCTTAGATTTCTTCTTTTAGATTTTAGATTTCTTCCATTTGAAAGATTTAGTTTATAAAAAATTAACTTTTATCCTGCGCAGACCTTCAAAAGATTCATGATGGTGTTAATGTAATTCGGAACAAGGCAAGTAATTTATTTAAAGTAAGGAGGTAATCCTCGTGATTAAAATGAGGGGTAGAAATATTATTATTATTGTTACTTAAATAGGGGCACAAGAAAATGTATTCATGTTAATGGTGGACATTTCACTCAGTTATTAAAGTAGTTTTTACTGTAATAATAGTGTAAATTTATTGTTTATTATTAAATTATTTTTAAAATTTTTGTTGTAGTTAGTTTTGATATTGTTGACTATTATCATAAAGTCAACGTGCATTGAAAGTTTGAAGTTCGAATATCTCGAAAACGGGGCGGTTTATAGAAATGAAACAAGTATACCATTTTTGCTTAGAAGTTATTGGGTATTCATCTGTGTTATAAAGAAATGCAATAGACATACCTACAAAAAAGTTTAATCCGATTATATCGGCAAAACACACGTAAACAGCGCACCGTGTGGTTTATTGAAAGTGAGCTTACCATATGATATGCCCCTTAAAAAAAAAACTCCCTAATACCGAAAAGTCTCTAAATTTTTTTTTTTAAATATTGACAGTATAGCTCACATAGTGTACTTTAATATCTAGAATCTTCAGTTTGTCTACTGCGCATTCATAACAACCCTGTAGAAGATTGATGCATACGATTAGTAAAACATAAAATTCGATACCTACCTTTCTATCGAAATTAAGGTCGGAAATTATTTTCTATTTATACATACACAACAATTATTTAACGGCCTAATTACAATAGTCATCTGTTATTGAGTAATGAGACAAATTACTGTAATTAGTATAATATCCTATAATCCTTGATATGAAGTCTTTAATCTTCGTAGCAATATGGAAATGGGAGGCACACATTTAGCATGTTTTGCTGCTATGTGCATTTATTGAAACATTTGCGTATATTCTTCAAAAATAGCATATTGTGCATAAAATCCATTGAATTGAAAAAATTTAAAAGTACGTTAGATATTTGGCAGGCATTTTCATATTCTATTTTCTCAAAAGATCAAAACGAAATAACAATTTAAAAAATGTATTTAGGTATCTACTACATAAATAACAATTTACAAAAATTAACTCTAATATAAACTAATAAACCCCTCCGATGTATAGTCCTGATTAACTTTAGTTTTACCATAAATATCTGTAGTGTTTATTATAGTTTACTTTTCCGCTGATCAATATTCACCGTTTCATGATCGCTAATGACAATTAATTAACTGAACACATCAAGAAACGTGACTAAAATGGCGTGCTGTGTGGAGGTACTACGGACGTACTGCAGCTATGCAGTTGTGTGCAACCAGTCAGGGGCACGTCAGTCATAGTAATTTTACATATTTTCTGCAAAACATATATAAGAGGCAGAGTGTATATGAACAGAGAAATTTTACACATCCTGATGTGCACACACTGAAAAATGTCATTTATACCCGAACTTTTTATGCAGTGTAATGTACATAGTTCTATTTTTAAAAATTAAACTTGAATTTGAGTAATAGGCTTAATTTAAATTATTTCTATAATTTTGTTATCTTCCTCTCATTGATCAAGTAGTTGAAGACAGGGAGCTGCTAAATGTTTTTCATTATCGCTATTAGTCAGACGAGATTAGCTAGAAATGAGAAATGAAAGAGTGTTTGACCTTTATCTTACTCTCAAAGCAATTGTTTCGTTCTAAAAATAATATATTCCTTTATGGAGTAATTTAGAATAATATATATTTAAAACAAAAATTAAATTTCCTGTAGAATTATATTAGAGAGTTATTGGAAATCACTTTAATACTGCCGAACAGTATTAGACACGACTTTATTTAAATACTGCTTGCCTTTATTTTGTCCAGAAAAATATAGTTATTGGTTAATAATTTGACGGATGGGATTCCCTTATTCTTTTGTTTATATCTCTCAATTATTGCCATTTTAATGGTGAATGAGAAAAGGAATAGAAGTCAATATTTTGAAAAAATTAAAATAAGTTTACATATCTTTATTTAATTTTTCTTGAAACATGCGACGGAAGTTATGTAAAAAAGCGAAAAACATTTTATTTTTATTTTAGGTTAGGACGGGTTTGACCGATTACGACCGAACTACCCAATCTATCAAATATTATATCAAGGTATTGCTCAACGTTACCTTAATCGTGCATAAATATGGTCGAGCACTCTCCTTATAACTGCTGCCTTATTAATACAGCACATAATATGCGCATGCTTAGATGTCAATATAAGAGAAACTTAAATACTGCTTAACCTTATGACACGTCCAATAACTCTCTATTATCAAAATATTCCCCTTTTTAACCACTAATCAAACAAGTAATACTCCTATTTTTAGCTGTACTAACGTAATATGTGTTCAGTAAAGTATGCAATTGTATACCTACTGTTAGCCTGTTTGTATTCATAGGTTCGATAAATGAATAAAAAAGTTATCTGATCAGGTTTCATATTGATCTACGCCATTCGATAGATGTTAAGTTATAGATAAAATTAAGTATATTAAATTTAATATTTTATGAAATACTTGTCTCCCAATCATGCACGCCTCTGTCTTTTATTTGATAATAATAATCACAATAAGGAAAATTATAAGATACCTAATTAGATAAGAGCAAACTAATTTTATTTCTTTTATGTCATCGTATAAATGGAGAAACATTTATGTATTAATTAATAGCAATGATTATTTTTCGATGATGGTGATTGTCACATCATCAAATATTATGCTAATAAGGCAGATATATGCAAACTGTGTCACAAGCTACGTGTTTTCAAGTAATTCACACACAATGTTATCTATATCAAGTTAACGATTGCGATTTCCTCTTGTCACTTTGATATTTGATACGGCGTATCGCTGATTTGCTTTATTTTTTGTTTTTTATTATCGCTTAGGAGAAATCGCTTATCTTCAACACGGAAACCGTTCCAAAATAACAAACATGCAATCGAAAATATTGTTTATGTCTCAACTTATATTATTGTAGACTATAATTACCACAAATATTTTATTATATCACTTCTTTAATCTTTACATTATTTAAGTACTGTAAGTAACAGAGCAACAACTATCTACGAACACCCTCGCAGACCCCTTACGATGTTGAGGCCTAGCCATCTCGTGGGCCCAAGCCCGAAAACCCACCACTATAAAAGAGGCAAATAAAAAAAACAAATGATAAAATTAAAAAAGTACAAGAAACGATGTTCACTGTATGTCCGTTTTTGAACAATTGGGCATTCTGGGATGTCCATCAGTGGCTCGGGAATGGACGTTTTGGACTTTTTAAGAATGCCCCAAAGATGTACCAGATGTGTTTAAAATATACGTATAACGGATGTTCCATAGAAAACGTTTTTGGAATATTCAAAATTATTTATAATTTTTCATAAGAATAAAAATACTCACTTAATCAAAATACACATTATACAAAAATGACTATGTTTTTTTATCTAAAATAAAAAATATTTTCATATATGGAAATTAGGAGATGCTATGATAACGAAATGTGTTTAACTTTATTTAACTATTCTTTTGCAACCTTTCATTTGTCTACTAAAGCATGATTGGATCGCTACCACTTTAATTTATTGGTAGTACAGTGCCTTCATAAATGATTACAAGCCACGTGATCAGGGCCGAGATTCTCAAATCAATCGCAGAGCAATTTATATGCGAATATCCTTTTCCTCACTACGGCAATTGAGAGAGACAAGACATCTATTCCCATACGAGTTGCTCTTCGAGAATCACAGTTCTCGTCACGTGGCTTACTTGTAATCATTTATGAAGACACTGTATATTTGACTCGCCTTTCTGCAGCAGTTGCAAAACAAATATTAAGTATACAGAGTGGCTGTGAAAGGTTGGGAAATCTCGGAGCTGGAGATACTGGTGACCAAAAAAAAGTCGATTGAGCCAAATATGCTTTATCCGAATTTGCTAGTTTCAAAAATACAGGGCGTTCAATGCTAGAATTTTATTTTGAAATATCTCAATAACTTTGAAACCTGTCGAAGTATTAAAAAATAAATTGGCACAATTATGTTTTTTGCCACGGCAAATAAGAATGTTTAACTAATTTTGACGTCACTAGTAGAGGGCGCCACTTATGGCACATCACATTTCTTTTAAATGGCAGAACTTTTTTGCAGCTTAGTGTATCCATCTGACTATAGAAACAATCGATTCTGCTACCTGTTGTATCTGAAAAAGGTATACCCTGTTGAAGTCGTTAGGAGTAACAGTTTTCGAAATACATAATCCTATTTGAAATATTCAGTGCATCGATTCAAAACTGTTATCGTTTCAGGTAAAGTGCCCTTTCCACTGAAAATACAGCAAAATGTTACTTGAAAAAGTTATTCAGAACGGTAAATTATGGAGACGTGCAAAATATCAAGAAGAAAAATTCTTATTCGCCGTGCCAAAACACATAATTGTGCCAATTTTTTTTTTAATCCTCCGACAGGTTTCAAAGTTATTGAGATATTTCAAAATAAAATTCAAGCATTAAACGCCCTGTATTTTTGAAACCAACAACATTTGGATAAGGCATATTTGTCTCAATCGACTTTTTTTGGTCACCAGTATCTCCATCTCCGAGATTTCCCAACCTTTCACAGACATCCATACAGACATCCGAAGTATGTTAGATATAGCACATGTATTAAAAATAAATAAATATTTTGTTTTGCTTATAATATTTACTAATTTTTTTATTTAGCAACACTATTGACACTAAAACTTAATTTACAGAAAGAAACATACTCTTTTAAATAAGCAAAGTCTTCCAACTTTTAAAAGTCACAATATTTGTTATTGTATATTCCATCACGGGCAAGATAATTATAAAGTTTACAATGAAAATTAAATGATATTTTTTTTAGAATAATGATATTTTTAACTTCTGACACTAGACAATAGACACATATACACACACTATTACCGTTCAAATTCAATAGGTTTGTTCCGTTAAATCTCGCATTTTTATGCGTTTCTGAGATATAAGAGGTTAAAATTAGTGCTAGTCTCAAAAACGGGGCGCCTGTTTGTGACGTCACTACACGCAACTCTAATCTAGGATATCTACCATTAACACAGTAATACCCGATCAGGTTAAAATATGCTATGTTGTTTCGTTGCTGTGTTGTAAATATTTTAATATATTATGTTCAATTGAAGTTGAATTTAGTAAGCTGACTCAATCTACCCGAAGCTGATATGTCCATGATTACGAACTACGTTAATAAAAATAAAGGCTATATATTACAGAAATAAAGAGAATAAAGTACACAAAGTTATTAACATTTTAAATATGTTTTCCATTTCATGTCACTCCACTCATTCGTTTTTCTCATGTCCATCCATTTGGGTTAGGATTTATAAAATAAAGTTATAGGCAACCAAATAAATTTTTATTTAGTTTCTATTATTAAAATGAATTATTACTATATTTTACTTATAATTATTAATTACGCAAAAAAGTAATGGTATAAAATGACAAATTTAAAATTGATCTTTTCCCAAAATAAAAAAATATACTACTTACTTTTGGATTAAAAATTTCAATCTTTGATTAATTTGTATTTCAAAATGAATAATTTTATTTTTTAACTGGATTTACAGTTTTCTCTGTAATATTTAATCTATCAAAATACGAAATCCACTAAATGATGTCTAGAAAGATTACTGGAATCGGAGGCGCAGTGCCGACTGTAGTAGCCGAAATACAACAATAGGAATAAATAACCGAAATCATTATATGACCATGGGCCATAGGTACCGAAAACGGGTTCGATCTCCACAAAGCATAGCCCGAGAACAACAAGGGCAACTCAAATAATTTCAGCTAAGACTATTGTGCAAGTTAATTATGTTACCGCCAGCGACCAGTTACCTAGGTCACAGCTTAACAACCCGAAAAACCACCATAGAAGTTACAGCTCCCACCGTAAAAGCTTCAAAACCACTATTCCAAATGAAGTTGCCAACATTTCGCGTAATAATTCTTTTACGTCAACTTTTTCTTATTATACTTGTGCATTCTGAAACTATGCATTACATACATTTTTTTTTGCATTGATACTGAATCAAACAGGCAGTACGCATCAAGAACAATACTCCGAAAATGCATGTAACTAGCATTGAGTTGAGCACAATAGCTGGACTTAGCGTACTAACATTAAGGACGTTGATGAGAGCTACACTGAAACCATAACTGGTTTTGAGTTGTACCGACCTAAAATGGACGAGCCATGGATATCGTATGCTATGTGGGAAGTTTGTTGTCAATAGACTGCTAATTAAATAAAAATAAAATTATTTAAAATTGATATAACGATTAGCAAAACTTATCGCGTAAATATTTGTTGTAGAATACTATTCAGGAACAAAAAAGTAAACATGTTTTTTCTTTATCATTCTGATGAACAAGTTCTTAGAATTAATAGTAGAAGACTGCCTACAGATTGTATTTATATATTATATAAAAAAAGGAGAAGTTAAAAAATATACAAATACCCACTACTCTTATCTGGCAAATAATATATAGGAGGATTCTTATCTTAACCTTGTGAAATTTTAGCTGTGGACAAATAATGACGAATAATGAAAAAAATTATAGTAAAATATTTCGTTTACAAAAATTTATCAGGTGCAATTCTTTGTTTATATGAACTAAGAAGTAAACAAGTCAAGACGATGTGTTTGGTATTTTTATAAGTACTTTGTCATCAGTTGTGGTCCTATTGGAATTATTTTCACGAAGAACTTATGGACATGATACTGGCATACGGGGAATCAATTCAGTGGCTGCAGCTCATCTTTATGTGGTTAAGCGGGGCAGAGAAACTGGTAATTTGCGGCCTAGGCCTGGGCAATATAAGGGAGCCATTAGATCTAGGCAAATTGTAAATTTCGAGGAAAAAATATAAATGTCGACGACTGCCCTAGTGCATTTTGGATATCACAATCCACAGTTTGAGGCACGTTAAGGCACGAGTTACTCTACCCATTTCACGTACAGCGGATACGTTACATCCAAGGCATATTTCGCTTCGAGTAAACTTTTGTGAGTGGTTGTTATATCAGCAGCACTTAAACCCAAACCATACACATACATTTTAGTTACGGATGAGGCAGTTTTCACACGGAATGGTATTCCAAATTTTCAACAACACGCATTATTGGGCATTGGAAATTCCGCATGTCACTCGGCGAATACACTTTCAACAATGATTTTTAGTAAATCTGTGGGCTGGAATTGTGAACGGAATACTTATTGGTCCTTTCATTCTCGAAAATCAGTTAACTGATGCTCTTCATTTACAATTTTTGTATAATAATTTACTGGTTCTCCTCGAAGAAGTGAATTTCAACGTTAGTCAGCATATGTGGTTTCTTCTCGATGGTTCTCCACCACATTTTGCACGACTAGTGCGACAACATTTGGATAATAATATAACCCGAACGATAGATAGGCCGTGGTCGTCGATCGCCTCGATCCGCTTGATTTTTATTTTTGGGGTCATATAAAAACTATAGCATATGTTATTCAAGTTAACACTGAAGAATAGTTGCAAAATCGTATACCTACATGCTGACGTTCAGGTAATTTGCCTGGTTTGTGTGGAGATTTCATGAGTTCGACGAGCTTAACTATGTATTGAAGGGAAATAGCTTCAAACAGTTACTACGATAAATTGAAGAATGCATTTTCAATTTTATAGAATCCATGTTATTTTATTTCTATGTGAAATAAAGTGGTATTTTTGTAACTGAAAACAATTTTCTTTTCTCCATTCCATCCTCACTTATAATTTCCCAAGTTTATGGCTATAGGTTAAGCATCACCCTATATTTTAAAATCAATGTTCTTATTCAACTTTTATTCCGAAATGGTGCAGATAACAACTGTGTCAAATTGGAATATATTTCTCCTGTCTCTTAAGATGCTCCTTTAGAAAAAAATATATTTTATTGGAAATGTTATTATTAGTTGTCTATGTCCAGTTTGGTACTGAAATTTAGAAAACAAGCTATAAAAATGTTTACATAGTGGAATGGCCACAATTTGTTTATAACACATTGTTGCCGAATTTCTCCTATCGAAAATCTCGAAAAATCATAAATATTTCTATTTTTATTTTACCTCCAAATCTACAAATGTAATTATTGTTTAACTGGTAGGTTAATCAGAAATTCGTGTGATTGACACTTCTGTCAAGTTTATTTCTCCCATTTACTAACTTAATAATGACAGTTATGATACTGCTTGGAATAACCTGCCGTTAAATGTAACCGGAGCTTTTTATTGATCAGAAATTTTAATTTTATTTTTCTACGTTCATGCAAAAAAACAATACTTTATTGAACTATATTTAGTGGAAAAAATGTTTATTGCATTCATCTGTCATTCTACTACAGCGTTTTGTCATCATGACAAACATTAACGTTCAAATCGACGTCACATTTTTCTAGACTTAGTGACATCTAAATAACATTTTTTGGTTTTTGCATGAACGTAGAAAAAATATTGTATGCAACTCGTACAAAAAGTGCTTATTGCACTTGTTGCATAAATAACTAATCTGTATGACATTTGACATATATGTATAATTTTATTACTATTTGTTAAGAGCACAATTATTTAGTTTCAATTTATTGCCATATCATAGTTTTACATAATAATAATAAGTAAAATACAGCATTACTAGTTATACAGTAAAAAAAAACCTAAATTTTGTTCTAATTCAGATTACAATTTTGTAAAATTAATTGTTATTCTGAGGATGATAGCGATACCTAAATGAATATTAACAAACCAAAATAAATATATTCTATTAACTAATATTATTAATAATTAAATAATTAATTTATGAATACAATAGGGGAAAGCATGAAAACAGTTACCTAGTTTTGAATTATTGGTAGTAATTTAGATTCCATAAAGAAGTAAGTACCTATGAATAATACATTCTATCTTTTTTTAAATATTGTTTTTATTTGGTAGCTATGTGTTTTTGATAATAATTTCTAATTGATAACAGTAACACTGATGGGCTGCATCTCATCCATTTAATTCCTGGAATCTGCCTTAGTAAATTTACTAGAATTATCTTGGTTCAATACATTGACTCTACACATATCCAGAAGTGTTAATGCTATAGGCTCACCTCTGCTACTGTCATTTTTATTTGACAGTTTTTTTCGTTTCGTTTTAATGTTATATACATGAATTGCACTCTAATCATCCATTCAAAACACGAATTTTGTGCATGAATGGATTCAGAAAAATTTACGTGCAGATCAAAGTCTGATGTGAAAACTGATGGGACAGGTGTGAAGTATAACCTTAATATTCAAGTAAATGAACCGTCTCGTGAGCTGTCAAGCGTAAAAAATAAATGGTTGGATGAGAAAATCGGTTCCACCACAAAAATCAAAAAACGGGTGAGGAGAAAGAGGAAGATCTATGTATATGTGCCTAAGGAAAGTTGATATTTGCCATAGTTTGTAATGAATTAATTTTCATTTTATTTATTTTATTTTTTTCCATGTTGTTAAGTATTCCGATTTGGATCGCGTCATTTTAGTAGATACAATTTTGCTCCCTTAAAATGTTTCCCTTTCATTCTTTTATTTATTCCTTTTAACATATTCAATTTTGACTTGAGAGGCTTTTGATGTAGTGCGGGTTTAGCGCACGCTGAACGCTGAATACAATATTACGTTTTTTCTAAAACAGGAATTCTAGGAATGATTTTATATCAAATTGATATAAATCGTTTTATCAAAAAATTATGATGATCATGACGATGATGATGAGATGATGAATGCTGATGGAAAAAAAACGATCCTAAGTGAGGTTAATCTCTTTTTTGAAGAAGATTAAATTGGAACAATAGAGAAATGAGTCACTTAATATTAAATTAAAATTTGTTTTTGTTAATCATCGTTTTGTTGTAACTTCTGATATTTAAAGTAAAATTTAATTTTTTTATAGAATGTTACTTTATCTGTTTTCTAAAACCAGCTACAAATATTATCAAAAAATTAGTAATTTTATGTTTGTCCTAGACTATACCTAAAAACGGTATTAAAAAATTTAATTTGGCCACAAAAAAAAATAGCAAAGTTGTATGAAATCAATTAAACTTTTTTATTGAGCTACCTGAATGATTACAGGGCAGAATATCAGTGGTAAAGTCAACTTACATTTTTTTATCATTTATTGTATTCAGCGCTTCATTCCGATTCCAAATATCATGTTCTGTATTTGCTCCTATGTAGTGGACTTCACTTTAATTCTGAAAACATAATAATCAAAAGTAATAAAAAAAATTTTAAATGTTTAAGGAGAAATGAAATCAGTAATAAATTGTTAAATTAATTTTAAAAATCTAATAAATGTTAAATATCATTATTCATTACTTTTATTATTTTCCAAATTAAACCAAGTAGTTTAATGTGAAATCAGATAGCGTAATTTTATAAATACCTCAAGTAAAACCATCTATTTGGTACTTATTCAACAGTATTGTCGCCGCAAGTGTCACAAGTAAACAAAGGAATAAGTTACGTTTAACAATAGGCACCGTAAGTTCACCATATCACCTTTAATAATTATGGCATTATACATAACTCAAAAATACAAGAAACAAACGCCTGCTTGCATCACCAATACCGTAAAGCCGGTCCCAGACGATGTGGCGAACGCCTTCCAACGTTGGACACATCACCATTTGCCACATCATGGGCGGGCACTGGTGAATTGCATGTGTCCAACGTTGGCTACATGCCACGTTCGTACTTCTGTCGGTAAATCTGAACCGCGTCAAAGAAGCTTCCAGCGTTGGAAACATATTGGAAGCATCGTTAGGCACACACCCACACGAGCGATCGTGTGTTTGATGCATTCCAGGAGCGCACGTATTCTATTTTTTACTGTTCTGTGAATCTGCAGTACGACACTGACGTACGTTGGCCCCATATGTGATTCCAATGTTGCGACAAAAATTTACCATCTCGTATAGCAGACACACTTGCCCTACTTTTATGACGAAAATTGTATCCAACGTTGGAACAAACATGGGAGGCAACATTTGAACCAACGTTGGACACATCGTCTGTGACTGGCTTAACGTGCATCTATATCCACGGAAACAAACCGCGCTGAAGGGCATGTAACGTCACACCCAATGATTTTGCGTTTTCGGCCACGTGGATTTGTTTACATTCTGCAGCAATTTATGAATGCTAATATTTTAATTATTATATGATTATTGCCGCCAGAAACATGTTCTGACCTACCAACATGTTTGAAAGATTACCCTGTAATGCATTTCAAACCAATATAAATTCAATTCCTTTACCTACAAAGAAAAAATACAAACATTTCTTATAGATTTATCTCGCATACGGTATACGCTGACCACTCAAGACAAAAGTAGTTTTTTAATTTAGAATACTCCAAAGTTTTCGATGTTCATATTAAAAAGTCGATTACAAAACAAATATCAGTTGAACCTACCAAATGTAACGCCTATGGTTACAATTAAAAGATCACTTTGACATGATATTCGTGTAAGAGTTAACACATAACCAAAGTTTGATCCTTCTAGATAAACATCGATCAGAAAATTTTAAAAAACAATATCAAGGGCCATCGATCCTCAAAGAGCCGTACCTAAGACATAAGACCTGCAGTTACTGTCCACTGATAGTCATTTTCGATTCGCAATTGCGATATGAGATAAATATAACTAATTATTGATGGAAGTTGAAATGTAAGAAGAATCAAATTCACATGTTTCGAATTATTCTTCCCAGGTGTCAAAGTGGCCGCAATAATATTGTTTTGCCTACTTCAATAGTTTTCAACTTTTAAAATTAAATTTGCAACAATTGAATTAATCTCACACTATCCCACAATGTAAAATATGAAAACATGTAAATTATATAGATATTGAGAACTATGTGAAATTTATTTATCTTATTTTGTTACAGAGAGGACCCCATGAAGTAAAATTTGGACTAATTACACCACCTACAAAACACACTTTAAAAGTAAGTAGTAGCATATTACTATTTGTAATTACAACCAAAAGAGTAGGTATTAGGTACCATAAATAACAATGAGCAAAAACTGGGTCACCTGGCATCTGACGAAAATATATTTCCAGCACATTATTCTTATTCGATTATGTATCTCGTATTATTAAAGATCAGGACATATCCTGTCTTTATATAGGGTGATTCCAAACTTATCTAAAAAAAATCTGAATGTACACAGAATGTAGACTCCTACAAATACAATTTCAAGGGCAGTTCGAAAATGATTAAAAAATACACTTCTGCACCTCACTGAAAACTGGTCCACTGCAAAACCTGATTAGGATGTAAAATATATGATCAGCAACAGGACAAAAAATGGAAAGAAATTCCCAAGGAAAGAAATAAATAACATTTTATAATACTGATTTTATATTGTTATTAATTATTAATAGAATTAATTTCTGGTTTTAATTAATACAATAGTTTGACATACCTGATGTTGCAACAAAATTTTGGGTCCATGTTCTAGTCCAGTTTCTAAACTAAACACGATGAACTTGTAAGTTATTGGGAGCAACTATTATACGTTTGCGTAAATCATCAGTAGTAGGTGCGATACACTTAATTTTTTAAACCCACAAACAGAAGTCTAAATGATTTAAAGCCAGGAGATCGTGGCGGCCATGGTGCCGGTCCTTTTTGTCCAATCCTTAGGTACTAATCCTTGGACACAGTGTACATGATACGGATATAATTGATTGATACGCCGTAGACGTCCTGGACCTTCATCTCTTCCACGATTCGGTTTCTCTGTAGACCTGGGCGGCCTCGTAGAGGTGGGTTCCCTTCTCCGGTCAGCCTCGACCGCTGTTGCGGCCGATGCTGGCGACTCGAGGAACCTCCTCCTGCCCTGGCTGACCCCCGCCGGCAGGGGGGGAGCCCTTCTGGCGCTCTTCCTGTCTTCTAGGTTCTTTCTTCGCCGGCCGTCCTAAACCCCCGGGGTGGTCTTTGTTGGGAGTGGGTTTTTGTGAGTGGCTTGTAGCCATAGGATGCTCTTCTTCCCGAGCCTGTTACGGTTCGGGAGATGCGAGCGCTAGGTAAGGATAGGGTTTGGGTTTGGGTTGTCTATGTTCTCGTCTTCTTCTTGGTGGTCTTCTTGGTCTTGGTTTCTTCTTGTCCTGAAACAGAAAAGATTAACGGGGGGGAGGGGGGTAGGGGTTTTGTCAGGGAGGAAGGTCAAGGAATTGGTGTTTTGGACGTTTGTGTTTGTCTGTCGGGGCGGGGGCGTAGTCGGCGGCTTGCCTAAGCAGGGGCTCACTCTCTACTACACTACAGGAAAAATAGCTGCATTTGGCACATGTTTATCGGGAAGTCGTTCTGCTGAAGCATATTCACATCGCTATAAATTAAAGCGACATCCATTGACACCGAGTTGCTATAGACGTAAGCCATTTTTGACACTTAAAAAACTAGTGTAAAGATTGGCGTCACAAAAACTTTAGTGCCTACAAAAAGTAATCGGATTTTAATATTCGGAATAGCCTGTCTAGAGACTACAGTAACCCAGCGATGTAAAGGTTGAAAATACTACTACTTCAATATTTTTTTCAGAAACTGTAAGGATTTTACAAAAATTTTTTGTGTGATATTAACTCCATTGTTCATGACGCATCTATTGCCAAATCCTTTTAGATAAGTTCTTAATCACCCTGTATGTTACTGCAATTCGAATGAAGCTCGTTATCCAAATAAGTATAAATAATTTCGTTTGAAAAAGTTACAATAGATTTATCGTCTACATTTTTTATATTCACTTATATAATTTGACGAGTCCCGCACATTATGCAGCTTGTATGACAAGTTATATTACAGATTTCACAGCTGATAATACGGGAAAAATTGAGAAAAATAGAAAGAAGAAAATGGTGCAAAATTTGTTATTTCAGTGATGTATGTACCATATACATTTTCTTAGGGAATTACGTACTAGTGAACTAATACACTGTAAAAAAATTAATACAATTCACTGTGTTCATATAACAAGTATTATGTGCAACTTTTACACATTTCAGTGTTATTTGTATCATTAAATGTGTAGATTTTACATATTAACATGTTAATTATATTGTACATTATTTATGCAGGGTGTTAAAAAAGAGTGTAAAATATTTCAGGAGGTAATAGTATGAACCAAAATAAGCAGAAAAGTCTTAATAAACATTGGTCCGCAAAGTAACGGTTGCGGAGATATGGATCACTATTCGTTTTTCAAACATTTTATTTTATGAGGAATAAACCGACAAAGTAAGCTTTTTATAAACAAAAAACAAAGTTACAGAAGATGTTCAAAGTGCCCTCCGTCCATTTCCAAGCAGGCACGACAACTTTTTCGAAAACACCCTCCTTGGTTTGGATTTCTTGACACTTTTGATTAATCCGTAGCTGCAGCTCTTCCAGGCTATTTACAGGAGTACCATACACTAATGTCTTCAAATATCCGCAAACAAAGAAAGATGGTTCAGATCAGGCGATCTTGGAGGCCATAAAACAGGTCCGGCCCTTCCTACCCATCTATGTGGAAAAGTTTGGTGTAATTGCTCTCTAAAAACTCATACAGTGTGTTCTGCAGAAAGTTGAGGTAAGCAGCGCCTGTTAATCGGTTTGGTAAAACAACAGGACCTAGAAACCTGCCACCTCTACCAGTGCTAGAATTTCTTCTTCTGCTCCAGGACTGGATACCGACCTTGGTCTTCCGGATAAATGGCACTGTTTGCTCAAAGAACCGGTATCACGCAATCTTTGGTGAATTCTTCCAAAAATGCGTTGTGAAGGAATCTGGCGATTTGAATAAGCGTCAACATAAAGATGTCGCGCTTCGGTGGCGTGCCCATTAGCACGACCATACATGAAATGCGTATCTATTAATTCTGCGTTAGAGTAACCAGCCTAATAGCGAAAGAAAACTTGTGCACTGAGAACAACTGTCAAATACGTACTGTTTATTTCACTAAACATCAACCAACTATTTTAAGAAAATACACAACGTTTTTGCAAAATAAAAAAAGGGGCTAAAAAACATAAAACATTCCATATCTCCGCAACCGTTACTTTGCGGACCCATGTTTATTGAGATTTTTCTGCTTATATTGGTTCATAGTATTACCTCCTTAAATATTTTACACTTTTGTTTTAACACCCTGTATAATTATTATAGTATTACAGTGATAATAAAATAGAAGGCATTTTATTTTTTATGATTGTATTAAACATATACAAACATTAATAAAGACGTATTTAGGTACTACATGATAGGAGTTTACGAACTAGTAATCTGAACATATAATTTTTTTCTCTCTCTAAAACTGCGGGAAAATCAAAATACAGAGGTGAAGTCATCTAAAGCCTCAGGGTGATTTTCTAATATTTTTAAGAGGTCTAATTTTAGCTATATCACAATTGTCAGTAATATTTATTATGTTAGCTAAGTACTTACCATTTTCTTTAATCAAACTTCAATTTAAATTTAAATCTTCTCCAATTTAACACCGCGAGCCACAGTTACCTGAATGTAACAACGCAAAACGACCCATATGGGGTAGTGATGTGTGCTTAGGGTTACCAGACGCTCTGGTTTAGCAAGATATGTTTGACTTTTTCCAGTTTTGTCCGGCTAAAAATTGGACAGAACGAAACTTGAAATAATATGTGTTGTTGACTTTTCATTTTGTTATACTTCTTCCTGTAAACTGTACCTATGTAATAGGAACAACGCTTTTTATTTAAAAATTGTTGTTTTTTTTTGTACAGTTCGTGTGCAAAAAATGGAGCTGCCCGGTTTTTTTGGGCAAATTGGTCGTCTAAATCGACAGTGACGGCCGGCTTTATAATTTTACCTACCCTATAGTGTGCTGGATCAGCTGATATACTGCGGCTGCGCAGTTATGCTCAGCTAGTCAGAAGTTAGGGATATATTACACAGGGGTGTGTTAAGTTTACAGAAAATAGTGTGTTTTTAACATCATTGATAAATATTACACAAATTATATTCAACAGTCGAACGACTTGCAGAACGACAACGCCACAGACTGCAAATATTCGAATGGACTTGGATTGTACTATAACTCGTCGTAAAACAAGTTGCATAATGTGCGGGCTGTTTTAGATTTGTCTGTATTTTTATATTTTCTTAAAAGGAACCTTCTACCTGGCTGTCAAAATATAAACACCCTGTCCACAAACAAAAAGAGGAGTAAAATATTTCATTGCAAAATTTCTACTTTGAATGATGTATTTTCTTTCACTTCTATCTTAAATTATCAAATTGATATGACAATTTTCCATATGAATATGGATACTTATCTGCTTTAAAATGTCAGTAAATAAATACCTTATTATTTCTGAATTTGTTATTTAATTTTTAAACATTTCATGAAACATGTTAAACAGTTTCCAAGCTAGTTACAGGTCGCTGAATGATTAGGCTTCTTGGCGCTTCGGCATACATACTGCGGGTGGGTGGCTCGTGACTTTCCAAACTGATGAAGCAGGCATGCTGAAACATCTATTTACTGCTCCATTCAAATCTAATGTTTAATATTTTTTGGAGGCTTCTTTTCCATTATTTATTGGCAAATTAACATATGCAAATTCCGATTATTTGAAATTGCTCCTTAGGCTCAAAAAAGTTTACTTAATTTGGCACTATCTGTAAGCCATTCATATTTATTGTATCACGTGCTGTTAAAGGCGCAGTTTGGTAAACTGCGAGGACCGCCGTTAACTGACGTTTTACTTACCTATCTAAAATGGGAATTCAACGCTGTAGTTTCTTCATCATGAATAATTTATCATCATATGTAAACGTTGAAAACACATTTTTATTCATTAAATAATTAGTAATGTCGTTAATATTTCGCACGTTTTCTCGATCTTCAGCGATGGCACTTTTGATGATGCTTGAACTTCAGGCCCCTAGCACTGCCATTTCTTGTCTCACAATTTTGTATGACTCTTGCTAGACTCTTGTATACAAATGACAAACATGGAAATTTATTACGAATTTGGTAGCAGTGGTGACGGTCCCGTTCGGAACTGACACTATTAGGCGTCAATGAATGACCGAAAAAGGGGTGTAGCGTACATTGAGAGGGTGAACATTTTTTGGTGCAGGAATATATTGGGGGTAATTAGGACGTAAACATATTAAAAGTCCCCGTCCCTAGCCTGTCCGCTTCAGGGGGGAGGGGGGTAGAAAGATCCCCTTTTTTGTTTTTTTCTTACAGCTCTAAAATGGTGTGTCGCAGCGAACAATTCTTTACATAAAATTGAGAGCTTATACAATTTTGTAGAAGATCAGTTTTACTCATTTTTTCGCTACATGTACCGCTTCCGAGATATCTGCTCTTAAATGTTGGCAATTAAAGAAAGAAAAAAATTGGACAGGTTTTTTGTTACATATCTACTGGTAACTCCTTGGTCGTTGGTTTTACACAAAAGTTCTATAAGGGTATGTTTTAGAGCGATAAATTTTGTTCAAGAATATGTACATAATATGCTAATTTTTCTCCAATGGGTCAAAAGTTACACCAATTTGATTTGTTTGGTTAAAAGTACGTTTTTTTTTTCAAGAAAACTCCATTATCTTCATTATTACATAGTTTCTAAGCTAATATATTATATATTGTGCATTTATACATAAATAGTGTATACTTGGCGTACATGAACTGCAGTATCAACAGTAAAACAGTATACATAGATAAAAGTTTACCAGTTTTGAAGTAAATTGTAAAACACTGAAAACCTAAGGAGAAGGCGATTGTATAATAAATGAATAAATATGTTACAAATGAAAAATTTTAACAAAACAAAATTAACTAAACTTCTTGGGCCAGAATTGTCCTGCTTCTGGTTCCACCAGTGATACCAATCGCAGCACAAATGCGAATCACAATCATCATTCTTCGTCATCATTGTCCGCAAGAGATGTAGGGATGGCCTCCAAGTCTTCTTCTTCATCTTGTTTTAAAATGAAGACGCTATTTAAACAGTGTCTTAGGCAGTTTTGACATAACCGAGAGCAACTCATCGTTGCTTTTTTGCAGCTGCATCTTTCACTGATACAATTTTTCGTGAATCTACAAAATATGAGGTCTCTGGATGCTGCTTCGGTTTTTGTCATCACAGAAACTAGGATATTGCCTTTACGTGCCTAACCCCACAGGTCTAGAGGTTTGGTTTCCCAGCAAGAGCTGCACCTGGTGGAATGTGAGTAATGCATGCTCTTAAGCTGCTCCCACTGGGTGGAAGTGAGGCAAAATCTCGGATTATGTTCAGTGCCGATTTCAAAAATGAATCGTACCCGAAGGTGTTCAGAGAGCTTAATTTTGCAGGGGCACCGTGCCAGCATGCATATTCACCCAACTTTCACAACATCAGCATGCAAAGAGAAGGGATTGTGGAACACTTCAGTTGCTTTTTGTGTCAGGATGTTTTTAGTAAACTTTTACGAAAACAAGTTCACACTTCTGGAATGTCGCACTAGTAAAATCACAGCTAGTGAATGTGTGTAAGAACAAAATGTCCCAACTCGCAACTATGGCATTTCATGTGTGGAGTAAATGTTGGTTTGTACTTTTCCTCTGTCTGGTTTTATGAACTGGATGTTGTGGTCAGGTTGCGTTTTTGCTGTAATCAACAGGTCAGTATCATGTGATGATTGATATGTTGTGATGCCGTTTTACAGAAGTTTAGAGCTCAATAGGTTCACAGAAAGTCACTCGACGACACTCTTTTTTATCCGATAGCGCCTTTCCTGTTATGCCGACTTAGTGCTATTGGGAGAGCTACTATATCCATCAAAAACAATCGTACATCTTCTGCCTGGATAGTGGGTCTTGACGAAATTCACATACATATCACAAATTGTAGAAACCGTATGTAAAAGAAAGTCTTCATCAATCAAATAAAGGCTTGGTAGATATCTTGATTGGTTTAAACAGCTTGTAAAGTACGGATATTTTTGTTTCCTTCATACCATCCTCATTGAATAAGGTCAAAGGGCAAATAATTGCCGTAGCTTCTAACCCGTTCTAACCCATTAGAGATATATTAGCATTTATATTCTTGAATAAAATTTATCGCTCTAAAACGTTATTTTATGGGGAAACAAACGGCCGAGAAGTTACCAGGAGAACTATGATAAAAAATTATTATTTTTTTCTTTTTAATTACCGACTTTTAGAGCAGATGTCTCGAGAATGGTACCTCATAGTGAAAAAAATGGATAAAACTAATTTAGTATAAGCTCTCAATCTAATGTAAATAATTTTTCGCTATGACGCACCGTTTTCGAGTTATAAGGGAATAAACAAAAAAAGGAACCTTTCTACTCCCCTCCCCCCTGAAGCGGACGGGCTAGGGGCGGTGACTTTTGTTATATTTACGTCCTAACTACCCCAAACACATTCCCGCAGAGAAATATTTTCGCCATCTCAATGCACGCTACAACCCCTTCGTTGCTTAGACTATATGGATATGGTCGATCATCGCCAATGGTCGATTAGTGGACATTATAAAGTATAGAAACGATCAGTTTTACATAAATAATGAACGAAATAGAAGAAACAGAATAGGAGCTCTTTCACTTAAGTGACATTGAATTTATAATTAGTTTTAGTTCAGCAGAACTGGACCTAGACTCAATAAACTTAAACAAATGTCATTTAAATAAAGTACAATGCAATGGAAATGAAATATTTATTTTTCCAGCTATTAAATATACCCTTCTTATACTTGCAAGACTTTTTGTCGTAGCAATATTTATTGTCTTGTCTTGCAAGACTTTGTTTTAATATTGTCTTGCAATTCGCACTGTCAAGTCTTGTCTTGATCTTGTCTTCTCTTGCAAGACCAAGAAAAAGCAAGACAAGATTGCCAACACAACATTTCACAGAGCTGAACTTAATGAAAACGAAACAGCAATTAAAAGTTTTATTATCATCGCAGAAAGTTTTAAAATATTAATAATTAATCGCGAACCGATCATACAATTTGATAGTTTATATTGTACTGGCATTGTCATAATCTCGAGGAGACTGGCCTCCGACGGTCTTTCTTCACATTTATCTTACTGTATATTCTCTGTCTTTCTCTTATCTATACATATATTAAAATTATATGCGGCATGTCTCAACTGCTTGCTTATTTATCTTATTGTCTTTATTGACGTATTGAATATTATGATCCTCAGAGGCAAATTCAAAAGTTCCGCTCAACGTCGTTTTTTACTCAGGTCGCGTCATTGTTAATGCTGCTGTGGTACATACAATAAAAAATAAATTTGTAAATACGCTTATTACATACCCAAGATAGTACCGGATATAATAAACAGGTTGGACGATTAAAGTAAGCAGTAAACTAATTTTTAATTGTGTATTTTTCTAAATTTATACTAAGGCACTGCCTGCCTCACCAGCTTCATCGTACTAGCTGCCACTGCAGATTGTTTTCTTCTTCCACGGCGATGACGTGTAAAAAAATACAATCCAGAAAATATACTTTCAAAGAAGTTATATTCCTAAATACCCCTGAGGAATGTAATTAACAGCTTCTACAAAATAGTCGAAGGCTATCAAGATTAAGATTTAGCATTCTCAAAAACATGCCCGTCGTACCAAATTAGAATGCAATAGATTTTTGGAAAAAGATTTGAAAGATAAAATGTTTTAGAAAAAAAATCTGTTAAACAGTTACTGAATCTATGAAGTTTTTCTCGAATAACATTGTGTAACTTTTTAAATATAAATTCACTTATGGAAACTGTCTCATTACTTTATTGGAATATACAGGGTGTCTAATATATAAGGAATAATGCTTTACTTTTTAAAAGAACGCTGTATAAAAATTGTTAGGCAAAGATTTTTCTACGTTCTATATGACGCTGCATTACAAAATTTTTAAAAAAATTTTATATTTCAGTTTATTCGAAAGAGGGCCTAGTGAAAATTTTGATTTTTTTTTTGCATGTAACATCAACTTATCAACTTGATATGTCATAATAGCAAAAAAAATTACTGTTGAGTGCTGTCCTTATTTTGGAAGGACAGTTGACAGGCTTTGTGTCCTTCCATCCTTACTTTACTAGAAATGTCCTTACTTGGTGAAAATTACTGGTTGCATGACCACAACATAATCAAGGTTTTTAACCTAACATCTATACTATACTTGAGAGAGGTGGTCTATTAATATAATTTTGGAAAGCATTAATATTTAGGTCGGCTCAATACGTATCAATAATTGTTTTTGTGTAGACAAATGTGTGACAAGTAGTAAGCCGGATGTACGGAAGTGTACATATTAAAATTTAATCATGACTCTTCAAACTAACGAAATATATAAAAATAGTTATTTATCCAACAAGTACAAAAAGTAAATGTTTATTACTCGCGACGTGAAATTGTCGAACGAGGCCGTCAGGCCAAGTAGGACAACACGTCGAGTGCAATAAGCACTTTTTGTACGGGTCGCATACAATATTTTTTCTACGTTCATGCAAAAACCAAAAAATGTTTTATTTAGATGACACTAAGTGTAGAAAAATATGACGTCGATTGTACGATTGTAACGCTGTAGTAGAATGACAGATAAATGCAATTAATAAACACTAGTGCAATAAAGAACCACTTTTTCCACTAAATATAGTTCAATAAAGTTTTGTTTTTTGAACTATATTTAGCGAAAAAACTGGCTCTTTCTTGCTCTAGTGCAATAAATGCTGTCATGACACAAGTTTTTTGTCATCATGACAAACATAAACGTTCAAATCGACACCATATTTAGTCTATTTTCTGTGAGAATGGTAAAAATAGAGTTTGAGTTAAATTGTTCCTAACATATTAGTTCCTAACTTTCTCAATGCAAATTGTTAGTGCTAATTAATTATTAAATATTATCCTATTAAATTACGCTTTTTATTTTCCTACATTTAGTGCCATCTAATTAAAACATTTTTTGGTTTTTGCATGAACATAGAAAATAGTTATTTATGCAGCAAGTACGAAAAGAAAGTGTTTATTGCACGCGACGTGAAATTGTGCAACGAGGCCGTCAGGCAGATTAAGGCAACACGTCGAGTGCAATGAGCACTTTTTGTACTTGTTGCATAAATAACTATTTTCTATGTTCATGCAATAGAGTATACAATATTTTTTCTACGTTCATGCCAAAACTAAAAATTGTTTTATTTAGATGACACAAGTCTAGGAAAATATAACGTCGATTTGAACGTTTATGTTTGTCACGATGACAAAACGCTGTAGTAGAATGACAGATGAATGCAATAAACATTTTATTGCACAAGTGCAATAAAGAACCACTTTTTCCACTAAATATAGTTCAATAAAGTTTTGTTTTTTGCATGAATGTAGAAAAAATATTGTATGCAATTGGTACAAAAAGTGTTTATTGCACTCGACAAGTTCACGTCACGTGCAATAAACACTTACTCTTTGCACTTGTTGCATAAATAACTATTAAATATAATTTAATGAGAAAAAAGAATAGGGAAAAGTAAGAATATCCTTACTTCAGAATATAAAAAGGTGGCAACCCAATAGCTCTTAGCGTGAAAATGGTTCATGGTTCTGTTGTGGTAGTTTGTCAAAAAATTTGCAGGCTTCGATGTGTGTCATTTTGCGATCTCCGTATCCGACCATTGGGCTAAGGCACTCAAGCATTCAAGAGCTACTATTTTTTTCTGGAATAACTTTGTCACATTGATGTTACATGTAAAATGACTAAATTATCACTAATCACCGCCTCTTCGGTGGTATTGAAGTCAGATTTTGAATTTTTATTTAAATGCTAGATTTCTTCAAAAATTTTGTAATGCAACCTCATATACATTTTACAAGTTCATACGCAAAAAAAAAGTTGATTTCAAATAATGTTCTTATTCTCTAAAAGTGTGCCATTAAAAACACAAAAAAGGTTGCCATCGTAACGAAATTACTGGCAATTACTAAACAAACTCCAGGTTTATTTACCTAAGGACGTAACAAATAACGAAAAAAACATTTTCGGAAAAAGTTTTTTATATAGGGTGGTTGTAAAAAGTTACAAACAATATTCCATACATATTGAACGCCGTATATACTGTTGCCTTTTTCTACTTTCAGTTACTCACGGTTTTTGCGTATCCTGACCAAGTGGGAGAAACTTTTTCGAGGGCAGCTGAGAAGCTTGGATTTGAGGTTACGTCGTGCAACTCAGACGTAGCAGCGCTAGAAGAATACCAATCAAAATCACACGATCTGGTTTTGGTAGATACCAGGTCCAGCAGGTCATTCGACTACGAGACGATATGTCGGTAAGTGTTTTTCCTCAAATTTTGTCATTTTTATGGGTAATTAGATCCTATGTTGGTTCAGTTCAGTTCAAACACCTTCGCAATAACACGCGAGTATTTAATTCTACAGCGGATGTCTACTGCAGATGTGTAAAGTTATATTGGGTCAGTCAACAACCACTGTACAAAGTAAATATATTGATCACTTTGATATAGCGCTGTCCAACTTCAAGTGGCCCAAGGGCCGCTGTAAATAAAATTGCGGTTGTGAGGGCCGCATCAGAAAATACTTTCTATGTAACTTTATTAGCGATTGGTAATAGGTACAAATTACGTGTTTGTTTGTATAATTATTTTTATTATTTTAGAAAATAACAAATATACAAAACAATTAGTGGGAAATTTGGGGATGTTAATTTTCACTAACCAATAATATATTAATATTTGTTGTTGACAAACGAAGCAACTAAGTGACTTATCTATCAAACAGGGAACAACTATATTTTGAATTTATAATTTAATGTTGGAGCAGCTGTTTTCGCAAAGATACGTACTATCGTTTGCAATATTAATGACACTCACTAACATGAATTTTGCGATTTATTTTGAACTTCTGGCGTATTGAAATCTGCTTTAAATTTTTAACATTAGTTATTAGTTGTTTCACTTACCAAGAGACATTTAATGAAATTTTTATACAGAGCTTCCAGAAGTTCAAAAACTGTTTTAAGACAGTGCCATTATTATTGCAAACGATTGTACGTGCTTCCCAACATTGATCCCATCATAACGCCTAAGTTGGGGGTAACGTTTCCCTGGTAGTAAGTTAAATACTTCCAAATCTGTTTAGGTTCTTCCCGAGGAGGAACCACTCATGGAAATCTTGCGAAATCCTAAGAAATTCTGCGAAATCGTGCGAAATCATGCAAAATTCCTCTTCATCTGGAGGCAAATTTACCCGTAATGACTGATAATACTATCATCTTGCGTCACTATCGACGTTATTTTACTTTCGCAACGCAGGTCGCAGCTTGTATTCGAAAAGCATGCCGTGCGCAACACGTATCACAATTATTTGGAACTATTGGAAGGCTGCTTTTCTTCAAATTTTAATGTTTTCTGTTTCATTTTATTGACTTTGCACTTCAATGTTAAATTTTGAATTAGTGCCCACTAGTTTATCAAAATGCATGTACATTAAATATTAAAATCGGACACCCTGTATCTTAAAGGTGGGGGAAGTCGATGGTTAACTCAAGAGTTGACCTTGGCGCTTAGCACCTTGTGCAACAATTTAACTATTGTGCAAAATTTATAATATTTGTAAGAAGCTATTAATTTCACATTTAGCAATCTGAGAGTTTCAGCCAAAGTCGTAAAGCGCCATCTTTCGCGTCTTCGCCACTGGCATCGAACAATTTTTGTCTGTTTCTTTTTTCTTGACAGAGTATGACTAGGATCGTTCAAAAAATCTGTTTTAGACCGATAATGTCACAATTTTAAGCGATCTTAGAAAGATTATTTTTTCTTGAATTAATACATCGCTGTTTGAAATTTTTTTCGATATATCACGTATACAGGATGTGTGTAAAAAGTTTAAACAAATACTACTGCATATTCCGACGGTCAAAATATGGTGATCTAAATACAGGATGTTGGGATTACAATTTTATTTTAGTGTTTCTTTAATAACTTCATTATAAACTATAATAAATACATCAAATTTGGTACAGAAGAATTTTCTGGTACGAGAAATTGAAATATGACCGCCGATTTGCTGCCAGTTGTAGAAGGTGCCACCTACAGTACTTCGCATACATTTAAATCATCATAACTTTCTTGTGCCTGTTTAAAAAATATGGACAAAATGCTACCACATGTTCCTAGGGCCAAGATAACCTAATTTACTTTAATAAAAATTTTATAATATTGATTGTATAAAGTATGAAAGAGGAGAATGGGTTTATGTTTATAAAATAAAACTTTAAAATCTTATCAAAACAGTAGTTCAAAACATTTTTTAGTGAAAATAGCGTCAAATAATAAGAATTATTGATTAAAAAACAATACACCTGTGCATAAAAAAAATATGACGATTTATTTGCTGCATGTGAAGTACTCTACGATTGACAGCAAATTCGAGGCCATATTTCAATTTCTCGTGCCAGAAAACTCACCACTATCTAGTGTATTTCTTACAATTTATAATAAAGTTATTGAGAAAAAACGAAAGAAGTTCAACAGTCTTTCTCGGAAACTATAAAATTTTGGACTAAAGTAACTTGATTTAGGTCATCATATTATTTTAGCCCTCGGAATACTTATGTAGTTTTTTCCCAACCTTTTACAGACACCTTGTATAAGTATAGTAATTTTCGAGATAATTTTTATCAAATGCGAAATCCTTGGATATTCCTTGAAATTGCCCTGAATTCCACGAAATCCCTTGGAAATCTCTATTTTGCGACATCTTCAATTTCGTTCCCAGTGGTTACCCCTTCGGTTTTCCCTGATAAAAATAGTCTGACTGCAAATCACACAATTCCTGTTGATGGTCTGCTCTGTTTATGTTCTCAATAGAAATAGTGAGTGGCTGAGTAAAAACTAAAATTTCTGCTTGGATTTTTTAAGTCGCTAAATCAGTTTTCGAATTTTTCTGCAATTGTGCAACATATTTGTATAAAAGTTAAATATGAAACTTTCTTCATTTCTTCAAAGAACTCATTACAGTTTGGAAGAAATTAAAAATCATGTTGTCCTAGTGAAGACTTGAAACGCTGAATTTTATATTTAAATCCTCTTATGTGACGATATAAATTTTCAACGTTGTGCTGCTTTCCTTGCAGCTTCTAATTTAATTCGTCAAGATGTCAAGATAAAATGTCAGGTCTGTTAAAAATGTAAGGCCTGATAGAAATTTTGCATCTACAATTTAATTTTCCAATTCCGTAGTGTCGGACTTCATTTCGTTTTTAAGAAAAATGGGAATCTCCTTCGTAGAGAGAATAAACGTCGCAAACAGTTTCCGGTGCTTAACCGACAAATATCGATGTGAAGTAAAAACACGTCCCCCTATGTAGCATTAACTACAAAAAATCACGAAAGTTTCTGTGCGTCAAATCGTCATTGTCCCCCTCTTATAATATTATCTAATTATTTTAACGACCACGCTCACGCGGCTAGACATTCATTTGACGTGAGGACTTTCCAGATAGAGCCTTTTGATGAACAACGCAATGCACCACAGAATACTTGATATTGTTTTGTTTTAAGAGTCCTACAAATCAAATTTCAGTTCCTATCATAGCTTTGGCTCTGTCAGTGACAATACAGAAACCTTTATAAAGTTCCCCATAGTCTGATACCACATTTACAGCTTCAAAAATTTCCGCATCCTAGTTTTACTATAGAAAGGAATAAGATCAAGCATCTTCTCTGCTACTCTGAAATCCTCTTAATACTTCTAACAAAAATTACAACGGGGCTGACGTCGGATAGTGCTTTCGTCCAGGCTGCGCGTATTAACAATTCCAGTTAATTAAACTTACCTGTAAAAAGACAATTCAGGACGCGGATAATTTAATTTTCGACACACTTGACAATGACAAATTATTTTCTTCTAGAAATCTAGAACATGTAGAATCTACTGCAATAATAATGGTACTCCCTCAAATCAGTTTTTGAACTACAGGAAATTCTTAGTAAAAATTTCATTTGATCTACCTAGTCTCTTGGTGAGTGGAACTAAGAACTAATGTTGAAAGTATATTTCATTACGAATGCGCCAGCAGATCGAAATAAATCGCCAAATTTGTTTTAAAAGATCTCATTATTATTGTAATAGATTGTACATATACCAAAACTTCTTACGTGTAATGACCGGTATATTAATCAATACGTGCGTAGAATAGTAAGCAACTTCCTTTACATTTTGGTATGGAATGGCAAAGAAATATATATACAGGGTGATTTAGAACTTATCTAAAAAAAATTTTTGAGTGTACAAGAGACCCTTACAAATACAATTTTGTAAAAAAAATCAAAAAACGAAATCGACCAGACAAAAAACGGAAAGAAATGCTCAAGGAAAGAAATAAATAACATTTTATAACGCCGATTTTAATACAATTAATTTAACTGCTTTCGCTGCTATTGTTATTAATTATTAAAAGATTTAATTTGAGGTTTCAATTAATAGAATAGTTTGACATACCTGACTTTACAACAACATATTGGGCCCGTCAATAGTATATATCCACTTCGGTGTGATACCCTTCATTTTTTAAATATCTCCACAAAAAGAATTCCAAATGATTTAAAGTCAAGAGATCATGGCGGCCACGATACCAGTCCTCCTCGTCCAATCCCTTGGTATTAATGCTTGAACACGCTGTACATGGTACAGATATAATTGAGTTTCGTTTATGATACGCCACATTGCAATACATCCATTTCTTCCACGATTCGGTTTCAGATATCTCTTGCATTGTACTGCACTTGCACTCACTGCACGCTGCGGAAAAAGTAGCTGCATTTGGCATATGTTTACCGGGAAATCGTTCTGCTAAAGCATTTTCATATCGTCATAAATTAAAACGATATCCATCAATTCCAAGTTGCTACTATACACGTAAGCCATTTTTGACACTTGAAAACCTAATGTAAAGACTGGCGTCACAAAAACTTTAGTGTCTACAAAAATTAATCGGATTTCAATATTGGGAATCGCCTGTCTAGAGACTACAGTGGCCCAGCGATGTAAAGGTTTAAAATACTACTACTAAATCTTCAATAATGTTTTATTCGGAAACCATAAGGATTTTACAATTTTTTTTACAATATTGACTCCATTTTTCATGACGCATCTATTCAAAAGTCTGAAACACCCTGTATTTAATATATCGTATAATACCTAGTATACCTGGTCTAAATAAGTGTTAGTAAGTATGATTTTATTTAAATTATAATTACAATATATTACCATATGGTATTTATGCTAGAATTCATTAATTAATTTGTGCCAAACACTATTGTAAACCTGCATATTACTATACAGTATGCGCCAAAAGTATGGAATAAATTCAATAAAAACGAAACAATTATTTTTTGGAAAAAATCCTCGAACAGGTCGAGTTTTAATTTAAAACATACATATTTTAGCGTAAAATGCGATTTTCAAATGTCATTTGTTTTCGAGTAATGACGTCATCGATTTTTTTTTAAATGGCAACACCATATTTTTTCCTTGATTCTGAAAGATCGTTTAATTCTCTATCAGACAGTACTAAAATTTTGCCCTCTTACATAGGAAAGTTTTCGAGTAAATGACGATTGAATGTTAGAAAACGTAAATTTTATCCATAAAAAGTAACAATTCTGAGGTATGTAAAATAAAATACAATTGATTAAATTTTATACTTAAATTAAATGTTCGAATTGCCATCCACCAACTTCTTGACAATGCACAAGTCTGTGAAGAAATTCTTCTTGCACATTATGAATGATTTCTGGGGTAACTCTGCGTATTTCGTCCCGAATGCGATTTTGAAGTTCTTCTAAATTACGTGGTTTATTAATGTACACTTTTGACTTCAAGTATCTCCATAAAAAATAGTCAAGAGGTGTAAGATCTGGCGATCTTGCAGGCCATTCTATCGGTCCGCGTCTGCCGATCCACCTCCCAGGAAAACAGTTGTCCAAAAAATCTCGTACAAGGCGCGCATAGTGCGGAGGTGCACCGTCTTGCTGAAACCATATGGTATCGTCAGGAATGTCAGGGTCATTATCGTTAGGAAAAATTACTGCAAGGACTGGAACAAGGTCATTTTCTAGAAACTCTAAATATCTTTGTCCTGTAAGGGTTCCTTCAAAGAAGAAAGGCCCTACTATTCTGTCGTCAACTATTCCAGCCCACACATTTAATTTCTGAGAGTGTTGGGTATGTGCCTCTGCCATCCAATGAGGATTTTCCCGACTCCAATATCTGCAAGTTTGACGGTTTACTGTACCATTCAGTCAAAATGTGGCCTCATCTGAAAAAAGTATTTGCCGGTGTAAAATTCCATTTCCTTGACATAAATCCATTAGAATTTCGCAAAAGTGTAAGCGGCGATCGGGATCATCTTCATTGAGTTCCTGCACAAGTTGAATTTTGTAGGGATGATATTTTTCCTTCCTCAAGATACGTAGCACTGTGCTTTGACTAGTGTCATTGTTTAATGCAACCAATCGTGAAGAATTATGAGGATTATCCACCATACTTATCAAAATGTTCTGTTTCTGATTTTCATTAATGCTTGGACGTCCAGGTTTTGGAATATTTACAACATTGCCAGTTTCTCTAAATTTAGACTCTACCTTACTGACTGTTGATTGGCTGATAGGGCGATCTGGATATTTTTCATTAAACAAATCGCAAACGTCCTGCTGAGTTCTAGTCATATTCCCGCATCTGATAAGAATTAAAATTTCAATTCTTTGAGTAACAGTTAAATGTGCCGTAATACTTTAAATTGAATAATAATTTCTATGTCGCTTACAATACTTATTAGAAAGGCGGTGTGACAATGACACTTTGCAAAGATTTTCACCTACGTGATCCATAAAAGAACTATGGAATTCGAAAAACTAAACTTGATAACGTTTTTGCTTTATTTTAATTGATTTACGTTTTCTAACATTCAATCGTCATTTACTCGAAAACTTCCCTATGTAAGAGGGCAAAATTTTAGTACTGTCTGATAGAGAATTAAACGATCTTTCAGAATCAAGGAAAAAAATATGGTGTTGCCATTTAAAAAAAATGGATGACGTCATTACTCGAAAACAAATGACATTTGAAAATCGCATTTTACGCTAAAATATGTATTTTTTAAATTAAAAATCGACCTGTTCCAGGATTTTTCCCAAAAAATAATTGTTTCGTTTTTATTGAATTTATTCCATACTTTTGGCGCATACTGTATAATGAATATATGGTAACTATCCACAACGCTAATCTCCATATCAATCCTTCCAGTCGCCCAGACTTATAACTAGTAAGACGTTCTCTGGATGCTTCAAAGTGTAAACAATTATATATCATTTTGGTTAAATTACTAATACAAAGATAATGTACGCATGGCTTCCAATTAATTTTCTTGACACAAATCGCATACATTTACTAATGTGAATAATAAATACATTTCACATTTTTGTTTCGCTTATTTCATTATGATAGATAATAACGTCTGCCGCAAGCCCTACACTCCTGTTCTATAACTGTCAACTCAGACCAATCTAGTTAGCCGTGCATTACGTTTGACGTAGAGCTGATGTACATGTACATATTCAATTGTTTCCAATGCTGAACGTATATGCTTTAGTCGACTGTCTCCTGCTGCATTGTCTTGCATTCCACTTTTGTCACATGCAGCGCATACTTGATTAAATTCCTTACCTTTTACATAGCTTTGTACGGTTACGGTTACATTACATTTCCTGTATTTGAGACGTAACGCTGTTTCCCCTTGATACGGCGTCCGCTTTGTGTTTATTATTCTCTTTCTTTGTCTCTCGTCCTCCGAGTAACGTGAATAGAGTGGAATTTTGTTGTAGTAGGCTCTGCAACAGGTATCGACCCCTTTTAGGTCGAAAAACTGTTTATGGAGTAGGGCTTTTACGCTCGCTCGCGATCTAGATAGGACACTCCGAAAAATAGAAATTCATTTCAAGCAAAATTTTTATAAATATATTGAATTTGATATAGGCAATAAAATGAATCTCTAACGAAGAGTTCTCATTTTCGATTTCATTTATCAATGTCATTGAATCCATGCCACTAAGATGAAATAGTTTAATGTGAACATATATAATTAAATTCAAGACACTAGAAATAGTGTCTAAGAGGTTACACAAGTATAATGATATTAGTGGCGACTTTAAGGGTGGCTCACTGATGGTACATAAATTTTAAATTCACTTCTAGAGAGTGTTACAGAATGATGCTATGAAAATCTAAGGGCAGGCTCTATGTTTAAAAATAAAAAAACAGTTTATATAAACATGGGTCCGGAAATGCCTTGTTTTCGAGGTACAGGTTTAAAATTTTCTGTCTTAAATACTACAGTCTAATTTCTCGATACATTGTTCTTCGGGATATTCCAGGTGTTTGGCGTATTGTTTCACAGGCATTGGTAATGCATGTAACTAATGCATCTTCATTCGCTAGGTAGAATACACCAGTTGCTTTAGATGTCCCCAAAGATAGAAATCTCACGGATTTAAGTCGGGTGATCGGGGTAGCCAAGGAGTAAGCTAGGCCCGATCAATCCAGTTTACTTGGAATGTAATATTTAAATAGATAAATTTACATTGCGACTAAAATGAAAATGAAATGGATTTTCAACCGCTCAAAAATGTTCTTTGTGACAATTAAAAACACCAAATAAATTGCCGATCTTCTGCATTTTTTTTACTTAACCATTGACAATACTGCAGTCTGACTGAACAATCAGCTTGAGAGAGAGCTTGAACACTCTGTAGATGAAAAGAGTATAGCTGCTGCTCTTGGAGGATTCGCCATGCATTAACATAGTTATTCTCTAATTCATTTGTCAGACACCTTGTACTTATTGCAGAATTTTGTTCAACCGCTTGTAAAACATACTATCCACAAATATATGATCCCAGAAATCAAGGGTGCAAATTGTATATATCTTCAATTTTGCTTTTGTAGATATCGTTATTGCAGAAAACGATAGTTGTCGGGGGCTTTCAGCTTCAGCACTATGGGATGCTTTGTATTTTGTAGACGCTCAGGTACAGGTTCAGCATGGAATAGCTAATGACCACTGGATGTAGTTGATGCAATGTTTTGTCGGATTTGACAGATAAAACAGCTATTAGTTGTTGGTTATCTCACCTATGGCATACTGATGAGAGCTAACAAGTGACGAATAACTTTTGCTATAGGTTTTTCAGGTATAATTCAATGCTGGTCGGGGCATTAGCTCGCAGAATAGTTTTGTTTCCCGAAATTCCGCTTTTGCAATTATCGTTATTACCGAATGCGATAGACGTCGGAGGCTTTCAAAGGTTTCTAGGGCGTTGTACGACGCTTTGAGTTTTGTGGTCGCTCAGGTCCAGCATGGGAGTAGCTAATTACCTCCATATGTTGTTGCTATATTTTGCGTGCATATATGCTTCTGATTTCTCCGTTGACACATTGGTAATATTTTTTTCGCTTTCCATGCTCAATGAAAGCAATACATGTTCGGATATTTGACCAAATGCGGCTGAAAAATCGTTTCCGCAAAAATTGTACATTTATTTTATATCCTCATTTTATTTCATTTCATTTCTATTTTCTCGTTTAGAATTCTTCTAACAATTCCGTTGTAAGATTTTCATAATAGTTTTGTTTTAACTCTTTTTGGAACACTATTGTTTTTCTAATAAGAAAAAATATTCAAAATGCATTATAAAAAAATATAATATTATGTACATCTTTATTATCTTCCAATCCAACAACATTGTTTCATAAACACGTTTTATTCTGCTCCGCCACAATAAAAATAAAAAATAAAAACGTTTAATAAATTTATTATTGTAATAGGCAAAAGTCAGACAGTGAGACATTTTTAAATTTCTCTAGTGCAATATTAACGTGTGAAATAGACCCCAACCAACCTTCATAACCTCCATTTTAGTTAAGTACTAAAGTGACAAACTATTATTATTACATACTTAGATTCATAACCATGTTATTTGGAAAAACGTTTGTCCTGGACAATTTCGTGGAAAAATAAGCCTAAAAACGGTATTTAAAAATTTAGTACAGCCACGCCTCCACAAAACGGTCTCTGCCACAGCGTAGACGCTAAATACAGCAGTGTGATTTAATTCATATCTGTATACGATTTCCGTGCTTTCGGAGAAAACAGGATATACGAGCACGTTAAAATGTTATGTAGGGCGATGAAACGCGAGTAAAGGAAGCATTGCAACATTGTTTCTTTATCAAGACTTTAATGTAAGTTTAATGAAAAATATATGTAGGTTTTAATTCGTGGAAAAATTTGAAATGTAAAAGTGTAAAGAAACAGTTAAATATTTTCTATTAAGCTGCCAGAATCTATACAGGGCGCTTAGAAAATCAAACGTAAAACAAACTTACATTTTGATTTATTGTATTCAGCGCTTCATTCCGATTCGAAATAACATATTCTGTATTTTCTTCTACCATTTGCGTGATGTAGAGTGTTGGTTGAGGCATTTATATTTTTATTTTTGCTATCTGACTTTACTACATTAAATTGCCTATTTTATTCTGAAAACATAATAAATAAGGATCTTTTTTAAATGTTTAAGGAAAAATTAAATCAATATCATTATTCATTACTTTCACTTATTATTTTTCAAATTAAAAACAAGTAGCTTGATGTGAAATCAATGGCATAATTTTATAAGTACCTCAAGTAAAACCATCTATCTGGTACCCAACAGCATTGTCGCCGTAATTGTCACGAGCGGATCAATATTGTAAACAAAGGAATAAGTTACGTTTACGATACCGTAAGTTTACCACAACACCACTAATAATTATAGTATTACCTACACAGTATATGCACTATGTATCTACAAGGTGTAACAGTAGTAAGTATTGTGAGCTTGTAAAACAAGTCGAAAAATTACGAAAACCTTAGTACAACTTTTGTCAGTGGCGGCTCCTAAGGGAGATACGCTCACATAAAGGGGTAACCTCAGAAACAGTTTTTAATGCGTAACATCTAAACAGTTCAACATTAAGTCACGAAATTTTGGTGGGATATTAACCTTGACGTGCTTAATAAGTCTCATTAACTACATTTCAAAATTTTGTACAGGGGCGGAAGAAAATGCAAAGCTCTGGTACTAATTCAATCATATCTTTTGTAGTTAATTTTTTCTAGTTCTAATTATTATTATTATTATTAAGTATTTAACATAAAAATGTACTCTTGTTAAATTTCAATGGGATGTACCGTTATTCAGTAAATTCGATTTCAATCATTCCTAACGTGACCCACATTTAACATCCAATACATAGCCAAAAATTAATTGCAGTGTGACATGAAAAAAACTAGTCTGACAGTTAACAGAAATGTCAAGTATTTTTAGATTGAAAATTGTATTATTTGAGTCTACGCAGTGCCATTTTATAGTGAACAAAAATAGATAAAAATTATTTAAAAATGCAACCGTATACATATTCTGAGTATGTAGATATGCTTTTGACGTTAGGTGGAGTGTCATGGGAGCGCAAGAGCAGCCTCACACCGATATGGTATAAAGTTCCCTAATAGAAATGTACCCAATTATAAAATATTTCTTTGCACCGAAAGGCGCTGTTTTTATGTTATTTATATTACGGTATTTTTATTTGTACTATTGTTTTTAATTGTTACTGTTAGGAGTGTTAAAAATACTTGACATATTTGTTAACTGTCAGATTATTATAGAAATTATTTTTGCTACATCTAAGTTAAAAACAAAATGACATCTGGTCACGATAGTATTCCATCTTTTTTGTTAAGGATTGTGCACATGTATTAGCCAAACCACTCTCAATTATTTATAATTTATCTTTAAAACTGCTTCCAGAGTTATGGAAATTATCTAGATTGTGTCCTATTTTCAAAAGTGGAAATAGATCTGTTATAAATAATTACAGACCGATATCTATTCTCTGCAATTTCTCAAAAATTTTCGAGATCGTGCTGTACAATCGTATTTATCCAGTATTCAAAAGATTAGTAACACCAGACCAGCACGGATTTATGGAGAAGCGATCTACCACTTCGAATTTGTGTAGCATAACTCAGTATATTGCCAATGAACTTGATAATCAAGGGCAGGTAGATGTTATATATACTGATTTTACAAAAGCCTTCGATCGCATTAATCATGGACTTCTTCTGCATAAAGGTACTTGGATTTGGCCCTGACTTATGTAATTTTTAGATCATATCTTTATAACAGAAGACAATTTGTAGCGTACTTTGGTCACAAATCAACAGTTTTTAGCCACTTCTGGTATACCACAGGGTTCAAATCTGGGACCATTGCTTTTTGTATTATTTATTAATGATATTGTTAATGTAATAATTTGTGGGGAACTATTATTTGCAGATGATTTAAAGGTGTTTTCTATGACTGATTGCACAATATTACAAAGGCAATTATGTGAATTACAAAAGTATTGTAATAATAATTATCTTAATTTAAATGTAAATAAATGTAAAATAGTAACTTACACCCGTAAATTTAATCCAGTTATTTATGACTATATTTTAAATGATGTAATATTGGAACGTTCCGACACCATAAAAGATTTAGGAGTTGTATTTGATTGTAGACTAAGCTTCTCTAACCATGTTGAGTACGCTACAGATGCAGCTTTGAGGATGCTGGGTTTCATAATTAGAAATTGTCAAGAATTCTCTGATGAGGTAGCTTTAAAAACTCTTTATTGTTCTTTTATAAGGTCTAAACTTGAGTACTGTTCGCTTGTCAGGTATATTATGGTAATCATAAATGCACAATTGAGAGTGTACAGCGAAGGTTTCTTAAGTTTTTATCTTTAAAAACTGATAACTTTTATCCAGAGAGAGGATATGATCATTCCATATTACTTAACAGATTTAATTTTGTATCGCTGGAGTTACGTCGTGTTATTAATAGTTTAAAAATCCTTTTTAATCTATTTCACAATGATTTGGATTGTCCGTTACTATTAAGATATTTCTGTTTCCAAGTTCCGAGAATAACCAGGCAAAATTTAACATTTTATTGTCAAGCTGCTAGAACAAACATAATTTTAAAATCTCCGGTATATGTTATGTGCAGGAACTTTAATTTGATATCTGACACCTGTGACATCAATTATAGTACTCTTTCACAAATTATTAATTGTGCTAATATTAAACTCAGCACCTAAAACTTGATAGCCATATATACATTTATACATATATTTGTATACTTATTTATAGTGTACTTTTTTTTGTTGTTGTATAATTCTAGTACTTTTTTATATTTGTCCTGTAATTGGATTTATAATCTGTTGGGCAATAAACTTATTATTATTATTATTATTATTATTATTATTATTATTATTATTATTATTATTATTAGTTGTTTTCATGGCGCACTGCAATTTATTAATTTATTTGCCTATGGGAACAAATTAAACGCTCGTTAAATTATCGGAAAATCTCGCGAATACACGATACATTAAGAAATGTTTGGTAAACATAATAACTGTTCGGTTAAAATTATAAATTCTCAGTGAAAAATGTATTCGCAAACTGGAAATAATAGTTGCACGAGGGAAAAATACATGTTCGATAAAAACAACAAATGCTCTCTAAACATATAAATGTCTTCATCACAAATAATACTTGCTAGTTAAAAATAATAAATGCTCGGTAAAGATATTAATTGCTCAATAAAACTATTCATCGCCGGATAAGAATATTAAAAACTGTAAGAATATTAAATACTCGGTAAAAATATTTTCGAGTCAGAAACTAGAAAAAATTAACTACTAAAAAGATATGATTAAATTTGTCCCTGAGTCTTGCATTTTTTCACGCCCCTGTAGAAAATTTTGAAATGTATTTTATGAGACTTATTAAACACCTCAAGGTTAATATCTCACCAAAATTTCAAGACTTAATGTTGAACCGTTTTGATGTTACGCATTAAAAACTGTTGCTGAGGTTACCCCTTTAAGTGAGCGTATCTGCCTTAGGAGCCGCCACTGACAAAAGTTGTACTAAGGTTTTCGTAATTGTTCGACTTGTTTTACAAGCTCACAAGTTTTGAATACTTACTACTAGTACATCTTGTATAACCCACAAATGCCATAAAAACGCAAAAATACAAAAAACAAGCGCCTGTTTACATCACCAATACCGTAACCTGCACCTCAATCCACGGAAACAACACTGAACGGCACGTAACGTCACACCAATGATATCGCGTTTTCGACCACGTGGTTTTGTTTAAATTCTATGGCAATTTATTGCCGCCAGACACATGTTCTGACCTATCAATATGTTTGAAAGACTATCCTGTAATGCATATCAAAATAAAATTCATGCAACTTCCCCATTATCCATATTATTATGTATTTTATTAATAAGAATATTTTTAACATGTACATGATGGTACTTACTAAACTAATAGGTATTAACAATATTTTAAAATCTTTAGAGAGCATAGATGAAGTTCATTACACTTTCACGAGCTATATATAGTGACAGTAATTTTATATCTGTAAAGTTCTCTGAACCACGTTTTCTTCTATCTGGAGTAAAAGCATCACGTGCCGTCCAATTTTATTCCCGGACTTATAGAGACTTGATTAGGGATGGGAAGGAACGAGCGTCCTCCGAGGAATTCCGTCCACCCAACATTTATGAAGCAGGGCAGACGCGCCGTTATTTTTCCACGGACGAGAAAACTAAGGATAACTCTCTGCTTCAGTTGACGAAAGACTCAAACGTCTGTGACAAATTGGTCACCATTTACAAGATTTCCGTCATGCTTTGTAACGTCAAACCATACATTTAACCTAGTCAACAGATTTAGAAAAACTTTATTCGTCGGTAAAATACACCGATTTATTCGACTTATCGGAGAACTCTTAAATAAAAAAGTTATTAAAATATTTGTAATTTGTTAGATTTTCCATTTACATTATATTGTTAATGTATCGTATAAATAATGTAGTTATCAAAAGCCATTAAAGATATTTATACCTATAAATTATAAAATATATCAAGTATTATGGCATCAGTCATTTAACTGAAGAAGAGGTAAATTGTGCTGCTAGGAAACTCAAAAATAAAGTGACTTGCGAACCGGACTAGTTGTGTTTTTGTCAAAGATTGTGATGATGCATTTACCTTCCCATTGTCTATCATCTTTAATTTGTCGTTATAACAAAGTGTATTCCCTGGACGTAAGCCAGTTTTTGTCTTATACTTAAAGCCGGTGACTCTACGAATATTGAAAGCTACAGAGTCATTACTAACGGCCGGTTTCATAATAAGACCGTTAAAGTCACTTTAACTAAAGGACACTTTAAAATAAAGTTGCCTTTAAATCTGTTTGGGTTTCATAAACGTTTCTATTAGTTACTTTAACTAAAGACCAAAACGTCATATTTATTATGTTGTGGGAGGTTGATTTTGCCTATTCCTGTCATAGTCCATGCCATGGTCCATGCACTATGCAACCCGAAAAAAGCGGGCCAATTTCGATGTTATGAACATTTATAGGTTAAATTTCATTAGCGTTTGTCTTTGTACTTATAAAAACTCATATTTTTAAGCGTGCTTTCTGGAACGTGTTTTAGTATCTTGTCGATTTATTTTTCTTGTTAATATGGAGATTTAGACATAAAATTAAAGGTGGCAGAACTAATGAGAAAACAAATGTAGTTTATGTACCTAATGCAATATAATAAATATCTAATAAGTCTCACGGTGTTTCAATTTTTTCTTACATGTTGCAAGTTTGGATTGTATCTACAGCAGAACACAAATACAACAATGTTAAAAATAAACTTGGGTATATAAAAAAATAAGTAGTAAAATTCTAAGTAAAAATAATATAGATTTATTAAGCACATCAGTATTTATGTAAACAATAATGTCCTTGTATATTTAATAAATATGATGCTTTGTAGTAAATCTTTATTTTATAATACATATGAGAATAAAATTTGTTATACCTACATGAATTTCAGTATCACGTTTGAAAAATAAATTCATTCATACAATGAGAACATAATGAGTACCACTAAGTGTATAGTCTTGCAAAATGTGCATGTATTAACAAGTCTCTCACTTGCCTTCCATCATTATTTTCTACATTTCTTTCTTCAGGTTCTACATTTTCATCATCGAAATGGCATCTTCTGAAGAACTATAGCTGGGTGATAAGAAATATATTCTTTTTACTTTTTTCTATCAAGTAACTACACAAACGGTTACCAAAATATTAGGTTAGGTTCTACTTAAAGTCACATTACCGACGTTAAAGTCTCGAAAACGGCGCTTTAACTTTAAAGTGGCTTTAAACTTTAAATTTTTGTTATGAAACTACATTTTTAGTTTAAAGATCCTTATAAATTTAAAGTGACTTTAAATTTGATTATGAAACCGGCCGTTACTTATCTATTTTGCTAAAGTTGTCTGTGTATAACCACATCTACCCCCTCATAAGAAATATTATATCAGTTGACCACTGTGGATTTATGAAACAATAACCCATACTAATTTAATTTGTTTCGCTCTGTTTGTTTATGAAGCACTGGACAACTTAGGGCAAATGGACGCGGTATATATGGATTTCTGCAAATCATTTGATCGCGTAGATTACTTATTACTATTATCTAAATTAAGCGGTTATGGATTCTTCCACCATCGGCTCATTTTGTCTAATTGTTATCAATACGTCACGTATCATGGATTTAATTCCATTCCTTATTATTTAGTATCGTCTGGTGTTCCACAAGAGTCAAATTTAAGTCCGTTACCTTTTTGTCTGATTCTTAATGATCTCGATATTGTAATCGATTGTGTAATATTCAATTTAACTGTCAATAGTATTGAAACTGAAAATTATACAAATATACTGTTTTGTAGCAATATAATGGCGAATATTGCACAACCGATAAGATATAGGCATAAGGAAATATGTTTAAAATTCCATCCATCCAAAAATTGAAAAATATACAGAATGTTTCATTTGAAGTAAGTAAGTTGATGGGCACTTCCGGTGTAACTAGAACCTTATATGTGTCAATAATTGTTTATTCTCAATACAAGTGCATCTTTAAAAGTAGTGATGGGAATAATCGGCAAATTTCATAATCGGAATCTCCCAATTAGAAAGCTAATTATACATATAAATTATGAATATTGTAAATTGTGAGATCAAAATATTGGAAACAAATAAAAGCCGCCAAAGAATTATTTACTTTACTAAAGAGTACGGTACGTACATATATACAGAGCCTTCATAAATGATTAAAAGCCACGTGACCTACGCGCATATGCAACCAACATTGTACAGTTTATAGCAGGTTCATGAAAATCCCTAAACATCAGTGGATGTCAGTGGCGTGGATGAAGGGATTACTGATTTAAATAAATTTGTTTTTGAAATTGAGTACATAACCTAATAAATTGTTCGATTACTGAAATTTAATGCATTAAATTTAATATTACATAGTTACTGACGAAAAAAAAAGTTTATTTGTTTTGTTTGAAATGTTTTTAACTTTATTAGAGAGAAAACTACCAATCTTCTTTTGTTAATAAACAAATTGAAATTTTTATGAAAACAAAGTGTATAATGTGAACACAACTGATTTTTTTATTGTATTCCAGGGTGAAAGAAACATATTTTACTGTATTAAGATTTATTTACAATATTTGGGATAAAAACATTACATATTGTTGTGTTACAAATAATTTATTTGTGCATTTCTTAGTTATTTATCTTTGCTTGGATATTTTGCCACTTGAATAAAAATTAACAAATTATAATTACATGTTGTGTTCAAAATGGCGCCCTTCACTTGCTATGCATAAATTTACCCTCCTGTGCATATTTTAAATACATTTTGTAGTTCGATCTAAAAATTGAATTGTTGGTCTAGCAGTGTGTGCAGTTGCTCCATTGGGCTGAAAGTAACCTACTTGCAGCTCGTCATCATGTAACTGTTCTAAAAATGGCTCTAAAATAAGGGTTCGATATCTTTTAGCATTTGTAGTTTTGTAGAAGTATATAATCCCTACTATACGTCTTCTTGATATCGCTGTCCAAACACCAACTTTTACGGGATGTAAACTGGTTTCTACAAATGTATGAGGATCTTCTGCGGTCCAGGTTCTATAATTTTGGTTATTTACATAACCAGATAAATGATTAGGTACGATTAAATTAGTATTATTTACTTTGAAAAATGAGTCCATCATTCTAAAGAAAATCTGTGACATGGAATTATTTTCAAATATGAGTAGATAACCTTACCACAGGTAAATTATCCAAAAGAGGTTTTAGGGTACCGCAAACCTAGGGCAGCATTTATACAGGGTGTTAAAGAGTGTAAAATATTTCAGGAGGTAATAGTATGAACCAAAATAAGCACAAAAGTCTATGTAAATAAACATGGGTCCGCAAAGTAACGGTTGCGGAGATATGAACCACTATTCGTTTTTCAAACATTTTATTTTATTAGAAATAAACGGACAAAGGAAGCTTTTAACAAACAAAAAAACAAAGTTACAGAAGTTGTTCAAAGTGCCCTCCGTCCATTTCCAAGCAGGCACGACATCTTCGTCTCAACGATAATAATAATAATAATATCTCTACCCCTCATTCTAATCACAGGGATTAGCCCAGAAGTCGGAGACTTGTGCGGGAGAGGGGGCGGCAAAGCTTCCTTTGTCGGTTTATTCCTAATAAAATAAAATGTTTGAAAACGAATAGTGGTCCATATCTCCCCAACCGTTACTTTGCGGACCCATGTTTATTTACATAGATTTTTCTGCTTCTTTGGTTCAAACTATTACCCCTTGAAACATTTTACACTCTTTTTAACACCCTGTAGATAATACATTTCATACTGAAAATAAATCTAGGTAGTATACCTATATATATCTTATTAGCATGAAGTAAAAACGAGGATCCATAGATTTATTAACAATATTTGTTTTTGTTTTGTTTTATATCATTATAATCAATTTGCTTACATCAAGTATTGTATTCATTGGGTACATGTGGAGTCAACTGCTGAAAACACTGCTGGTGTTTCAAAAGGATATGGCAATATTACTAGGGCTGATAGAACATTAAAAAATAAGTGGGGTTTTCTTCATAAGCGTATGTGATATACAGGGCGTGTAAGTAAATTTAAAAAAGTTTTGGATGTAATATTTTTAAAAATTATCGTACCGTACACGCCATGTATCTCAAAAATTAGTGGCTCTAGGACAGTTTATTAAGCAAACCACACTTATTTTTCAATGTTCTATAAGAAGTAGTAATATCGTCATGCCTTTTTGAAACACTCTTTGTATATTTCTCTTCCCTATCGTTCTCAGACGTAATTCCTAAAATTAGTTATTATTAATTATACAAATTATCAAATTAAATATGTAACACCTTAATCACATAAGTGCTTGAGTTGATATTAATCGATCCATTTTTACCCATTTCTGAGTGATAAAATAGGGCCGATCAAACATGTTTAATGCACCTGACACAATTACTGAATCATAAACAGATTTCTCACTGGTTCAAATCTGTAATACGAACATGATTTTTTACTTGAATGTTCATAGACTTATCGTCTAGTAGCTTTATGACATGGATACAATATAAAAGTCAAATTGTACTATTGTATTACAACAGAAACGGTTATCGACATTAAAGATCGCAATTTTTTATGAATAACACCACATATCGTCAGATTATCTTGGTGGCCCACTCAGTGATAATATTTTAATCGGGATAATATATTGTTAATCTTCAAATCTGTCGAAAAAACATGTTCTTCTTATCGAAGAAATTAAAAAATCTCGACCTGTAGTGTTGATATTTCTCCAGATAAACAAGGACAATAGCACTAGTACTGTGAATTATTGGCCAAACAAAGAAAATGTGTGGATGTTATCTATGTATACTACGCTTGAAACACGTTCGCTAATCAAATCTAAATGAGGCGGCAACACAAACAGTACTTACTTGCCTGTCCTCCTGAGGCCATGTTAATGGATTGTATCCTAAATCCAGTCCTAAACAAGCGTGATTTGCTTAAAACTTCTGGGTCCATTCGTTCTAAATTAAATTTCATAGATTTAGTACCTAGTTTTCGACATATCACACGACTTGAGATTACTGAGATGTTAATAATAAATCTCCTAAACATTTTTAAAACCCTTCGGTATCCTTCGTAGTTGAAATTAAAGAATATCCACAGAGCATCAGAGGTAATACAGTACACAATATTTATGTGAAATTTAGAAAAGACAAGGCTTGACCTCTCGAATTGCAAGACAAGACAAGATTTAAAAAAGAAAGTCTTGAAGGAGAAGACAAAAAATATTGCTACTACAAGAAGTCTTGCAAATATAAGAAGGGGTAATATTAAAGTGAACATTGTTTTAAAAATAGGTATATATTTTATTTAAAGGATATATAGCGTACAAAATTATTTTTAAAATCAAAGATTGTTGAGTCTAGGTCCAGTTCTGAACTAAATTCACTGCCACTTGACTGAAGGGGCTCCGATTCTGTTTCGCCTATTTCATTCATTATTTATACATTTTTATGTATAACTGGCCATTTCTATACTTTACAAATCTACCAACCGATAACCGTCGACGATCGACCATATCGATAGTTACGTGTGAGCTCCGAACGGGACTGTAGCCGACAGAGAGTAATCACCTCTGTTAATAAAATCGTAATAAAGTTTCATTTCCTCATGCTAGGATATCCCAAAGTTGAGAGACGAGAAATTTACAAGACTCTCGCAAGACAAGACATGATCTTGTAAGATCGAACAAAAACAAGACTTTAAAGAAACTCTTGCCTTATTGTGCTTCTTCCGATAACCGTCGACGATCGACCATATCGATAGTTACGTGTGAGCTCCGAACGGGACTGTAGCCGACAGAGAGTAATCACCTCTGTTAATAAAATCGTAATAAAGTTTCATTTCCTCATTTGTATGTAAGATTCGTGCTAGAATCATGCTAGGATATCGCAAAGTTGAGAGACAAGAAATTTACAAGACTCTCGCAAGACAAGACATGATCTTGTAAGATCGAACAAAAACAAGACTTTAAAGAAACTCTTGCCTTATTGTGCAAAAAAAGACAAGACTTTTTCAAAATTTGAAAGGTTTCTCGTCTCAGCCAACACTACTCAAAATCAAAGTTCCTATACAAATAAATTAAATGCTGCTGTAATTTTTCTGGACATGAATGAATTTTCCACAATTTACATAACAATACATACAAGCACATTCTTGGTAGGTGTACTAGTCTACGCTATTTGTTTTAATTAAAAAACTGGAATCAGCGCATGTGGAACAAGTTAAAAGGTGACGAAAACAGTATAATTTTTTTCTCAAACTACCTAAGGGTGGAATTCATAGTCAGCACTTCACTTAAGTGTGACTTTTCATTTAAGGTATATTTAAATAAGATGCCCTTCAGTATTTTGTTTCATATCTAAACTTAATGCAAACGCATTCAAGTGTGATACAACTATTAGTAAGTTGCTACCCTGCATTTTTATCTTGTAAATTGCAAAGTTAAGTGCTCTATGAATTTCACCTCCCTTCAAAGTAATAATAATGATTAATAATAATAAAAACGGTATGATACTAATTTATGAAATTTCGGTCAGGTACTAAACTTTTTATGTGTACATAACAATATGCAGCAAAAAAGGTGGAGACTAAAATTAACTTTTATATTTTTATACATTATTTTTTCTAATCTCCGAATGGAAAATATGAAAATTCGATGTTTTTTACATACAAAAGGTACTTTTATTGAATATTGATAGGAGCATAAAGTTTCAGTTACCTGCCATGACCTTGCAGTTTTTTTCAAGACACACTAAAAACTTTATGCTGCTATCTAATGAGAGTTTAATTTTAAAGCATGTTATAGCATTTTCAACAATAAGAGTACCTTTTGCATGTAAAGAATATCAAATTTTCTTTTTCATTTCGAAATTAGAAAAATCCATGTTTAAAAACAAAGTGAACTTTGCCCTCTATCAAACTATTTTTCACATTCCTGATACAAATTTTAAAAGTTTTCTACTGCATATGTTAAGCAAAAAAATTCATGATTTAGTATTATGCTATTTTGAACATGTTTAATAAAAACCATTTTCGGGTCAGCCCTTTCAGGAGCTGTAGTTCCTTTATGAGGTTTTTGAGAAAATACCATACTAACGGCCGGTTTCATAATTAAATTTAAAGTAACTTTAAATTTTAAAGTAACTTTAAATTTAAAAGGATCTTTAAACTAAAATTGTAGTTTCATAACAATACTTTAAACTTTAAAGCCACTTTAAGGCTTACGGTGAGCGCTCTATCAAACGATATATAAGATCTGTTCCAACAACCGTCGAGAACTGGTTCAGAACCGTGAGAAATGTTTGACCAACACCGTCTTACGTCGCATTCGCCGAGAGTACATTAACAACTGAACTGACTGACTAATTCTGGACGGTTCGGAATCGATTCTTGCTGTGTTGGAACAAACCCATAGTTTTCGCTCAGTAACTCCTTAACGGATAATGATACAAATATGCGTTTTTTTAATATACTATAAATATTATTTTACGTCGACGCTGTGTTTTGAAATTTTGAAAAAGTGTAAAATTATTTTTTTAATGAATTTTGCATATTTTCAAAATTTCAAAACACAGCGTCGACGTAAAATAATATTTGTAGTCTATTAAAAAAAACCGCATATTTTTATCATTTTTCGTTGAGGAGTTACTGAGCGAAAACTATATCCCTTTGGATCAAGCGCTCACCGTAAACCTGAAAGTTAAAGCGCAGTGTTCGAGACTTTAACGTCAGTAATGTGACTTTAAGAGTGGGCAATGGTACCTGATATAAACGCCAAATTTAATGATTTTTTTTTTATGCACCGGAGATAAATAATGAAAATCTAACAAATTTCGGACTTGCACTACTATTCAAGGATTAATTCCTTTATTTTTTTATTTACTTTATATCAACGAGGTTTTTTTTAAATCAAATAAATAATTTTGCACCTATGTAGTTTAATCAAATTCGTATAGATGGCGCTGATGACCAGTTTTAAACTATTTTATTTAATTACGTCTATTAGACAAACCATATACAAGAAACCAGTGAAATCGGACTTCAGCAATATATTGCAGATTCTAAATCATGAATTGTTTAATTTTTTTATCCTATGAATCCAGAGATATCTCTAATAATCTTGTTAAACGGCTTAGCTCTCCCCACTATTCTGGATTGCAGGCTTGGAATCTAGTGGTATCAGAGCCGGCGGCGCCCATTTACGCTTACCTCGCGAATTTTACGTGAATTTTACAATTATATCATGTTTGTGGTAAAATTCGCAATTCGGTAATTCGGCAATAATTCGGTATTTATGTACTATTTCTTTTTATTTGTCTATACATATAATAATTAACTTAATATTGTATGTAATATAAATTAACCATAATGCTTCACAATGTATATTTTTCACAAGAATATATACTTATTAATAGAAAAGAAACAGCCACACAAAATAAATAACTATCTTCATCACTTTGTTGCTTACAGAAATCAATTATTATTGAATAAGAAGTGAATTGATTTTAAAAGTTTATAAATACACATTTTTATTTTCTAGTATTTAGCTTTTCACAAAATGCACAAATGTGCGAGAATATTTTTTAAGGTAGAAATACTAGTTTCAATTTTTTTTTAAAGTACACTGATCAGGGTCGTTCATAGGGTGTTGGCCGCCCGCGTGCAGACTCCATCTTGCCGTCTTTCTGTATATTTTACTATAAAATCCTAATTCTTCAAATAAAACCAAAATATTTATTTATATAAGTTTATTTGTTGTATAAACGAAATAAATAAAAAAACACGAACTAGGTATTAAGTACCTAAATTGTATGTCTTTTATTACATAAATTTTAATATAAAATATAAATATTCTTACTCAATAATAGAAACAACTTAACTGATATATGTTTTACAAAAAGTTGAACAACATTAAACAAATGTTTTACAACAGAAAACTTCAACGTACAAACTTACATGCGAATATAAAAAAATAACTAAAGAAATAATTTCTAAAAACTGAAAATAGTGGGTAATACCGCCTAACTATGTTATCAAAAATTTGGAAGAGAATTTGTTCTACAAAGTTTTGGCTTTTACTAGAAAATAAATTGTGACAGATAATACACAAAAAATATATATTATTTTTTTGAGTGAGGTATCTAGGTTAAGCCATTTATGCATGTTGATAATTAACATTAATTGCATCAGGAAAAGTAGTTTCGAAAATAACCCTTGACTGTTCCGTTTGGCGCAAGGGCTTATTTAATTAATCTTTATTATTTTTTCAGAAGTGTGGCAAAAAATAATATATTTTCATATGTCAAATTTTATTTTAATCGTTCGACGCTTTGTTGTTTTATAACCATTATTATTATTATTATATATTAAGAATATAGTGTGATTCACTGGTATATGCATTTCAGGGACGCCCTGTATTTTATGAGTAACAGTAGTAACACAACTATAGGTATATAATTTTCATTATATTTGTCAAATTATTTGATGTTAGTAACAAATAATATATAGTGTTACAACTGAGCTAATATTAAAATGGTCATGAATTGGAACAATATGTTAAGCATTATTAATTTTAACAGTCCGCGCGACGTCACGGACTATTCCTATTCCCGATATACCTATTTTACCTAATACGCCGAGCTTAAGTCCGAGTTCGACTCTGTCGAGCGTGTGTCATTTTACTGCAGCCCAGATAATTTATTGCTTCTAAGGACATGCCTCCCGGTGATGGTTACTTCCGCGACCGTATGTTTGACCAATGTGTCTACCATTGCCCACTCTTAAGTACAACCTAACCTAATATTACAAATGTAGCCTAATCAACAATAAATATTACGTACAATATTTGAAACAAAAATGTACGAACCAAAAATCTAAATTATTATTATGAGACACCTGATTTAACAATCTTAGCATTACTTCTATAGGAGCAAAATTCGTAGTTCTTCTTAGAGGGATATGGAAAAGTTCGCGTATTCTCGTATTTGTAGCAGGAATTTTGAAACATATTTGAGATTATTTGTTCAGTTCAGCAGAATTGGACATAGACTCAATAAACTTTGATGTTTTAAAATAATTTTATATATTGGATGTCCTTTAAATAAAATATATACCTACAATAGAAATGCGATTATTATTTTTTCACTTAATGTTTACTTTTTACGTCTTCTTATATTTGCAAAATTTCTTACCGTATTTCTTGTCTAGTCTCGAAATACCTTTTTTTAAAAACATGTCTTGTCTTGTAATTCGAGCGGTCAAGTCTTGCCTTGTCTTGCGACTTACGAGACCAAGACAAGGCCAATAAAAAACCAGACAAGATTGTCGAGACTAATGGAAATAGTAATATTTTAAATAAAATTTTATGTATGAAAATTACGTACAAATATAATTACTGATTCAACAGTAATTTAAGATAGAAGAAAGTAAGAGAAGATCAAAATAAGTTAGGTAAATGTATCTTTAAGGGCGCCGTATTCCTGAAAAGTGTTTTCTACAAATATAAATAATTTTAGACATTTAAGAACTGAATAATATAGAGTTTAGCAAATAACAAGGATGTTATTTCATGCCACCTGCAAATATTCAAAGGTACCGAAGTAAAATCAATATTTAACATCAGAAAGCGATCTATCCAATGAATTTTTAGGTACTGAAATCTTTCAAAATACGTATTTTTAAATTCAACTATATGTAAACATTGTTATAACATAAACTTACATAGTTCTGCATATAAGACTGTTCACTTTTGATGTCACTGAAAATAATTGTTAAAATATGGGGTTAGAATAGCGAAATTATGTGTGTCATATAAATGCATTTTAAAAGTTATTACATTATTTGAGGAAAGTTTAAATAGTAAAAGTGGATAAACAAAACATCAATAATTCTATTTTTGATATTACTTTTGCTCTACGAGTTTTATTTTTCGAGATTTCAGTACCTAAAAACACCACAAATTTGATCATTTTACGGCGAGAGATACGGGCACCTTAAATCGTTTGGAACAAATGCAATTCTTTGACACTTTCATGTTTTCAGATACGTTTTAAGAAATTGTATACTGTGAACTAGTAGTAGTAGTAGAGAAATTGACTGAAAATTGTGGTCTTAATTAATGTCATCGGAAACTGTATTAAATTGCTTTTCTATAATATCAAAATATCCCTTTCTGTTATTATTTTGTTTTAGGTCCAGAGAATAACTTTTTGTGCATCACTCTATATACAGGGTGAACCTTAAATAAGTACAAATATTTTAACCAGCAGTATAGTTTACTGTGTAGAACACATAATTAATAGTTGTTTTACAAAAAAAATCAGAAATAAAAAAGTGAAATTTTAAATAAATTTTGTAATTTTTCTGTAGAAAACTTGTTGAGGACCGCTGACTTTCATACATTTATGAGTCATAGCGCTTCAGATTGAATGTGTAGTTCGCAGTATTGCCAGTGTTACACAAATGTCTTTGCTTGAACAAACTTTTAATATATATGTTGTATGAAAATCATAGTTTTTCGTTATTATTCATTAAATATATTAAGGAAATTGTGTCTTGTGTCTCTTTCTAACAGTGTACAATGGCATTTAACTTGTGAAATGTGGATTACTGATTAAATAGTTAATTTTTTAACAAACAGGTAAGCTTGTGTGCACGTTTATGTATAATTTTTGAAGATTGGACATAGTAATATCACGTAATATCTTCCTAAATACTTTACGGTAGTATTTAACTTGCGGAAATTCATTTTTAATCGTTTATAGTAAGGTCAGTTAAGCAGTTAAAATGTATGTTAATATTGCTGCGTATCATACTACATACCCAACTTTACTGTACTTATGCTTCAAATAAGTATTTTTAAAATAGAATTAACCGTATTACTTTACTATTACGTTAAGGGAAACCTAATATTTATATTAGAGAAGATATGGCAACCTCGCAACAAATCATATAGTTCATTAGCTTGGTTAAGCAGCGGTCCTCAAAATGTGGGTATTTAAAAAATATATATCTCTGTAAATATTAGATATTTTTAAAAATGGCTTTCACTGATCTATATGACGAATTACACCAGCAGTTAAAATATTTGTACTTGTTTAAGGTTCACCATGTATAGGGTGAATTTTAAATAGTAACTACAAATATTTTAACCAGCGCTATAGTTCACTATGTGGAACACATAATTAATAGTTTATTTTACAAAAAAATAGGAATAAAAGTAAAATTTTAAATAAATGTTGTAATTTTTCAATCGAAAACTTGTTGAGGACCGCTGATCCGACTCCGGTACAGATATTTGTAAAAGTCATGGTAGATGTGTGTTCCACGGTGTTGCCAGTGTTACACTGATGTCTTGGACAAAGAACCAGTTTTTAAGTATGTCAAAGAATGATTGAAATATATTTATTTATGAAGATATTAAAGGCCGCCTCCTATCCTTTGCCATATCTCATCATTTAATTGAAAATATAAACCAAATTCCCAACTCACAGTCACAGTTGTCCAGAAGTTGGTCATTATCCATTTTTACTATGCTCCAGCTTATTTATCACAATACGTACTATCGGTATCACAGAATAAATAGCTAACGCCTATATTTTCTGTGGTATCACTCACTCACTATAATTAATTATCACTGCTTAACAAATATGCTTTTAGTGTATCAAATTTTTCACTGTTTATGTATTTTATGTTTATTTTTAAAATCTGTTTCACCCACTACAAAACTACGAGGTACAAAATGGTTAGCACTGACACGTTGTTTGAGGTTATGTGGCGAAATTAACTATAAAGTGTTGTTAGAAAATCATAGTTTTTTGTTATTCTTCATAAACTAATTTAAGAGAATAATTTGTGTATCTAACAGTGTACAATGGTATTAACTTGTGAAATGTGAATAACTGTTTAAAGTGTTGTTTTTTCAGCAAGTAGGTAAGCTTTTATGCACGTTTATGGATAATTTTTACAATCATTGAACAAAGTAACTTGTAACCTAAATAGTTTAATTGGCAGTATCGAACTTGCGGAAATTCATTTTTTAATTGTTTGTAATGGTAATGGTTAGTGAAGAAGTTTGAGTTAATACTATTACGTAGTGTACTACCTATACCAAGTTTACTTTACTTATTGCTAAAAACAAGTATTTTTAAATTAGAGTCAACCCCAAAAATTTACGTTGAAAAGTTAATCTTACAGACGATATGGCAAACTCGCCTTTCATATGGTTTAACAGATTACGTCAGTAGTCAAACTGATCAGCGGACCTCAAAATGTGGATATTTTAAAAATATATATCCGTAAATATTCTGACGCATCTACATGACGAACTACACCTGCAGTTAAAATATTTGCACTTATTTAAGGTTCACCCTGTATAAAATAACCAACATTAAAAAAAAACGTTAAGATAATATAATTAATACTTTATTCACTTTCATAGTATGTAATTGAGATATTATAAATTGTTCCATCTATCAATCTAAATATTTTCCTGGTAGAAGGAAGCAATCAGAATTCCTGGAATCGCTCGTTATCGGCAACATTGCAAGGCTTATGTCTTATTTTCAGAATAAGTCAATTATCGTCAAAATGTATCTATTCTGGTCTCTTTTATGATCGTTATTATGAGTTGATTATCTAGAAATCGACTTAAAAGGCTCATGAAAATTTGATTAGTGAAATCCCTTGAACAAATATACAGTTTTTACTCAGATGTGATCTACATTTTGAGTGTTATCTGCGAATGTTAGTTTTAGTTTATCCATATAGACAAGTAGGCACACTCACAAATGTTCAATTTAATACTAATTTATTTTTAATTAAAAAACAAAAATCTATGATTCTTTGAAGGTTAATTTTTTTGAGAAATGCTTTTTAGTTATTACTGAAATTGAATAATTGAAATAAATAATAAAAGTGTTATCAATTTTCCTTTACTGCAAATTAATTTAGATATGATAATATGACAAGTGTGTTGTTGCAAATTGGAATATGTCATAACTAAAGGATTTGTTTCCTATTTCAGCAACTTCAATATTTTATAGAAACATTGTGCCATTTAGGGTTTTTAAAGGATTTAGAGCAATGCTACGTTGTCAGATTTGCGATAAAAATTGATATGATTTTTGAAAAAAAAATACTTCGAAAAAAAATCACTAATCGCACAGTCCAGTCAAATGTTACAGGAATGTTTCAGGTTAAACTTAAATACAGTGTAGATAATTACTTAAGCAAATATATCTAAAAATTTGTCCCATACATTCCATATCTGACTGTATTAAATTATAGAATCTCTCAAAATTTAAAGAATGGTGTGATGGAAATAAGCTTCCCCTTAATGGCAAAAAATGTAGTGTGGTCTTTTACAACAGGAAAAAGGACCCTATTTGATATGCATACAGTATATATGGTATCACATTAGATCGTCCTGAGTATGTCAAAGACCTGGGAATTACTTTACAGAAAATTAACTTTTTACTTCCATGTTGAATCAGTTGTTCCAGCATCCTACAGAAATTTTGGATTCGTTATTAGAAACTCCAAGAGCTTCACTAATATTAGTATACTGTTTTTGCTTTTTTACACCTTCGTAAGATCTAGGTTAGAATATGCTTCGTTGATTCGGAATCCTGGATATGATACATAAAAAGATTTATTAGAAAACATTCATAGGCGTTTTTTAAAATATTGTTAGATATATGAATCCTATCGGCCTGGTGTTTATAAACATTATTGGGCTATATCGTCACCAAGCCCAAGCCGCCTCCTGTCAGCGGGTATTCATGATTCGTATCTGAACATGAGCGCTGCCTGGACTGAAAGGCCGCTGGTTATTTTGTAATTAGTGAAATAATTATAATCACATATAATTAATATTCGTGTATTACATGTGTAACGGTAGTGTTACTCAGTGAGTTGTATTTACTAGTCAAATCAGTAAATATACAAATGTTTATTTGTAATGTTTAACTTATGAGATGATTTATTAATGTAAATCTCAAGCTTGCGGGCGATTTATTACCCCTAAAGCTAACAATATGTATCTTATACAGTTGATGGATTTTATCCTCCCATCGGCATTTCTCACAATATATTAATTTCTAGATTTTCTGCAGAAAGTCTTGAAGTACGTAGGCAAAAAGCTATACCTATTATTTATCTTCAAAACTCTATAGACTATCCTCCAATATAAGAAAAGCTAACGTTAGCATTGCCACGTACTTCCTCTAGAAATATGAAGACGTTCTATTTGCCTATTCCGAGACCTTATATCGTACAAGTTTTCTCGGTTGCATTTCAGCTGTCATACCTGTAATGATTTACAAAGCAAAGCTGATTTGTTTTCTATAACTTATTTAGAATATAGAATTTGACATTCAATTTTAAATTGTATTGCTTTTTCATTGTGTTGATTTGTAGAGTTCACATTTTTCTTATGTTTTTTTTTGTAATTTATGCGTTGTTTATGTAATGTTGTAGTTTCCATCTTGTAATTGGTCACTTTTGGATGGTGTTATTCTGAAATAAAATAAAAATAAATAAGATATAAAAGATAAAGTGAAATATGAAATCAATGATCATTTTCGATGGAAAACTCTGTACAATGATTAACATATTAGCTCTAAATTATCATGTTCGTTGTTTATTTATTTATTTGTTCAACAAAAATAGATTTACATTACACAATATATACTTAATTATATATTTTTAGGTATTAATAATATTGTGTGAAACTAACTACTCTGTGGACAAAAGCCCCAACCAGCGTTGAATTACACCCACAATATCTACCCATATATTCCTTATTATTAGCTTTTGTAACATTTTTTACTGAATTAGAAAGGTATTTTAAGCTAATATAAATCAAATCTACAATTCCTATCAATGAAGTCATATGTATGTTCTCTGATACCAAACATCTAGGTATGCTAATGAACAATTCCACAGACAAAGCTCTATTCAATAATTATCTAAAGAAATTAATCTATCTAAATTTACTAACCTGCTTTAATGCAAACACTCTATAAATATCTAACTTCACTTTTGGCAGTGGGAACACGACAATTCAACCACAATAGATGTTTGGCATCAGAGAACATACATATGACTTCGTTGATAGGAATTGTAGGAGATTTGATTTATATTAGCTTAAAATACCTTTCTAATTTAGTAAAAAATAATACTACATACACAAAATAATAATACAAGGATAAAAATATACATACTTACAAAATGAAACATTGAATGGGAATGAGATTTACTATCTGTATCGTTTAGAAACATGTATCATAACTCATAGGAAGTTGTTTTTTTTTTTCAAATTCTGTTCCGCCGTTAGATAAGCTCGTGCTAAATTAAGTGACGTCAAACAACCAGACGACATATTTGCACTTGCGATCATTGTTGTCAAATTTAACAGTTTACGAGAAAGACAATAGCATGGAATTCACACTCAGATATGCCCGGCAGACACGCCCGGCAGTTACATCTGCCAATATATACCATGCAAGGAGACACGATCTACCTGTCCGCTGCCCGGTCCGTCCAGCTCATTGCCTTGTCCGCATGTGTGTGCCTGATGCGGGGCATGCCCGCCGGGTAGATCTGCCGGGCATATCTGAGTGTGAATTCCATGCTATTAAGTTTAAAGTAAATTTCTGCATCACCCGTGAGATGCCTACTGTTTTATTTTGCTGCGTTATTAAAGCAATACATTTAATTTTATTGTGTAGTTATAGGGAAGAAAAGGGATTTTGTACTAATCGGAGTTTTCTTATATTTCACACTCCATTACTTCGTAAATGTGACTATAAAGTAGGCCGTGACATAATTGTTGCGAAGACATTTGGATCCACCAAGACTGACCCAAACTAATTGAAAATCGCCACAGATCTGTACTGTCCCTTTCCATTAATAGCTTCCAATTTGTATCTTGCTAGAAGCTTTTATAATAAAATTTCCTAAGCCCTTCCCTATAGCCGGTATCAAAATGTCTGGGCGGAGACAATATTTCGAAAAAACAAAACATACCACTGAATTTTCTGTTTTTTGATGAAACAATTATGTAAACCACTAAATAAAAGTAAATTTTATACAATTTTATATTTTATATAATTCCTTATGGTAATTACAATTATATTAGGTACACTAACAGTAAATTATTTAGTTTAATAGGTTTACAGACCGATTTTAGTTAGAAAATTAGTTATTTCACCTGAACACTGAAAGTAATGAGAACAGATAGAAACAAATTTCATTTAAATTTTTAGTGATCAAAAATGTTTAGATCAAAATAACATTTCGCTTCTTTTATATATTTTTAGGTATTGACAATATTGTGTGAAACTAACTACTCAGCGGACTAAAGCCCCGACCAGCGTTGAATTACACCCACAATATCTACCCATATATTCTTTATTATTAGATTTTGTAACATTTTTTAGTATATTGGAAGGGTATTCGATAAAAAAATCTTTTGACAGCTCGAACAGACATTTAAATTTCGTTATTTTTCGTCATATGACACAGATCACCCAATCATTTAACCTTTAACCGATAGCATCATTCAGGGATGTTTTCAATCACTACGACATTATTTAAGTTTGACAGCTGCATATTTCAAATTTTTAATCCATTAACGCGTTAATTAAAGAAAAAAATCCAAAACAGTCACAAATACACGTGGGAAATATTTATGGAATTTTGCTGTGAACGAAAATACGAGTTAAATGAGCATAGAGGAGTAGAAGAACTGGCATTAATACTAAAACATAGGGCGGTCAATATGGGGAATAAAGATGGGACATAACTCAAAGAAGCAACAGCACAGTCTATTATAGTCCGTCGTCTTCACGTCGAGATCTCAGATTTTGTTTTTTTAGACGACTGCGCATTTAGCCGCGCACATTCGCGCGCTCAAGTGGCACGGTGATTTGTCAAGAAATAGATCTCCTCCCACTTCGTCGTGTACAAATGATTTTCATTGGTGTTCATTGCGCATTTAGCTGCAACCTCTGGAACCTTCACTCGACAAACTGTATAAACTGTGGCAACAGTAAAAACTCTGTGGGACATTGTGTGCAACTTTTTACAGGAGAAGTACTATAATGACTCTAAGATTATGATTGGCCCGTATAACAGCATAGTATTTAACCTTGCCCGAGATACCCGCGATGCAACATGAAGGAACTGCAAACGGATCCCTGTAATCGTAACACCAGTTAAGTAATTTTACCATATTCCTACTGTATAATTAGCGTGGAGAGGAGGCGAGGTAGTTGTCTGTCCCTTGGATTTTTTTAAAATCGAGAAAAATAACAATTGCTCTCCAACAAATCACATTGAATATAAACGGCCAGTAAAACGTGACAAGGCGGTTCAAAAAGGTGTACAAATAGTAAATGGTTGATCACCAATAGTGAAAGTTAAAGCTGCCTTGTACGTACGCCTTTCTCATAAACTGATATCGAAACGAGACGAACATATTACCTCACCACCACGGCAGTTCTTAAAACCTAATCGACACTGGAAAACGGAAACCGATAATTGATACAACAATGTCCCTGTTGGAAAAAATACTATCGATGGATGGACTAAATCGTCTGCTGAGACTACTGGTCTGAATGTAAAGGACAAAAAGATAACAAACTGAAGTAGTAATATTTCATCACAAAGTGAAATAATAAGTGAAACGTAAAAAGTTCGTATCATATTGTCAAAGGTGCAAGTTCTTCAATCAAGTTTGATCAAAAACATATTACCAGTTTACCAGCTTCTACTATAATCTTCATTACTTCGTTCGAGCAGCATAAATATTTTGAAATAAAATTATACAAAAGATATACCAGTATGCAGTATGAAAATATTAGTAAAAATCTTTCTATTTTAACTGTGTCCTATAATTTTCTTCTAAAGAGCCGATAGTGGACTATCCCTAAATAATGTAAAATAGCTGAGCATTTCATTAGTAAGAACTACTGAGCAATGACAAACTGAGAATTCAATTGGATGAGTATTTACAACTGTTCTAGGATCATTCAAATTTGAATCTAAAATAAGCCTTACTCGGCCAACGGCTTACTCCACTTTTTATAATAACCTGTATTCAATTTAGATATGTTAAGTTTCATAGACGAAATTATTAAATAATTCCAACTCTTGAATTAAAATTGGGCAACATGTTTGATGTTATCATACCATAAATCCACATCATCCTTGCCGGATGTTGTCGCTACCTACCGCAATCACAAACCCAAACCGAAAACACGGACTTAGTCCATCGCACTGGATTAGTTCATCCAATTTCATTGGACCCTGACCCAGGATAATTCCTTCTTTGTTTGCTGCTACTTATGCTTTGCGACAACAAATGAAGACGATGGCACTTCGGACGGAATAAGTAATTAACGTCCTAATTGATTTAATATGTAGGCGCGGTTCGATAAACCGCGATTAGAATTGCCGAGTTAAATGAAAATCTAGAATTCCATTAACTGCTCTGAATGGTTGGTAATTGTTCAATAAATTCATTAGTTCTGATAAAAGAAGGAAAGCTCAACTCTTACAGGTGGTATTTATTCGTTCAGTAATACCCAAATGGCTACGATTTTAGATTAGCTCGAATGGCTTTAAACCACTGCAACGTTTTATTTCTCAAAAAATGTAAAGAAAATTTACTATTTTCACTTTCAGTGATTATGAACAGCCTTTAGCACAGGCATATTACCAGTTGCCTCGAAAGATATTTCAGTTACTCCCATCTATAAAAAAGGCGATAAATTTGTTTTATCCAATTATAGACCTATCAGCTTGACTTCTATTATGTGTAAAATTATGAAGCGTAAAATATTGATAATTCTGTGATAGAGATACACCATTAGTTGTAAAAGTGAGAAAATAACATTTTTATGGAAAGCATCTAAGAATCCTCTACAATTTTCAAGACAAAATTCCAACTTTTGGGTTTCATCTCTTTCTTCTCGTGTTTAAAGAGATCTGGCTTTAAATGGTTTTACCTTTTGTCTTTTATAAATGCTTTGTAAACATGTTCTACTAATACCAAGTTTCATGGACCGTTTTCTCAGTGACAGCCTGATCCGTTTGCGTAACAAATCCATTGCTAACAGTACATACATCATCAAAGTTCTTTTTTTTGTATAAAGCCGGTAGCGGGAAATTTGGTAATCAATCTGAGAACTGTAGATTTGATCAAGACGGTATTTGTAAATATATTAAAACGTCTAATAACCACTGGAACTTTTAGTCCAACCATAACACTGAATTAAGTAAATCCGTTCTGTTAAAATAAGCATAATACCTTTTTTGCACGATCCGTCAATTTAACGTATCTACTGGTTGGATTAAAAGGAATAGTAATTTTTGTTTACAAATGCTAAGAAGTTGGTATGGGAATGGTAAGAACAATCACTTACCGATCGGAAGGGAGTAAGTTATAAAAAAAATTGATAGGTAATAATTCAAACGACTCCTGATTATTATTTCAAATATGATTGCCGCTGTTTATAAATTTCCAAGTTAATTGTATTTTTTTATCATTTTTGATAATTTGGCAAGCTTTAAAATTATAAATACCTACATAATTTATCATCCTGAACAACTTTTATATATAATAATGTTACCAAGGCTCACCTACCTTTTTGGATTGTGTTCCTGTTTACGTTGGAATTTATAATTGAAGCTCACCTACCTCGTTAGTTTGTAAATCACGTTTCTGTTTATGTTAGAATTTCAAATTTTTGTGATGCCTTTATTTTGACGTTTTCCGGAATATTCCAGGCTATATTCTATTTGTTTCTCACGTTCTCGAGATCTCAGAAACTTCGAGAACTGTAAAAACCTATATAAGCAGATCATTTTCGGCCGCTGGAGTCAGTTTATATTGAGCAGCCAAACGCGAGTGACTGAAACGTCAAAGTAAAGTGTTGACAGTTGTGAAATTGGTTTGAAGGATATTTCTTGTATTTATCAAGAGTGACAATAAAGATTGTTTGTCTACGTGACGTATTTCAACGATAACCTAATTTCGAGGTTACAATAACATTTTGCCGTTTCGCCTCTTTCAGAAAATGCACTTTACTGGGGAGAAAATAACTTTTTTAAATTTTCAAGGCATCCTTAAATTTTGATATGGCACAAATTAGTTTATATCCAAGCAGGGTTGAACCCCCAGAAAATAAAATTTTGTCTCTAATTTTTTTTTCTTTTTCGTCTATTGTTGTGTCAATCCGGGGACACACTGTTTATTGAAGAGTGTATTTCTCTGATATTTAATCTGGTACAATATTCATTCCAAGCCCAAATTATGTTAGTTAACAGTTTTAATCAGCACGCTACATCCTAACTTTATGAAATACATAAATTTATAATATTCAACTTCATTATCTTATAACATTACTAACAAGGAGTAGATGTGTTGCTAATTTATGTAGAAGTCTATCAAAATCCAGTCAGGGGGTAGATGATATTCGGAATTAAACCGATAAACGAAGACAGCAAATTGTAGGGTGACTTTATCAATAGATATTAGACAAAAATCGAGTTATTCAAAATTGCTCTTTAACTAAGCTACTTCACACAGTTAATACTTTTGTTATAATTTGACTTTGTTTTGAAGTTTTGCCTTTTTTGTGAATACTTAGTTCTATTTAGATTAGTATTTTAGTATGTAGGATTATATGCTCTCTTTCTATTTGATTACTACTTGTAGTTGCCCTATTATTGAATTTTTAATCTGTTGAGCATTGATGAGAATAAATAAATAATATTACAAGCATTGGATTTATAAGCCGATATCTGTTGGTGCCAAGGATTTTTGGACCATTGTCTAACGGCTCTTATAATGTAAACGAGCGCAGTAAACACAAACAAACAAAAAATTCAAAATTAATTACAACTATTATAGATATCGGTATCTTAACAGGCCACTTGCTTGGATTTTTCGCAATATTATCAGTTTCCAATGAATATTATCATGCCTATCTGCTCTAAAAATTATCTCGCGTCTAAAAATGTGTAATACAATGGGAAGTTGCATGAATTTTATATTGGTTTGAAATGTATTACAAGGTAAACTTTCAAACATATTGAAAGGTCAGAACATATGTCTGGCGGCAATAATCACATAATAATTAAAATATTAACATTAATAAATTGCCATAGAATGTAAACAAAACCACGTGATCGAAAACACTGTTATTATTGGTGTGACGTCAACGGCCGGAGTAACGCGGCCATCTTGCTTATGTTTCCGTAGATACTCACGGTGATCGTGACGTAAATAGGCATTGGTTTCTGAGTTTTTTGTGACATTACTGACATTTCTTTTGAACAAGTCATAGAAATGTCAATACTGTGTAAGGTAGTGACATGACTGAGGCTCTTTGAAAACTATAAAATAAATAAGGCGAACAGCCCTATAATTTGTTTTGTAAGGAGGATGTAAACATGTAAAGCAAAAGTAATAGATATCAAAAATAAAATTCTTTATGTTAGATCTGTTTATTCATTGTTACTATTCAAATTTTAGTAACATAAAACAATAAATTTTAAAAAGCCTTTGTAAGACACATTATTTTGCTGTTAACAATTATTTTCACATATTTGTAAATAAACGGAAACAATTTTGTATGTAGTATTAGGTTTATATTTTAACAATATTTACAAATATTCATTGCCATACACCACATTTTTCTAGTTTTTTTAAATTTTTGGCACGGAGAAATATTTTTTATTAGCCGCTGTACGGAAAGTATTTGTAATTGCACAATGCAATATTTCTTCCATTTTCCCGGTGATAATACACTTTCTGTGCTCATTCTACGAGTCTATTTTGCAAATTTTTCAACACCAGTGTCTGTTTAACACAATAACACTTAATAAATATCACATGTTATGTGATAAATATTACAAACGTCAAACTAACTCTTCTACCTAACCTAAACGTATGTACTGTACTGCGACTGCGTTGTTTTGGGCTTTACAGGTGACGTCACTGCGGCTGATGACGTCACAGATATTTAATATGGTGGCCTCCGTTTTCTGGAGGCGTGGTCAGACCAAAACTTTAAAAGCCGTTTTTGAGTTTATTTTTCCATCAAATTGTCTAGGACAAACGGCATTTCGATTAAAATAATACATTCTTTCATTTCCATGTATTTGAAAAAATCATGCAATTTCATTGCAGGATAAACAACTATTGTCACAAGTAATCATTATCTGAAACTTATATATGTATGTTTATTGGGTCATAAAATTTGTTGTGTTTTTATCTCTGGTTTCAATGATAAGACGGGTGAATTATTTTTAGATTTATTCTGGTTTTGACTAATGTCATAGAATAGCCCTAAATAGTCAGCCGAATTTCTAGCTTATGTCGGTTTAACTATTAGTTATTGAGTCATTATGGAACCTTCCGTTGAATCAAACAAAACAAATGTTGATGAATAGTGAGAACAATTTTGAAATGTTACTCTCTTCATCAAGTTGGCCTAGTTTGTGGAAAATACTGATAAACTATGTTAACCATCAAGGACTATAAAAATTTGAACCACGAGCTTTGAGGAGCCTAACACACTAACAAGTTAGATAGATATTTCTCCATGAAAATCAGCGTCTATGACTTACGTTAGATATAGTTTCGACCTGCGAACAGGTATGCCACTATTTTTCGCAACGTTATCATTGTAAAAACAATGAAAATTAATATTTTTCTTAATACTAATAGTACCTGATAGATATCAGATAATGATCGCTGCTGAATTTTATAAAAAGAACAATTTTACATCACAAATCCATTAGGATCGTTCATTAACAGCAGCAGCAATTCTAACATGAAAGCAGGAAATATTTATGTATATATAGAGTACTCAGTTTTAGATCTTTAAAATGTCAAGGAATGAAACCACAACTGAACGTTTCGTTAGCTCAAGTTACAGAACCATACAAGCGCAGCAGGCATCTTTATTAAAAGTTATAGAAGAAATGGTTATGGTATTTCCAAATGACATTTGGTTTGATCTATTTTTACACATCATATTTTACTTCGAAACTGATTTACTAATACAAAACATTACAACACGTGTGAGCAATAACAAGCAAAGTTACTGACTTATAACATTTCTGAGCTAGCGAGTTGCTCCAGTAACTGTGTCTATTTACTAAATCCATATAAACGAGTCTTTAGCGCGCTTGGTTCATCTGCAGCTGTACTGTCGGGCGGTATCTGGCCCACATAAGCTCGGTTTAGTAAATAGGTGAATTGCTAGAACAAATAGATAGCTATCTTCTGCATACTAGACTCGTATAAACATAAAGCTCATTTACACGAGTTTAGTAAAATGCAAGTTGCTGGAGCAAGTAGCTAGCTTCTGAATATTAGAATTATGTGAACATAGTTTCCAGTGGTTAGTAGAGTACTAGCGTCAGTAAATAAACCCAATTAAGTAAGTAAAGAGCAGTTCAATTTACTTGCCCAGTAGCTTATTCCAACCACGGAATTATCGAATGGAATGTGTCGAAGCTACTTTTCTACTCTGTTGCTAGCTTTTTGTGAACGTCTGTTTTCCAGTTGAGTGGTTAGTAGCAAATTATTTCAATTATTAGTAGCAGATTATTTCAATGTCAAAGTAGGATCAGTTTTTACAAATCATATTTCACTTTGAAACCGATTTACTAATAAGAAACATTATATACGAGTGAATAGTCACTGGCAAAATTACTGGCTTGTAACATTTTTTAAATAGTGACTTGCTTCAGTAACTATGCCTATTTACTAAACTCGTGTAAACGAGTCTATAAGCTCGAGTAGTTAATAGATTACTAACGCCAGTAAATTAAGCCAGTCAAGTAAGTAGAGAGCAGTTTAACTCCACTTACCCACTAGCTTACCCCCCACCACGGAATTGTGTCGAAGAAAGTCTACTATTCTGCTGCTATCTTCTTACGAATGCTTGTTTTCCAGTTGAGTGGTTAATAGCGAGTTACTTCATTTGGGACAATGGGATATGTACGGTATATCAATACATTGGTGTATTTATAATAGCTATATGTATAACAAGAGCGCAAAGTGCATAAGTGCGAAGCGGAGGGCATCACTATCCATGGGAGGAAATATAACTTAGCTCCTGTGTAATACATATGATACGATTATTCGCAGTGTTTTACAAGTACATGGAACGTTGTTAGGTTGCTTTTGGTTTACAAAATGAACAAACGTCCCAAAAGTGTATAATAATGTATTCCAAATATGATATTCTGGAAGAAGCAAACGTAGTTTCGTTAAATCTGTTACCGTTAAAGTCTCGTAAAAATAATTATGAAAAAGAGTACCAGCTATTTAAATGTTGGATGGAGACTAGGCAAATAAGAAAAATATGTGAAGAAGTGGTCCTATTTTATTTTCCGAAAAATGCACCGATTTGAAACCTTCAACATTGTGGAGCAAATACAGCATGTTGCGATCTACACTCCAAATTAAAGACAATATCGACATTAAGTTTCCTAAATTAGTAGCTTTTTAAAAAAAGAAATCTGCTGAATATAAAGCCAAGAAAGTCAATACTTTTTCAAGGGAGGATATTAACAAGTTTATTGCAGAAGCTCCAGATGAAACATACCTACATATGAAGGCAAGATGGATCGTTATGGTTGAATAATAAATAAAAACGTAACGCAGCATTTTTTATTAGAAAGTATATAAGAAATGACAATTTAGGCTGTTGCCATAAGTGCATTTTTTTTTCAGGTTGTGCTTATGATTGGAATTGCTGGAGCATGCCGTAGCGATGAATAAGTTAATATAGTACTTGAGGATGTCGGTGATAAAAGTGATATTTTGGTGGTGCAAATATCTGCCTCAAAAACTAATATCAAAAGGACATTTACAATAACAAATGAGATTGTAAGCGGAGTGTCTGTCTTGGATATGTATAGAAAATATATGGACTGTAGGTCCCCTAAAACATGTCATTCTAGATTTTTTGTAACTTATGCTAAAGGGAAATATACAAACCAGGTAATTGCCAAAAACACAATTGACAAAATTCCATACACAATAGTAATATTTTTAAATTTGGATGATTTGAAAGGCTATACTGGACACAGATTCCATCGTACTTCAGCTACGTTATTAGTCAATGCTGGAAGTGATATTCTCACTCATGGGGGATGGAGAACAAACGCAGTAGCAGAAGGGTACTTAGATGATTATATTTCTCAAAATGTGAGGTAGCGAGGCAAATAATTACGGGAGAAGTATTACTTCAAGTACTAAAAAAGATGGTCTTATTTTTGAAAATGTTGTTTCTGCCACAAGTACTTCATCAGAGACCACGAATTTGGAAAATAACAAACAGGAACTCATCTCCACCAGCAGGGCCACTATTTCTTCAGGGGGATTTGCATTAGTAATTTAACTAATTGTATCATAAACTTTAACAATGTTTAGTTATTGATGTTAATTTAAATCTCAATTTAAACTGTTTTCAATTTTTATAAATAAAAATAAGTACTAAAAAATCTGTTTGAAAGAAAAGCATTATTATACATTTTTAGGAAGTTTGTGTATCAATAAAGGAAGTCTATACTATTACAGTTATTTGAAGTTTCTACTTGTTTGCCTCCCGAGGGAGGAAAAGTACTACTTTCCTTCCTGAAATGAGGGTGTAAAATAGTAGTTTCCATGTAGGGAGTAGAAAAATATATTTTTAAGTACTCGGACTCAGTTTTAATTCTTTAAAATATCAAAGTAGAATTAAACCACAACTGTATAAATTATGAAATTGTTCAGGGCCTATGGAACATGAACAACTCAAGTTACGGAAACAACCAAGCACAACAGGCTGCTTTATTGAAAATTATAGATGAAGTGGCTATAACAGATTTCCAAATAGTATTTGATCCATTTTTTATACACCATACTTTACTTTGAAACTAATGTACCAATACGACACGCATATCAGTCACTGACAAAGTTGCTGGCTTGAAACATTTATCAGCTAGCAGCTACACTAACTATGTCTATGTATTAAACCCGTGTAAAGAAGTCTTTACGATCAAAGGTGCCAAAACAGTGATTCAACCTTAAGCGTAATATGTTCTATTTTTTTTTGTTTTAATTTTGACTACATATTTTAAGATCACATGTATGTATTATATGTGGGACATCACGTGTTTTTTTATCCCATACAGTGTTACTAGCTTTGTCCTACTCTTAATTATTAATGTGGCTCTCTTGAACATGCACCTGGCGTTACTATTTTGCATCCTAACAAAGTTTGTCGCTAATTTCTCAGACGCTGTCTCCGAATAAATCGTATTATCGTTGCCGACTCAACTTTACGAAAGCGGCAGCTTTTCCGTCATCGGGAAATTTCACCCCGACGGCGGCGGTCTTTCCAGATTACTCCCCGAGGGAATGCGACCGCATTCCAGGAGATCAAGTTAAGTGCAACGACGTTCAGTAATTTGGTTATATTAATTGTGTTTGCCTGAATTCGAGTCGCCACCTTTGACACCAACACAGGCCGATATTTTGGTTTCGCATCCGACGATTGGGTATACCAAAACCGAAAATTTAAGCTTGCATCAGACCCTAGTAGGCTAGGCAAGATATAAGACCGGTTCAATGTGCTCTGCTGATCCAAGTAAATAATGTTTAACACTCTTACAAATGCAATTTTGTAAAGAATAAATCAAAAAGAGCAGTTCGAATAAGCTATGTTTAGTTATATATTACCTCTTATATTTGCAATGTCTTGCCGTAGCAATATTTCTTATCTGGTCCCACAAGACTTTTTTTAAATCTTGTCTTGTCTTGCAATTTGAGCTGTCTCATCTCTTTAGTGCAATATCCTGTATAAACCTGACAACTTCATACCTGACTTAATTTGACCTCAACTTTATTTTTTATCTAGTTCAATTAGAACCTTGGGAAGATAATAAATCAGTAGAAACCTATAGTATCTTTTATTATATTGATTTCTATTCTTCCCTCTAATCAGGTTATGGATGTAATGATTTTCCTATAATCAGCTTAACGGTTTATGAACGTAACGATTTTCAGCGTTATGCCTCCTGAAATAACGATTCGCTCGCGTCGGCGGTCCCATCTTTATAATCTGAAGAAATAATTACACATTCCATTTAATACCGCGCTTTGATCTTGTAAATATCTATTTCCAAAAGACGCGGAGAATTTCACCTTAAAGACATACATTCGCCTGCGATGAATTATTTCTGGAGCATTTCCTTTGAGAATTAACTTTATAATTATAACTTTATCTTTATTGGAAATCTTACACGCAAATCTGCGAGGAGGTCGATTTAATTTCAAGAAATGACTAAAAATTAATTAAAATCGCAGCGAAGACAAACGTTGTGTCAAATTAACATTTCAGTGTCATCGAAAAAATTGCGTGGAATTCATCGCCCGTTAAGCCAACCTCAATCTTCTTGTTTAAATTGTTCTACGGAATGGGCTATTATTTTTCTGTTAGACTTTTTATGGAAGCAACTCTTATATTGATCTTCTTTGGAAACACTGACATATTAATACAAAATAAAACAAAGTGGTTATTCGGATATAGCTAAATCTGATTTTAGTTTAGGTATCAGTTCTTAAAATGAAAAAAGCTACAGATTCTTTTTGTCAAAAATGTAATGCTAATTTAACATTTCCGGCATTTCTCTAATTAGTCGCGTCAAATTAGCATTTAACTTGCAACTTTTTGCGGAGAGGTCCGATTGAGATGCGGTTTTCTGCAAAATGTTCAGGGAATTGTTTATAACAAAAGGTACATCTAACCTCTGTACGCTCGCAAATTTTTAATTATTTATTTAACAAATGACCCATTTCTGTTGAACATATGGCAAATGTCACACACGATTCAACGAAAATGTCTGGAAAATGTTCTCTCGGGGTTTTCGAGGTCCCTCTTTATCACTTTGGTGTTAGCTTTATAGATTTATTTATTGCTAAATTGTTGTAACTGGGCTAATTAACAAATTAAAAACTTCACCCCGAAATCACTAGAGAACCGGAATTTTTCCAGGATTTCTGGCTTATTAAGATAAACCATGGGCACAAGATTTTTGCAAATATAATTGTTTATTTTTCTATTGTTGCAACCTCGCTAATTAACAAATTAATAACTCTACTCCCGCAATCGTTGGAAACCCAGTTTTTTTTGCAATAACTCTGGTATCATGGGGATAACCATCAGCACAAGGTTGTTGCACGTAATTGTTTATTTTCGAATTGTTGCGACCTGGCTAGTCGCCCGAAGTTAACGCCCGAAATCACTAGAAAAACAGATTTTTTTGCAATAACTCTAGGATGATGAGAAGAAGCATTGCCACAAAGTAATTGCAAATATAATTGTTTATTGTTCGATTGTTGCAATCTCGCTAATTAACAAATTAATAACTGTTGTCCCGGAATCGTTAGAAAATCGGATTTTTTTTGCAATAATTCTGGGATCAATAACTTTGTAGCAATGGATCTTCTCATGATCCTACAGTTATTGCAAAAACTCTGTTTTTCTAAAGATTTCGGGCGTCAACTTATTAATTTTTACTATATTGGAAAGATATTTTAAACTAATATAAATCAAATTTCCTACAATTCCTATCAATAAAATCATATTATGTATCTTCTCTGATACCAAACATCTAGGTATGCTAATGAACAATTCCACAGACAAAGCTCTATTCAATAATGATCTAAAGAAATTAATCTATATAAATTTACTAACCTGCTTTAATAAAACACTTTTGGCAGTGGGAACACACACAATTCAACCACAATTGATGAGACCTATTTCTGCATTTTTAGCGCGCGATTGCTTCTTCAGGTGGCCTCCTTTAAGTTGAGTCAAATATATAACTATACAAATTATTATAAAAATTAAAATTAGTTAAATATCGACAATGACAAAAGTGACAGCCTGTCAATGAATTAAATATGACAGTACCCACTTGAATAATGTTCACGTTTTTGTAAAAGTTTTTATATATTTTTAGGTATTAATAATATTGCGTGAAACTAACTACTCAGTGGACAAAAGCCCCAACCTGCGTTGAATTACAAGTAGGTATTGTCATATTTAATTCATTGACACTGTCACTTTTGTAATTGCCGATGGTTTGCCTTAATAAGCCAGAAATCCTGGAAAAATTCCGGTTCTCTAGTGATTTCGGGGTGGAGCTTTTAATTTGTTAATTAGCCCAGTTACAACAATTTAGCAATAAATAATAAAGCTAACACCAAAGTGATAAAGAGGGACGTCGAAAACCCCGAGAGAACATTTTCCAGACATTTTCGTTGAATCGTGTGTGACATTTGCCATATGTTCAACAAAAATGGGTTATTTGTTAAATAAACAATTAAAAATTAGCAAGCGTACAGAGGTTAGATGTATGTACCTTTGTTATAAACAATTCCCTGAACATTTTGCAGAAAACCGCATCTCAATCGGACTTCGCCGCAAAAGTTGTCCATTTTCACTTTTTCATGCTAACGCGACTAAATGAAATGAAATATTTTTAAAAATGCTCTAGATATGGATACCCAATTCACTAAGTCAGTCCAAGCAGGTAGTTTGAAACTGCCAAAAATGTTCCTCTAATTTCTTCTTGAATTACGTTTTCGTATTACGTATTTCTGATAGTTTGAAACCTTGCTTGAACAGACTTTAGTGTAAGAGTAAGACTATCAAAGTTACATAACCATTTACTATTGGTTTTCATTAATTAGATTTTTAGTTTCTTTTATTTATCCGGCAAAACAAATCATCTTATAGTATTTATTAAAAAAATCACAAATGCAAAACCTAATAAACATTATACATTAAGTTGAATCAGATTGTACGTCGTCCAATTATGAGAAAATGAACAGAATCTATTACACTCATTTTCAATAATGATTTCTTTTATGATATGGGGCATTAAAAATGGAAATATAGTTAATTAATAAGGGAATTAACAAGGCTTTAATCAACGAGAAAAATGGACACTCGAGGCGCAGCCGAGAGTTACATTTTTTAGAGAGGATTAAAGGTTGGTTAATTTTCCGAATGTAATTCAATGTTTTATCCACGACCACAGCCAAAACCAATTCACTCTCAATTCGGAGTAAAAGCAAATTTATTTTAATCAAGAATATTGCTTGTCAGCTGAATACTAGAAAGTCTTGGAACCGTTTCGACATGCACTAGTTTTTTTTGTCAACAAGAGTGAAATATTTGCAAAAAAGCAGCGAAAGGCAAAAGTGTGTACCAGAAGGAATTGGTGAAATTTGATAATTGCCAAAAAAGAGGCATAGAAAAAGAATCAATTACAGAAGAGGTGCTACTATCTTACTTTTTCCATGTGGAGAACTGTCTCTTCGATGTGGACAAAATATTCCATGCTAAAGTCAATTTTGAAAATGCACAAGGTATTGATATTTCGAAGTACTCGAATTTACTTCATATTTGAAAGTAGGATCAAAAAGATACCAAATCAAAAACTTTTTGAAGAAAGCACCTGATAAAGAATATTTACAAGTTAAGGTAGAAAATATACGACTTGAATATTTCAATTTATACATTGAACGTTTTATTTTGAACTTTTTACATGTTGTAACGATTATGGGAGTGCTTGTCGATACAATGAATTAACCCTTTTGTGTGCAGTTACATATGCGTACTCATTCCTCAATCAATGCTGTAGAAATGTGTCGAAAATACATCAATCTGCGACCAAAAAATGCGGGTGGGGGATTTTTCTTGCGATATGTGGCTGAAAATTGTACTGCAGACATCAGCATAATTTCGAAAACGTTTTCAAAAATGATTTCATTTCTTGGGCTCTCTGATCTGGAAAGTTTTACCGGACATGGAATGACTCGTATTCGGCAACATTACTGACCAATTCTGAGGGTGATATTACCAATGTGAAGCGTCATGGTGTTTCGAAATCGACCACGGTAGCGGAAAATTATATTGCAGATTCACTATCCAGCAATATGGCAATTGCTGAAAAAATCCAAGTGGCGAAATTGTGGATCCCTCCAGTCTTTCAGGAACCCCTCATCAAGTTAATTTAAATAATCCCGGTAAAAATGATAATCAGCCTTATTCTATAACTCCAAATCGAATAGAAATGTGTTCCATCGAGTAGAGGTTAACTTGTCGAATCAGAATTCTTCGAAATCGGTATTCTGTGACTGTGTTTAACTTCTACTATCGACATGTCTAATAGAAATCGATTTCAACCGGGCAAACGTTGTCGAAGTGCAATTTCGATATCGGAATGTGATGTAGCGCATGCGCAGTGTCTATTATTTCTTTGACATTAGTATTACCATGAAGTAATATTTTATTCTCCGAAATAAAATCTACCATATAAATGAGCTGCTCGGGTGATGTTTTTTTCTGAGAAGGTGTAGCACAAGACATGTCTGTTCCTCTTGAAAGAATATAACAAACTAAATTTCTCCACAAAATTGCTTGTAATAGAAATAAAATTTGATAAATTACCTTATTTGAGTTTTTCTAAAATCTATATCTGGACAACAATTGTCACCGCTACATGTAAATATTTCAGTCATCATCACGTATTTGCATTAGTAAAAGCCATAAACGACCCATTTACGTACTTTTACTATTATTTGATCAGGTTAGGTTCACTAAACGTCAGTTGGTCGTTAAAGGTCAAATTCGCATGATAAATACGGGGTTGCCGTTGTATCGGAGGCGCGTCAGATAGACGTTCTCCTTTACAATTTGTTGACACTTCTACATGAGTTACAGATTACCAATAATTTGTGCCAGGGATCAACGCGGTAGATATTGAACATTCCGATGTGTAAATATTACGATTCGATCTGTGCATTTCTATTAGATTTGTTAAAAGTTACAGAATAGGCCTGAATATCGTTCTCAAGATAAATATTAATGATAATAATTCTAAATAAAATGCTATAAAATCAAAGCGTAGTATTATTAATCTTAATCCACTAGTGTGTTAAAAGGCCTTTATTCCACGGAAATCCGACGTATTAAACCTTCTTAATATAGTGGTCGTAGATAAAGTATTTTTATATGTCACTTCCTTACATAATTATAATACCTAGAATACGGGATATATAAACATACCCATATCACCCCGGACATTCATAATACCCGCTGTCAAGGCAGGGAGCAGTCTTTTACATTCTGGATGTAACTTTCATGTTTTATAGACAAAAACACTTAATAAATATTATGTGACTTTTAGATAATGACAGTTTTCGAAAAAGATATTTCTCAAACTAAAGGTGGTAAATTTGGTATATAATGTTTCATGGATGGCACATTTAGGTTTAGGTTCAGAAAAATTTACTTCTTTGCCATCAAAATGATCTATACGGCATAAAGTCAAGAAATCTCGGATTGTTCTGAAAACCATTTTCAATTTTTATCTTCTTACGTTCAGCATTAGTTAGGTCCTTATAACTAGCAAATAAAAAATATGTTTTTCTGCATTATTTATTGAAAATATCTCGACGCTGTCACAGTTGCTTCAAGGCGGCGAATAACTGAGAGCATCCGTGAATAATTAAAATGTATTTATGCTAAATCTTGCGCGAATTCTAGGATTATTAAATACGACACTTGAGTGTAGTCGCTATAGAACACTTTTTATGTCATGAAAATGAAAGTAGTAATATGACTACCTAGCTAACAATTTCTTGTTCTGTAAAAATTGTAAGAACGTTTCCAGAGAAAATTTTATAGAGCAATGTTTGTCCTAAGAACATTTTCAAAACGTTCTTACAACACTTATACCATAAAAATGGGCACCGTTCTATAGAACCTTTTAGTTCTTTAAGCGGTTCTGTAAAGCTTGCAGGAAATAATTATAGAAGTCTTAAAGAATTTTTATAACACAGTTACAAAGCAATCTCATAAAAATTCTATAGCACTTCGCTATACAATTTTTGTGTTGCATGGTGTTATATTTAAAGAACTTTAAAATCGTTTAATTGTATCTTTTAAAAACAAAATGTTTCTGTATCGCACATGTTAGAAATAATATGGACGGGCCAATAAGAACCAATAAGATGGGCCTAATCAGCCTGCTACTTACTTACATTATTACGAATTGCTTAGTTTGTTTGTCCATCAGGGAGCAGTACATTTTAATGCGGAAAAAGTTTTATCGTGAAATATGTGGTACATAATGGTAATTTTTTGACGCGCCCTCAGTTAACCTTATATTTCCTATGATGCTGGAAATTTAATAAAAAATTTAACAACCAACTGTACATAAAATAGTCAGAAAGTAAGTATATCCATATTATTGATATCATTTCACCTATTTATATTGTACATATTTTTAATTAAGATTTTTTTCCTTCTTCACAATATGGCGACAGAAAGAAAGGCTTCATCTTGTACTTCCAATGGATTCTCACTAATATGACATTTTTGTGTCGATTGCAATGATTATAGAGCAAATATGCTTCGTAAGCAACTACTTAATATTCACAGTGTTGTCATATTTTATTGTGGTAATTTCACTTATTTCAATCTTATTTAATAAATCTAATAAAATTTTTTAACTTCAACATCTAGAAGTGTTTAAGGTTTGGAATGGTCTAAATTAAATATGTTACTAAATTTCTATAAGAAAATCAATTTCTCTTAGCAATCAAATAAATCTTATCTATCGTAATGAAATTTTCTTTCTGCAAGCAGATAATAATTTTTACAAGTCACGACTATGTTATACAAATTTCCCCATTATACTTTGATCAAAATATTTCGTACTATTACAGGCAGGTCTCGTCAGATGGGGCTATGGGAAACCTACATATATAGTTTCTTTATGGAACAAAAAGGCTTTTGTTACTTATTTACTCTATAATGATTTTATAACAACTGTATTATTATTCTCTACAACTGCTTTAAAGAGCCTTTTCTCTTAAGTTTGATAGCAGGTTCCATATTTGTAATTTGTTTTCCGCAGCAGAATTGTAACTTAACAACGCCTTATACAATAGTTCTATAATTAAACTATAAGCAACATTACGGAATCGGAGTGTCACAAGAGATGGTAGGTATAATTCTATAAAGTAGTATTTTGCATCGGTTTTACAGTAATTTGATTCTATAAGCACCGTTGCTGTAAAATTGTGTTATTGTACACACTTATAGGGCTACATTAGCAGTTATCTTATAAGTGCTCTATAAATTATGCTCTAAGAACGTTCTTGCAACAAATTTAAAAAACAATTCAGTTTCTGAAGGCAAAATAGTCTCATGTGTCACATCAATGCAACAATTTAGTGTTCTAAACACAACTATAAAATATTAACAGAATATAAAACTCCTAATACTCTAAATTTATAGAACTACTTTGCTAGCTGGGTACTTCCAACTACGTATCCCCACTCACGGTTCCATTGCAACTGTTTTGTTTTACGAGTAATAAATTGCTCTAAGTCTGAACATGTCTAAATAAAAACAACATCCTGGGTCTCGAATCTCGAATGCAGTGGGGTAAATTCCAGGAAAAATTAATTACACTTAAAAATTCTTGAATATACTATTATCTATGTGCAAAAATCATATGAAATAAATCTCCAATTTTTTATGGGAAATAACTACAATGAGAATGGCCAAGAATACAGATTTGCATTTTGTTATGAGAATTTACGTCACTTTCAGAGGGAATATGTTTCACTAAACTCGAAAATCGAGGATGTTGCTGTCGATTGGCTGGCATGAATAAGATTAAATTTGTTTTAATATAAATAAAGTATATTTAATTATTAAGGTCGTCGCCAAGTGCTAACCTGAAATCTGCGAACGGAGTGCGGGCTTTAATAATAATAATAAAGTGTTTCTTTTAATAGAAGCACTCATATACTGTTATTTCTGTATTCACAAAATTTTAAACTATCAAACTTGACATACGTTTAATATTTTTACTACTCTTTTGAGAACGAAAGCAGATAGTTTTTCGAAACGTCAATAATACGGAATTGCGCGATAGTGATGTGATTTTTGTTATTTTTTACTTATCTGCTTTTTTCAGTGTGAGATTTTTTGGTTACGCAAACATAGTTTTAAAAAATAACCCTTGACTGACCGTTTGGCGCAAGGGCTTATTTAATTAAACCTTATTTTTTTCAGGAGTGTGGCAAAAACCCAATAAAACTAAAGAAACACTAAAATTATGCCACAAATAAATAGCTTCAGACAAAACTTTAATAATGACACTACTTATAATTTTAGAAAGGGACGCCTTTTACCAAAATTTAATTTTTTCGCATGTCTTAAGATTTTAATTGTTTTTATAAAGAGAATTTTATATGAAACTATCTTCAGACATTTTAAATATCTCTGTAATTATGAAAAATAGAAACTTGACAGTTAACTGACTATTTCAGTTAGTTACGTTCTACATCGACAGCTGTTAGTACCTTATTTAAAGTGTGTTTAAATGTATAAAGATTTTTCTTAAAATGGCCTGAACGTAATTTCCTTCTATTATTACATTTTAGATTACTTAGGAAACAGCATTTAACAACGATCTGAAGACGGTTTGTGAAGCGTTCTAGAACTGTACATTTTAACTGAAATTCTCCTTTTTCTTCCTTATGAAACCTGTACGTAATTTAACAGGTAAATTTCAATAACAGAGGATTTACCGAACCAACCCCCGTTTCCGTGAAAGTCGAAAATACATTTTTAAATTGCTTTTTTCCTCTTTGCATTCGAACTTTTCCCCGACGATATAATGAAGGCAGGAAAAGAACCAAATGGGACTTCGTTTATGTTATTAGGGTGATTTTTGTTTTATCCTATTATTTTCAGAGAGGATTTTAATCATTAAGAGGAATAACAAGTGTATTGTGTATTTCGAATTTAATAAACGGTGGATAAATCAAGTAAACAGGGGTGTTTTTCTGCTTCTGTTTAAATTTTACAAACAACTACACATGCAGCATTATAAACGTTTAGACCCGAATTAATTTCTTATTCTGAAAAAATATTTTTTGTTTTTTTCTGATAGAATAATAGTAAACAAAGGTAGAACACACATTATTACAATGTTTTATTGACTTATTTAGAACAAAAATAATGTCCATTATATTGAATCTGAAATACTAATATAAAAACTAACACGCGAAATATTACAACAGAACATTATGGATAATTTAGCCTAAAACAATTTCTATCCTTAACAAAACAGAGATGAATTGAACATTTTTTACAGTATGCATGAGTTTTTACAGCCAGGATACTTGTATCTTGTAGCTTCTTCAATTGATTATGGTAGCAAAATTATTACGAGGATTTTCTGTTTCTTCTACCAAAAAATTATACTTTAGAAATGATCTCTTCTTCCATTTTATTTTTGTTTTGTTTCTTGTTTTCACTTCTAAATTTCACCCTTTCTGTTCGGCACATTCCCCCAGCTTAGGCGGAATATTGTTGGTTCCTACAATCCTTGGAATAACGTTTTATCTATTTCTCCGTCGCACCGTATTCTTGGAATATTGTTTTCTACAAATATAAATAAGTTTAGATATTTAAGAACTGAAAAATATAGATCTTATAGCAAACAATTGGAATGTTATCTCATGCCATCTGCGAATATTCAAACGTACCTAATTATAACAAATACAAAGGGTAAAGTACTTAATGTAACTTAATAAAAATTTAATGTGATGGACTCATATACATACATATTTAGCTTTTTTAAGTTATCAGGGGCGGGCTAAGCTTTACAACTTAATGCCTAAATTTATAACACCTTGTAATGTAAAGACTTTAAAATAATAAATCTGGGTAGCTTCAACCTTAGATTAAAAAAGGTAGGTACTCTTGTTTATTGTCGATAACATTTTATAGGAACTTGTCATCTTCTGCACCCGAGAGATTTTCCACATTTTCCCGGACGCCCTATATAACGATAGATCATAATGACATAACCAAGAAATTTTTAACTATAGAAATCTTTCGAAATACGTATTATTTTAATTTAATTTAATATTGTTGGTGCGGCTTCACCGCAAATTATTCTCAAATTTATCATTTTTAAAAATATAATAAAACTTCATTTGTTACAACAACATAATTTAAATTAACTTCATTTCCAATATTCCAATATGGTTTTTTGCGCGTTTGTTTTTTGTTGGAAAAGGTTTTGTGTTTCTACGTATATAGAAGTAGACACACTTAGAATACGGTCGGCGAAAGTTGTGAACGTGCCGTGTCGTGTGCCGATCCTGAAGGGCCCTTCCTTCGTTTGGCTACAAAAGGACAGTTAGGTAAGCCTTTTCCAAATCCGTTAAAGTTGTGCTTGATTTTTAATTTACCAGAACTCATACAGTCTACTACATTTGTCTGACCATAGCGTCACATGTTGGTCCTTCGAGCCGGATTTAAACATTTCTTTATTGTTGTTGTAACAAATTATATATTAATTTCATTATTAAATAATAATATTCATATTTCAAACTAATATATTTTCTATAAGTTAATTTCTATTCATACAAATTTTATCTTACAGTTTTTTGCCGCCTGCCACATTCCTTTACTATCTTTTATTTCAATTATACAGGGTGGTTAGTGTGCATTTCGGTTTCTTGTATTATACATTTCAACTCGTCAAAACAGAAGTTGTACATCCATTCCGTTGCAATTATTGCATTTTTGTTTATTTATTATAAATAAATATTCCATTTCAATATGGCTAATAAAGTCAAACAAACGCGTGCTTTACGTGAACTCTCTGTAGATCAAATTAATGAATTATACGATTTAGCACAAAGAGCTGAAGATGATAGCAATTCTCTTCTTCATTTAAAATTAGATACAATGATATTGATAGGATCTACGATGAGTTTGAACGTCATCACGCATCTGTAATTACTGCTTTATCCGTTACTGAGGGTGCCGATTTGATTCCAGATAAGGAAATTAGAAAACTTTTATGGATATTTACTATTCAATTAAGACATCTTTTCATAATTTAGTTGAAAATAGTCAATCAGGTACCTCTTTGAGTAATCGTTCTTATTCAAATATTAAGCTGCCAAAAATCACATTGCCTGTGTTCGACGGGAATTATAAAGATTGGCCGAATTTTATTGATTTATACTCATCTCTCATCCATAATAATGACAGTCTCTCTAATATAGAAAAGTTTCAGTATTTACTTTCGGCTTTAAAACGTGAACCTCTGAGTTTAATAAAATCCATACAGTTATCTAATGATAATTATATAATTGCGTATAATATGTTAACTGATCGTTACCAAAATAAAAGAATTCTTGCAAATGCCTGTTGGCAAGAGATATTTAATGCTCCTAAATTAAATTCCGAATCTCCTCAAGCTCTTAGAAAATTATTAAATATTTTTCAAGAAAATTTGGCAGCACTTAAAGTTTTGAATTTACCTGTAGATAGTTGGGATTTTATATTATTTCAATTGTTAATACAAAAATTAGATTCGGCCTCAGTTAAACGTTTTGAATTACAAGAAAAGTGCAATGATATTCCGTCTTACAAAACCTTATACGACTTTTTATTGAAACAGTGTACAGCTCTTGAATCCATGACTTTATCCTCTCAAAAATGCACCACAAATTCTAATTATTTCTCTTCTCAAAAGTCAACGATCCTCGTAATAAACCTAGCTCTTCATTTTGATTAGTAATAAAGAGTCTAACTTTTCCAATCCTGTTTGTACTTTTGTGGCTCTTCTCATTCTCTCTTAAAATGTCCAACATTTATTTCCAAATCTCCACAAGAGAGATTTCAAATTGCAAAAGAAAAGAATTGGTGCAGAAACTGCCTCCATTCTACACATAGTGCTAATAATTGTCGTTCAAATTATTCTTGTCGCGTTTGTAAATCTAGACATCATACATTGTTACACTTTCCTCGTGAACAATCTTCTTCCTTAGACTCTCAAATATTGTCTTCTAACTTACCTGACTCAAATTCAATAAATCAACCTACTTCTGCTAGTGCCTCTACTTCTCACTCTGAACCAATAAATTCACTTACGAGTCTCATTCCTTCCAATAATACTACTAATATACTCTCAACGGCTATCGTTGAAATTTTAGATTCTCGAGGATTTTACCAAAAGGTTCGTGTTCTCCTAGATGGAGGAAGTCAAGCAAATTTTATTTCACATACTTGTGTCAATCGACTTGGGTTGAATACAAGAAAAAATATCTCACGCTATTTTCGGTCTAGGACAAATGTCCTCATCTGCTTCTAATTCAGTTGAATGTCAAATTCGACCTCGTGGTCAAAGTTCTTCCGTATTTAACATTGATGCTTTAGTAATACCCAAAATTTGTTTCGATATGCCAACTGTCCCTATTCCTGTGGAAAAGTGGAAACATCTTCACAATATATATTTAGCAGATCCGACTTTCAATATTCCTGGTAATATCGATTTGCTTCTGGGTGTTGATGTATTTTCCCAAATATTGGAAGATGGACGCATCATCGGTGATCTTCATGAACCATCAGCTTTCAAGACCATTTTCGGTTGGATTATTATGGGGAAAGTAAAATGTTCTACTGTCAATTCGGTTTTTCCTTTTTACGTCTACTGAATTTTTATTGGATGCTACTTTAAAAATTTTGGGAACTTGAGGAAATACCTCAAATAATAACCTCATCTCCAGAAGATTCACTATGTGAACAAAATTTTATTTCAAACTATTCTCGTGATATATCTGGTAGATATACAGTGGCTTTGCCATTCAAAAATTCAGATCCTTTATTTGTTGATTCATATTCTATTGCACTTCGTCGATTTTATTCATTGGAACGTCGATTACTTCGTGATCCTTCCTTATACACTGCATATTCCGAATTTATGAAAGACTATTTAAATAGTAACCACATGGAAAAGGTTGTTAGTCTTCCTGAAAATCCATACAAAATATACTACATTCCTCATCATTGCGTTCTTAAGCCTGAGAGTGCAACAACTAAACTAAGAGTAGTCTTCGACGCCTCTTGTAAAACTTCAGATAATATTTCCTAAATGACTGTTTGTTTATTGGTCCAAAGCTACAAAAAGATATAGTATCTATTCTTCTTAAGTTTAGATTTCATAATATCGTTTTTACAGCCGATATAAAACAAATGTACCGACAAATTTTAATACGACAGGATCATAGAGACTATCAAAGAATTATCTGGAGGTTTTCTCCTTCCGAATCACTGCAACAGTTTCGTTTGAAAACTGTGACTTATGGTGTATCTTCCTCTCCTTACTTAGCACTTCGTACTTTGGTTCAACTCGCGAATGACGAAATCCGAAATTTTCCTCTAGCTGCTAAAGCACTCGACTGACATTTATACGGATGATATTGTTACAGGCTCTGACACTATTGCAAATGCAAAGCTTCTTCAACAGGAACTTATTACTCTATTACAAAGAGGTCAATTCGAATTAAGAAAATGGAGTAGCAATCACAGCAGCCTTTTATCTGATATTCCCGCTTCTTATCATGCTCAACAGTCATTATCTTTTGACGATGATATATCTGTAGTGAAAATTTTAGGTTTAAAATGGTTTCCTACCCATGATTATTTTTCTTATTCTGTTTCTCCAATCGACAGGGCTTGTACAAAAAGAACCATACTTTCTGATATAGCTAAGGTATTTGATCCTCTAGGGTTCCTAACTCCATTAACATTTTTTGCAAAATGTCTGATGCAGCATTTATGGACCTTAGGTTTAAACTGGGATGAAACTCCTCCCAGCACTGTTGTTAATAGTTGGCTTAGATATCAAGCAGAATTATCTTCTTTAGAATCTCTTCAAATTCCTCGTTGTATAGTCCCAAAATATTTTCAAAATTGCGAGCTACATGGATTCGCTGATAGTTCGGAAAAGGGCTATGCAGCCGTTGTATATTTCTTATTCTCATGTTCTGATGAAACTCCTCATGTTTCTTTTATTTACGCAAAGTCTAAGGTAGCCCCTTTGAAAAAACTTTCTATACCTCGGTTAGAGCTTTGTGCAGCGGTATTGCTTTCCGATATGATTTCATTTATTCTTAATATTTATTCTGAACAATTATGTTTTCAACATATTTATGCCTGGTCCGATTCCACAATAGCATTGTCTTGGATAAAATCATCCCCACATCGCTGGAAAACTTTTATTGCAAACCGTGTAAGTCGTATCCAATCTAAAGTTTCTCCCAATTGTTGGTAATCATATTAGTTCAAAAGATAATCCAGCAGATATTGCTTCCGAGGTCTTCATCCAGAAGAACTGGTTAATAATGTTCAATGGTGGGCGGGGCCGAAATGGCTAAAGTCCTCAAAAGCCACTTGGCCAGTTTTTTCTCATGTAGAGATCCAGTTTCTTTGGAGGAAGAAAAAGAGTTGTTCTTTCTGCTTTCGTTTCCCTTGACGCTTTGGATTTACTACTAGAAAATTTTCTTCTCTCCCAAAAATCAAACGTATTGTTGCCCACTGCCACCGTTTTATAAAAAATGTCCGATCACCCGCTTCTAAAGTATTTGGTCCCCTAACTGTTCATGAGATGCATAATGCCTTACTTTTGTTAATAAAACGTGTTCAACATGTATCCTTTCTCGATGACATTGATAAGCTTGAAAAGGGTCATCTTCTTAGTAAATCTCTCCGAAAAATTAATCCTTTTATTGATAAAGAAGGTATTATCAGAGTAGGTGGTCGACTGCGTCATTCTTCGTTATCATATGACCAAAAGCATCCTGCACTTCTTCCTCGAACTCATCGTCTCACAGAACTTTTAATCGAAGAGCTGCATAAAACTTACCTTCACCCTGGTCCGCAAACTCTTCAGTTTCTTTTATCCCAGCAGGTCTGGATTTTATCTGCCAGGCGTGCTATTCGTCATTGTTTATCTAAATGTCTCCAGTGTTTTAGAACAAATCCACGTTCTCTTCAACCCATAATGGGTAACCTGCCTCCAACTCGTGTAAATCAAATTAAACCATTTCAGTGTGTAGGCGTTGATTATGGCGGTCCATTCTTCATAACATTGGGCAAATCTCGTGGTGTAAAATCACAAAAGGCCTACTTATGTTTATTTGTGTGCTTTGCAACAAAAGCACTTCATTTGGAAGTTGCCTCGGATTTATCCACAGAATGTTTCCTTGCTGCGTTACGACGTTTTATTGCCCGTCGAGGTCGTTGCACTCAAATATTTTCCGATTGTGGAACAAACTTTATTGGAGCCCAGAAAGAACTCTCAAAATATATGCAACTTGCCACAGAACAGGAAGGAATTCAATGGTCCTTTAATCCGCCTTCCGCACCTCACTTTGGAGGACTTTGGGAGTCCGGTATTAAAAGTGTCAAGTCTCATTTGATTAGAGTCATAGGGGAACAAATCTTAACCTATGAAGAGCTTTACACTGTTCTAACGCAGATAGAAGCTGTTTTAAACTCGAGACCACTGTGTCCCATAAGTTCGGATCCCAATGATCTCTCGGTATTAACTCCAGGTCAATTTTTGACATTAGAGCCTTTAACTGCGTTACCAGATCCAGATACCTCTCATTTACCTCTTAACCGTCTAAATCGTTGGCAACTTTTGCAACGCATGCATTCTGATTTTTGGCGACGTTGGCATTCAGAGTACTTACATACGCTGCAACAGCGTAAGAAATGGCATAAATCGGCGGCTTCAATTCAATCGGGTACTGTAGTACTTATTAAAACAGAAAATGCTCCTCCTTTACAATGGACGTTAGGACGAGTAGAAAAACTCCACCCTGGCACTGATGGAATAGCTCGAGTAGCTACAGTTAAAACTAAAACCTTTAGTAAAACTTGGTCCTCTTCCTCAACAATAAATTATCCTCCTAATACATATACATATATTATTTTTTTGCTATATTAATTTTCTTTTCATTCAATTTAAATTTATTATTAAATTATAAGTAGGCATATATTTTTTTTATTATATTTTGGTGGGCGGTTATGGTGCGGCTTCACCGCAAATTATTCTCAAATTTATCATTTTTAAAAAATATAATAAAACTTCATTTGTTACAACAACATAATTTAAATTAACTTCATTTCCAATATTCCAATATGGTTTTTTCGCGTTTGTTTTTGTTGAAAAGGTTTTGTGTTTCTACGTATATAGAAGTAGACACACTTAGAATACGGTCGGCGAAAGTTGTGAACGTGCCGTGTCGTGTGCCGATCCTGAAGGGCCCTTCCTTCGTTTGGCTACAAAAGGACAGTTAGGTAAGCCTTTTCCAAATCCGTTAAAGTTGTGCTTGATTTTTAATTTACCAGAACTCATACAGTCTACTACATTTGTCTGACCATAGCGTCACAATTGTTATAACATAAACTTACATAGTTCTGCATATAAGATTATTCACTTTTATTTATTATTACAAATCCTCTCTTTAATAGTTATTTATGCAACAAGTACGAAAAGTAAGTGTCTATTGCACGGGACGTAAAATTGTCCAACGAGGCTGTTAGGCCGAGTAGGACAACACGTCGAGCGCAATAAGCACTTTTTGTACGAGTTGCATACAATATTTTTTCTATGTTCATGCAAAAACCAAAAATTGTTTTGATTAGATGACTAAGTGTAGGAAAATATCATCATGACTGTAGTAGAATGACAGATGAATGCAATAAACATTTTATTGCACTAGTGCAATAAAGAACCACTTTTTGCACTAAATATAGTTCAATAAAGTTTTGTTTTTTGCATGAACGTAGAAAATAGTTATTTATGCAACAAGTGCAAAAAGTAAGTGTTTATTGCACGCGACGTGAAATTGTCCAACGAGGCCGTCAGGTCGAGTAGGACAACACGTCGAGTGCAATAAGCACTTTTTGTACGAGTTGCATACAATATTTTTTCTACGTTCATGCAAAAACCAAAAAATGTTATTTAGATGACACTAAGTCTAGAAAAATGTGACGTCGATTTGAAGGTTTATGTTTGTCATGATGATAAAACGCTGCAGTAGAATGACAGATGAGTGCAATAAAGAACCACTTTTTCCACTAAATATAGTTCAATAAAGTTTTGTTTTTTGCATGAACGTAGAAAAAATGTATTATTTTATTGGAGGAGAATTCAAATAGTATAAGTGGATAAACAAAATCAAGAATTTTATTTTTGATATTACTTTTATTCTACGTGTTTTATTTGTTCTACACAATACTTATTACGCAAATTAACGAAAAAATTTCAAAATCCTAAAATGATCCACTAATTTTTGTTGATAATTATTTACTACTTTAATTGTGGTCATAACGGTATTTTTTATGTATGGCACCTCTTTTTATCTGCAATAAACAGGTTTTCAATCAGAATTATCGTAGGCGGATACATTAGTTTCCTACATTGTTGTCATATTTTATTATTGAAGTGAAACGTAGAGAAAGATGACTATTCTATTACTATTAGAAAGCAAATTTCCATACCACCCGTCATGCGTTACTTTATTTTTATTGAGTGTGAGTGGATATTCACCAGGAGCCCTATTATCCTATATAAACAGAAAACGAATTATTTTAAATACACTAAACTATAAAACAGAAACAAGTCAAGTAACAGAAAATTCAATAAAAACATAAGTAATTCGTAATTGCGTGACTAGAGTCATCTTCTACTGCATTTAAAATCTTTCTCTTCTTACTTTTTCATCCAACATTAGCGTACTGACGTTCAATGTTTTCAGAATTTCTTAAATGTTGATACAATTTTACAAGCATTTCCTTATTCGGTACGTGTCGATAGGGATAATCCAACTAATATTGTCTTTATCAACTCTTTCTTGATCCATATCACATACATCTGACAATGAAGACATCATTATAAAATTATACACTCACATTGCACAAGACACTTCACAAAATACCACTTTAAATTATTATGAAATTAAACTTGGCCAAATACACTAAACAAGATCTACAGTGATTCAGAATTTATCTATAAAAAAAAATGTGAGTGTACTGGGGCTCTTATTAACACAATTTTGTAAAGAAAAAATGAAAAAGAGCAGTTTGAAAATGATTTGAAAATACACTTCTGCACGACACTGAAAACTGGTAAAAGGTAATTGAATTATTTTTCTTATCTATTCCAACTCTCATGCCAAGACACTGTTTCACTTCACCGAGATCTTTAATTATAAATTCGTTCGACAGCCGATTTTTAAAATTTGCAGTTTCATGACTATCGTTGGAAAAGACAAAGAAATCATCAATATTCAATGCAACTACCGTCATTAAACTACCATTTATTTTAGTAAACAAACATGGTTCTAATTTCGATCGTTTGTAGTTTAAATTTCCAAACATCACATCCACCCTTTCATACCAAGCTCTGCTGGCTTGCTTTAAGCCATAAATCGCCTTTTTTTAACTTGTTGCCAGTGCAATTGAAACCTTCAGGTAATCTCATATATGTATACATCTTCCTTTAACATTCCATTTAAAAATGCCGTTTTAACATCTAAATGTGAAATGTCTAGTCCTAACTTAACAGATAAAGACATCAACAGTCTCAAAGTTGAAAATCTAACTACAGGTGAAAAGGACTCATGAAAATCAAGACCTTCTTTTTGTGTGAATCCTTTTGCTACAAGTCTAGCTCTATACCTAACATGTTCATCACCGTCGATTTTTCGCTTAAATACCCACTTGCACTGCACTATGAATATCGACTAGTTCCCAATCATCATATTCTTCAAAGGAAAGAAGTTCGTCCTGAATTGCCTCTCCCCTTTTCTCCTTGTCCGGTCCTGATAAGGCGGCCTGCACCGTCTCGGGGTCGCTGTCTAAATGGGGACTGTCAGAGCAAATGTACGTCACAACATTTTCAAACTTCCTTGGTTTTGGAGTTCTTTCTGACCGTCTACGTGTTCCAGTGGGCTGATCTGGATGTTCTGGAGTGTAGTCACTATCACTCTCATACGTCCCACTAAACGTTTTCGTGTTGCTGGATTCGTCACTAAAATTTGCATCGTCATCGTTCTCTGTATTCTAGCCGTCTCCGACTCCCACTGGAAGTGGAACCTCTACACTTTGGTCACTTTATTTTTCAGTGATTTCCTGCACGTTTTCCATTATAATGACATATCTGCTGATGGTTATCACATTGGACTTCATGTTATAAACCCGATAGCCTTTAGCGTTATTAAAACGATATGCATCAACTCCGAGTTGCCACTATACACGTAAGCCATTTTTGGCACTCGAAAAACTAATGTCATCACAAAAACCATAGTGCCTATAAAAAGTAATCGGATTTCAATATTCGGAGTCGCCTGTCTCCAAACTACAGTAGTCCAGCGATGTAAAGGTTGAAAAAATACTACTACTTCAATAGTGTTTTGCTAGGAAACTATAAAGATTTTTTTTAAAAAATTGCTAATTCTATTCCCAAATTCTTTTCGATAAGTTCTGAATCACCCTGTATAAGGTCCTTCTAAATGGACATTAAATCAAAATCAAAATAAAATTCATGTCGTATAGGAGAAGACAAATCCATACAATTTTGTTTGATTCCACGTTAATAAAATTTGCATATTATGTACTACCTACAAGAGCTACAAAATATACAGGGAGCTGCAAAATCTTGAGAAAATTCTGAAATAGATTTTGCATCCAAAACAAATGTCCTAATAGCTCCTGTCAAAAAATTCGAACGTATGTACTCTTCATAGAATGCATTGTAATACGCATCATCGTTCTAAAGCATGCGTTAATGCAAGTGGAGGTCGTTTTTAACATTTTTATGGTCTAATGGTGATTTCGAATGATTATTATTATCTGCGTGTGAAAAATGTAATTTTCGGCACTTGTTTTACAATATACTATTTTGTCGCTATAAGCTAAATATCATTATCTAATCACATCTTTGTTACCACTACCATTTCCGGCCAAACAGGACATCACGATAAAAGTCCTATTGTCTTCCTTGGAGCACCGGGGACCTTTTGAAATGCAGAATTAATTGGAGCTAAACAAGCGGCAATTAGCCCTTCGAAACCACCCACTAGACAACTAGATCGCTAATTGGGTTAATTGCCGCCGTTGTAAAGTGAAAATATATAATTATTAAAGTCCTTCTTAATTCTGCTTAATGAGCTTGATATTTAATATTTTTTTGTTTGATTTAAATATATGAAATAAACATTTAACAGGAATTAATTTTACCTTGCGATTTTATACTATGTGAGAGTAGTGTTTTATTAAATGCAAACTTAAAAGGATTAAATTACAAGATGAATACAAAATTAGAAGCAAGGTGAGCAATTATAACGAATACGTTTTTTAGTAATTCTTATATATCGAAAATTTTTTATAGTAGGGTAGAAAAATTATGTGATAGAAAATGTAAAAATATACAAGGCTTTCTATGAAATAAAATTACTTAATACTTAATTACACTGACAAAAATGGCTGGAAATTTCCATGTTTTGTTTTTTTACATGCTAATATTTACAGGAAATACATAGTTCACTCTGTACTTATTAATGAAATGCTTATTTTTATTTTTGTTCTGGAACATTTTGAGGAACCAAAACAGGTTTATAGATGAACGAACAGCGAGTTAATTTATGCATGAAATCCAAGAACTGAAAAAATGTTGCTTTATCTGAAAACATCACTTGGAAGTGAAATTTTTTTGTTTCTTTTGTTCTTTATTAGATTATTTATATATTTATTTATAATATAAATAGATATTAAATTTGTAATTACTATATTTGTTCTATTCTGCTCTCTAATTATTTCCCGTTGAGCAGATGTTAATTTTAAATCAATTATTTCAGTTGATTTTGTCTGATTATCCGGTGGCTATCAAAATATTTTAAAGTAGGAAGGTACTCCAAAAAATGTAATATGAATTTGGATATGTAAGCAAAAAATATTAATATGTAATAGTAGGATGTCGTAAAAATTGTGGGTAAATCCACGCAATATTAGGTAAATATCAATAAAACCATAACACAGTCACATCACATAACGTGTGCAACAAAGGTATCTAATAATACTATACACATTTGGAAAGTGAGGATCTTGATGGTGAATTGTGTTTTGCCGCTTGCGTGTATTTGTGTCATGCTACACGCATACTTCCACCACAGCGTGCTTCCACTGTTCGCATAAGGCAGTGTTGCCAGGTGGGAAAAATTCAGTAATTTCAAAATAGCATGAGGTTTGGAGAAAAAAGCATGAGATGGCTTAATTTATCAAAAAATACCTCTTGACACAGCTTAATTTTTAATTACTTTTGTAATGCCATTTTTATTTCATTGAAAAGCATTATGTTATGCTATTTTATCATAATATTACATTGTAAGTAGGTACTTACAGGTACTTACTTAAAAGTTATTAACCACGTAACCTTTATAATTTATTTTATTGTTAGGCCGGGCGAACGTTGAGACGCAGTTGACGTGACGCAGGGTGACTCACGGGTCGTAAAATCTGTTGTTTCCAGAAAATGTAGGTACCCTTACGGAATAGAGTTAAGAATCACTGCAATACAGCGCAGGGTTGGGATTGCTATTACAATCGTAACAGATCTATTACAATTCATAGACTGTCATTACGCTATTACGACAAACCAGAAATTATGCTGGATCTATTACAAACTAAAGAAAACAGGTAAATTCTATTACACTTTTTCGGTTTTTTAATTTTAGTAATAAAGAGTACGTGATTGACAAATAATCCTTTTGTATGAGCCCTCTGCAAATAACTGATAACAAAAAATAACTGATTATTCGGTTATTTCAATAACCGAAATCACTCGGTTATCAGTTATATGAGTAACAAATTATGTATTAGATTTTTTTTCCACTGTTGACTAAGGTTGCCACCCTTTTCATATGCTCAAGTAGGATATTCTTATCTTTTATATTCTTATTTAATAATTTAATGCAATATATAGTGCAAACATTTACTGTAGTATATAGTTATTTCTTATTCTCAGTTGCAGTTTTTTAAATATTTTCATGAAAATATAATGAATTATTCATTTGTTTATATGACGTAAATCGTCTGACTTATTCTTGCCGCCACTATAACAAACAACGAAAAACGGTCGTAGCTATAGATCAAAATAAAATTTTGTGTTGACGGAACAGTCGTAAAATAATTTTGGAAAAATTGAAAATTTTTGTTTATGTAAATGCAACATATCGAAGATTTGTATTGTTTATTTTAAATATATAAATTTACCCATACGAAAAGTATTTATTTATGTATTTAAAATAAAACATTTACATAGGTATAAACTACAAAAATAGTTATATCTCTGGCTGCTGAGAATTCAAGTAACCATCACTCGAGTTATCAATCGGTTTTTGATCACTTAAATAGTCAGTATTCGGTTATGGAAATAACTCGGTTTTTCCCAAAACTAGACCATAGACAAAATATAAACCATAGAAAACCACTAAAATTAAATTGATTTGCAGAAATCTGCAGTAAAAAAAAATCTATTACCAATCTATTACATTTTGCATGCAGATGTCATTACAAATCTATTGTAGTTCTGTCCCAACCCTGAATTACAGCGTGAATACAGCACACACACCGCATATCTGTCGACTGTCATACCCGTTTATGTATTCATTGCTAATTAAAGAGAGCAGTCTACAATAAAGGACATTTCCAGTACCCAAATATTGTAGATACCTACCTCTATCTATTCAATTTTGCCCTCGATTTTGCCTTTATTTCTGGTTAGGTCTTTGTTTTGGTAGATTTCAAATAGTAATTTTAATAATTTTATTATTTCCTTTTGTGTCTATTAAAAAGCATGAGATTTTGTAATCAAAATATGAGAGCATGAGATTTCCTCGGCAACACTGGCATCAGGTGACCGGATCTGTGAGGATACCGTTTTTGTTGTGCGGCTCTCGTTAGCTCTCGCCTACCATCGGCCGTTATCGGCGATTGTAGATGCGCTAAATGAACATTCAAAATTTAAAGATCTTATTCGCGCCGTGTTTTATTCGTTACTCTTTCCAAATAAATTAATACACGTCAGCATTTTAAATGCAATAAAAGGACTTTGAGAAGAATAGGGCAGATATACAAATAAAATTTAGTTTTCTATTATACTACCGCGCCGCTTATACTTCGTACCTTCTCTGGGATGGAGCGGCAATTTCTACTTTCTTTGTAAAGATCCGCAATTTCCGATTCTGTAGAATAATAACTAATAATTACTTGTTATCTGGCAATACCATAATTATCTGTTAGTAACATTACGAAATAATAAACGTAAAGGAGTATAAAAGAATAAAAGTCACTGATGTAAATACATCACGCTTTTTCAGCTTTTTAGAAATATAAAGTACACATTCTAATGTTGGCATCATTGTATAAAACTCTCTTAATGAAATTACAGTGTAAACATGTGATTAGGTACATTTGGCCTTGAATTCTGTCATCAGCGGGTGCAGTTCTCGGGAGAATTTACGCCAACCCTTCATGGACTCCACCCTGGAGGTCGTCAGAACGCACCCCCGACGCTAACAAAGTATGACAGGTGGATTTAATTTCGCCTCGTGATGATATATACGCTTCAACGGGTATAACCTTCGACTGGCGAGTCTTGTTTTCCAAGGCTCACAAGATGTCCATTTTCCTCTTATTAAACACATTTGACCACGTTTGTTTTTCTTTTAGTTTTTTTTATTACATCAACTGTTTCAAATATATACCCACGCAATTGATCAGATGTATGGAAATAAAAAAATGCAGTGGAAATGTTTCTCAACAAAAATCGAATTCCTTTTATGTAGTTAGGCTGGTATAACTTATAAGGAATTGAAATTCTTAATTGGTTCTAATTTTGTTTTGTTATCTTTTTCATACGGCATATATCTATATTGATTCCTGCCTCAATTAATCTACTAATAAAACAATGTTGGTGAAAGTTTATGACAGATCATTAATATCGAATTTGACAGAATATGTATTTAGTGTAACTGATGGCGCCAACACTGAAGAGCGGTAAAACGTTTAAAGGCAATACGCGACGTTTCGAAAGACCACCATTATATTATGAGTAAAGATTCCCCATAGCAATCGTAATACCAACTATAAGAACCGATCTGATAGCGGGTTCACCCACACAGAACTTAGACCGAGCACAACAAGGGCAATGAATCAATGAATCTCAGTTAAGGATAAGGATATATATATTCTGTTACTCGCAGCGACAAGTTACCTAGTCTACATCATAAAAATCCGAGAAACAAGTATAGATGAAATAACACATGACTCGTCGAATACAGCGTGTTTCTGAAATATGTGTATTTCTTCAAACGGGTTATAGGGGATGTGAAAAAATAATGAGCACACATGTTTAAATGCAATTCGTTCTATTAACATTTGGGTGAAGGTACTTTACAGCGGAATCTTAGACTAATAAATTATCTGTTATTTTCTGATTGAGTGAATGATTGAATAAAAGGAATATTTCGTTATCATCTTAGTTTTGTGTTCTATTCGTAATGGTTGGTAAATTTCACGTCTCTTACTCTGGTAAGCCAACTTCGACGGTCGGCCAACAGGTGGTGGATATTTTGTTACTTAGCAAAGAAATATATTGCCAATTTGTTTAAAAGAATTGTTGCTAATACAATGTTGACACTAAAGCACTTTCTACATTAAATTTATAAACAAAAAATAAATTAGTTATACAGTGTGTTTTACTGGGTGTGTACATATGTTAAGTGAATACAGGACATCGAGGATGCCTCAAAAAAACCTGATGGTGGAAGGTCTATTGTTAGTACCGATATACAGAGCGTTTTGCTGATTGTGACTATTTCTTAAATTATAAATAAAATGCAAACCATTATACAGTGGGGAAAAAAGTATGGAATAAATTCATTATTTCTAAAACAACGAAGTTTCATGAAATTTCCTCGGACACGTCGAGTTTGCTTTTTAAAAAGACTCTTTTTTCTGTACCAACCCATTTCCGACGTTCATTTGTTTTCGCGTGATAACTTCATCGGATATTTTGTTAAATAGAACCCCTATATTTTTTCATCGGATTCTTGTAGAGCTTAACTTGCTGAATTAAAAAATGTATAATTTCAAGACTTTATCGCTTCAACTTTCCGTGAAAAAAAATAATAACCGATCCAATAAAATCGGCTTGAAAAAATGTGAATATTCCCATTTGTGTATGTAGATGGATATAGTGAATTCATCGGCAGTATCACAAAATAAGGACTCTTTATTTTTAAAACAATTTAACAATAAGCAACTAATTAATTAATTAATAATTAAATTCTGGTTGCCTCAATCGTATTTGACCCTGTCTGTCCCACTCTGAGGTGACATGCAATCTAATAAGACAAAATTATAAATTAGGGCGTCAAATACGATTGAGGCAACCAAAATTTAATTATTAATTAAATAATTAGTTGCTTATTGTTAAATTGTTTTAAAAATAAAGAGCCCTTATTTTGGATACTGCCAATGAATTCACTATGTCCATTTTACTCTCAATCAGCCCATCACAGACACAAATGGGAATATTCACATTTTTTTCAAGCCGATTTTATAGGATCGGTTATTATTTTTTTTCTCGGAAAGTTGAAGGAATAAAGTGTTGAAATTATACATTTTTGAATTCAGCAAGTCAAGCTCTATAAGAATCCGATGAAAAAGTATAGGGGTTCTATTTAAAAATATATCCGATGACGTCATCACGCGAAAAACAAATGAACGTCGGAAATGCGTTGGTATAGAAAAAAGAGTATTTTTAAAAAGCAAAATCGACGTGTCCGAGGAAAGTTCATGACCCTTCGTTGTTGTAGAAATAATGAATTTAATCCACACTGTAAATAATCAAGAGAAATTTGGCAGGGATATTCTACTTACTTCATTCAATCCACTAAAGTCACAAGCGAAATAGCAATGGAGGTCTGGTGGCATATTTTGTTTTTATTTTGTTTATTCACAAAAACAACACCCTGTATGTAGAATTTTGAAAAATCTGTTCAGGTATTTAATTAGAGCTGAAATAGTAGAGTTTATGATGAATTTACTGTTGCGCATAAGTGTATATATATTTGATTGTTCGATCAAATATCTGTCTGTGACAGATTACTTCAAGTAAGAACTAGAAAATCTACTACTATCATCAAATTCACAATTTGTAATTATTATTTTATACGTAATACTACCTTTTCATTTGGAAGAAAAACATTTTGAACGACAATTTTGTAAATATGTGCATAGGTCGGGGTGGGCCTGTGAGTTGCCTTCACCAGGCATTGGTCCTGTTGATTATTATTACCCTCGTTATTACCTAAGGGGCCATTTAAAATCGAAGGTAAGCAAATGCCAGGAAGTTTTTTGATAAATTTAAAATCAATTTTTAGTGTAAATGATTTTATGTGTAGAAATAACCTATTAATAAAAATTTATTATTTTGTAAATTTGAATAATTTTTATAACTTGTCAAATTCAGTCAATAATCATCTAATTTATTTAAAGGGAAAAATAGAACAGTATACTAAATAACAGTTAGCAATAAAAACAGACAAGAAAAAAATATGAAAATAATTAATAAATTGTGCCCGTTATGTTGAACATACTTTCATGTTTATTTTATAATAGCTGTTACACATATTCTTATTATGTCAGAGTTATTTCTTAGTTAATTGCAGGTATTTGTTTACAAATTGCTCAATTAGAGACTCATCAGGGTGGCCTTCACATATTTGAAAAATTGTCATTCATATTTTTCTCTAAACGGAAAGGTAGTCTAACGTATAAAATAAGGATTAATTGTAAATTTGATGATAAAAGTAGATATACTAGTTTTTACTTGAAAAAATCTCAACATCGTTCTCTACGGATTACAAATGAATTCAAATAAAAATCTTTATTGTTCGTACTCAAAGACCGTATATAAAAAAATGACTTTAATCTTTTAGACTTGATAACAGGAACAATGAAGTATTGCATCTGAATTAAATTAAACATTTCTTTGTTATTATTACTTGCTTTCATAGAAATATGTTTTTAGTAAATAGGTAATGTCCCATTATTATAACTCGTAATATAACAAATAATTTAGGTATCCTAAGATACTTTTATGAAATTGCTAAATTGAGAGCATATTCATATGTGAGATAGAAAGTTTATAAGCATGCGAAGTGAAATGCGTCACTTTTAGCACCTTTAATATAGTTATTTATGCAACAAGTACAAAAAGTAAGTGTTTATTGCACGCGACGTGAAATTGTCCAACGAGGCCCTCAGGCCGAGTAGGACAACAGGTCTAGTGCAATAAACACTTTTTGTACGAGTTGCATACAATATTTTTTCTACGTTCATGCAAAAACCAAAAAATGTTTTATTTAGATGACACTAACTCTAGGAAAATATGACGTCGATTTGAACGTTTATGTTTGTCATGATGACAAAACGCTGTAGTAGAATGACAGATGAATGCAATAAACATTTTATTGCACTAGTGCAATAAAGAACCACTTTTTCCACTAAATATAGTTCAATAAAGTTTTGTTTATTGTTTGAACGTAGAAAAACAGTTTTTCAGCATTATTTTTGTTAATTATTTTCAGTCTAATGATAGAGCATTTATTTAGGAAAATGTCCTAATTTAATTATCTGTCTACTATGTTCGAGAATAATTTTTTGAAACTATGCAAACTTTTTGATAAACACTATATCGCCTTTCAGTTTTTCTTAGAACTTCCGAAAATTGTCTGTCACTTAATATGTGATCGACTGGCCGCCTTATATGGACGCTCGATAACGAACCATTGAGAAAATGATGGAAACTGTATACACAATCCCGAAGAGCAAGTCTGAGATGATGTATCGTGTTTCTTTTGTTTTTCTTGCGTGAAGTTTGATGAACTTTGTTACCTAGCCTTAGGCGTTACGCCAGAGACAAAGATGTAATCTATGAATGAAAATCTATATCATTTATTTTCTGACAGTCAATGAACAAGTATATGAGTTTTTAAGGTACAAATTTCTAGTAGTTTCACTTTCAAATCGATGAAATGGTAATTGTTTTCAATCAACAATTATTAGTATGTTTACTTATTCATGATAATTAACTCAGAACTAACGAAGTTCTGTGTATGTATATTATGGGGTAGTATGGATTTCTTTGCCATACGTTAAAACTGTTTCATTTATTAAGTAATTTTTAAAAATATTTATTTTCTACGTTCATGCCAGAAACAAAACTGTATTGAACTTTATAAAAAGTGGTTATTTATTGCACTAGTGCAATACATTTTTTATTGCATTCATCTGTCATTCTACTGCAGACTTTTGTGATCATGACAAATATAAACCTAGTCTATTTTCTGTGAAATTGTATTACGTTTTAAGCTATTACATATTTTATATCATTTTCAATCATATTTATTATACAGGGTATCCTAACGAAAATTTGACCCCCCCTATAATTGAAAAACCGAATAATATTTCAAAATTCGCCGAGACCCGTCGATTTTTGTTCTTGGGGGGAGCTTTTTTGACAGTCAAGCCAACTCGATATGTTCATCCCCCTAATGCCTAGCAAAAAAAATTAAAAAAAAAAAATAAAAATTTCAAATGCAACTACCCCACTTGTGGCACAAGCCCTTTTTATTGCGAATACAGTGACGTGCCGTTTTTAGAAATCGGTTGAGATTTGACAGAATTATTGGTTACAAACGAAAAGATGACAAACCAACTTACGCGTAGTAATTTCTACACAAATGCCCACCACTAATAAGTTTTTTATCTACTACACATGACCGCATTACCTAATTGTTATTGATGTATCTATCAGTTTACAAAAAAGTCAGAAATTAAATAAAAAAGCTGAAGCAAATAATAAATCAGATTTATTTGATGAATTGCTCAAAGTGACCCCCGTTAACTTCCAAACAATAATACAGTCTGTTTTCAAATTCTGTTCGAACATTATTAAATACATCCGCAGTTATTTATTAATCGGCTTTCTTCTACAATTCTCTGACGTAGCACTTGCAATGTTTCCGGCTGAGTGGCGTACACTCGTGATTTTAAATGACCCCACAGAAAAAGTCCAAAGGGGACAGATCCGAGATCTTGGTGGCCATTCGGCGGGACCTCTTCTGCCAATTCAATGCCCCGGGAAATGGTCATCCAAAATTGTCGCACAGCAGCAGCATAGTGCGGGGGCGCACCATCTTGTTGAGGTTATTTCATTTTCTATTAAATTGTCGTCACTTTCTAAAATCTCTGTTATCCTAGGATCAATTGTACTTTCCAATAATTCTAGATAGGTGTTTCCATCGAGATTACTTTGAATGAAAAATGGTCCAACAAGATGGTCGCCCAAAATGCCTGCCCAAACATTCAATTTTTGAGGTGTCTGAGTATGAAATTCCCTGATTAAATGCGGATTAGTATCACTCCAATAACGAAAATTGTGTCTATTCACTTCGCCATTCAACATAAATGTGCATTCGTCGGAGAAACATGTATTGTAGAGAATATTTGGATTCAGTAGAAGTTGTTCACTAAAGTATTCGCAAAATTGGTTACGGCGATCAAAGTCATCTTCATGTAACTCTTGAACCAGCGTCATCTTAAATGGATGAAACTAACACTGGACTGGGATACGCCAGAAGATTGAGAGACAGTTGTAATCGATTGCTTATTATCCATCTGTACATGACCCAAAACTGCCACTTCAACTGCTTCATTTCGAACTGGCCCAATTACTTCACGTTTCTTGTTTAAAAGCGAACCTGTTGCAACAAATTTGTCAACCAGGTGTTTAACGTACTGGTAGTTTACATTTTTTTTTTCAAATGATTGGCATTAAAAATTCGTGCCGTAGCTTTAGCGCAATCGTGATTTCGATAATAAATTGCAACAATTTCTACTCTTTCCGCGATAGAATAAACCATTTCGAACACACGTTAATATTTTCAATAACGGCTGAAACTAACGATTTCTTGGTCACAAGCACAAAACACCGACTTTTTTGGTAGTACCGATTTTTTGTTATTTTGAAAAGGTCTGAATTCCTATAAACTTAAGTATCTTCTACTAATAACTATTTTAGTATCTAGTTTTATTTGCTTCAGCTTTTTTATTTCATTTCTGTCATTTTTGTAAACTGATAGACACATCAATAACAATTAGGTAATGCGATCATAGTAGATAGTAGTAGATGAAAAACTTATTAATGGTGGGCATTTGTGTAGAAATTACTACGCGTAAGTTGGTTTGTCATCTTTTCGTTTGTAACCAATAATTCTGTCAAATCTCAACCGATTTCTAAAAACGGTACGTCACTGTATTCGCAATGAAAAGGGTTTTAAAATGATGTGCCACAAGTGGGGTAGTTGCATTTGAAATTTTTAAGTTGGGGTTGCTAGGCATTAGGGAGATGAACATATCGAGTTGGCTTGACTGTCAAAAAAGCTCCCCCCAAGAACAAAAATCGACGGGTCTCGGCGAATTTTGAAATATTATTCGGTTTTCCCATTATAGGGGGGGGTCAAATTTTCGTTGGGATACCCTGTATACTGGATTACGAAATTACTAGACAATACAAATTATTAAAAATAAAATTAGATTCCTTTGACTATCAATTGAATTACAAAATATTTTTTTTGGTATTTGCATAAACGTAGAAAAAATATTGTATGCAACTCGTACAAAAAGTATTTATTGCACTCGACGTATTGTCCAACTCGTCCTGACGGCCTTGTTGGACAATTTCACGCCGCGTGCAATAAACACTTACTTTTTGCACTTGTTGCATAAATAACTATTAGAACATATAATAAAATATTTTTTTCTAACTTTGACATATAAAGTGACACTTTTAAAACTGATTGACATTATGAAACGTCTTACTTTTTGTAACTAGTTGCATAAAGTAAAATTTTATGCAATTGGTGACGAAAATGTATTTCAAAATTAGTGACAAAAAGAATTATTCTATTTATTAAACTGTTATAATACAAGTTAAAAACATAAATTATAAATTAATTAATTATTATAAATATTGATAACACAATTATTGCAATTATTCAAATTACGACATATTTTTTTCATTGCTCGAACTTGCTGTTATTTGGGAAGCGGCGCACATTGCATAAGATGTTTCACCAAATATTTCTTGCGCTATAAGTTTTTTATTATTCATGGAATTTTCAACATATCCCTCCGCAACAGAGCTAGATTTCCAACCTCCGTGCCTCTTTAATTTTAAAATATCAGCGCCACTGTCTGCTAGGAAAGTTGCAGAGCTTCTTCTGAAGCAGTGGCCAGTATATAGAACAGGATTTGAAAGACCAAGAAATTGTGCAATAACTTTTGGCAGACTGCTAAATGTGTTAATTCCCACAGGATTTCTGGTACATTTTCCATTCGCATATTTTACAAAAAATCTGTTGTGTTTAAGAACCTGGGGACGCAACTTAATATATTTTCTTAATATTTCAACAAGATTCGTATTTTCAATGTCTCCAGTGGTAATTGCAAACTGCCGTATAACTTTTGTTTTTGAAGGTGGGATATCAACACGAAAATGGCTTCCTTCGTCTATAACATTTTCAACTGGAAGAAATGTTAATTCTGCTTTTCTGCATGCTCCTGCCATTCCAATTATCATTGCAACCTTAGCCATTAAATATTCTTTGTCATCAGCTTCCACTAAAAATTTGGCAAAATCTTCTTTAATAAAAACTTTTGACTTTTTAGCACTGTACCCGTCCGCTTGCCTTTTAATATATGCTACCAAATTTGTATATTTTTTAATATCAATATTCCTTTTCAGATTTAGTTCAGACCTTAACATTGAGTAAAGTGTCCATAATGTGGAAACTTTTAGATCTTTCTTACCCTCAAAATATGCAAGTAAAACTTTCTCATTAACATGTTTAATTTTCTTCTCATCGCACCACGTAACAAATTTTTCGTATGCCAAATCATAAACTGCCTTTGACTTTTGGGAGTTACTGATAATAGAGCATTACCTGCTGCCTCTTCAATATCGCTTGGTAGCTCTTCAGAACTTGAATCACTCATTTTTAAAAATAAAACTAAAATATATCAATCTCGCTAAAAACCTTCCGTCTAGACTTTTTACAAAATGTCAAACTGACAACTAACATGAAGTAACATTAACCAACTAAATTTATGTTTTCCAAATTTTTGTCAACTATATTAAATTTTATTTTTTATTACTTTCTTCAAAATTAGAAAAATCTTGTATGCAATACGTTACTAAATGAAATGTTGTGTAACTTGTGAGTTCTCACGCGTTACACAAAATTAGGCATTTCGTAACTGATGGCATAAATAGCTATTATCCACAATAACCTTATAATCGGACTTTTACCCACACATATGAACCGTCTAAAGTAAAACTTCAGTAGTAGAACAACAGTTTATTTTAGTTATTAATTATATAACAGAATTAACAAGCTTTTAATCCACGACAAAAAATGGACACTCGAGGCGCAGTTACATTTTTTTTTAGAGGAGTAAAGACTGGTTAATTTTCCGAATGTTATTAAACGTTTTATTCACGACCATGGTCAATTAGGAGAGTGAAAGCCGTGTGACAGCAAGTGAAAAATTATGGTTTTGGAAAACGTCACATTTGACAAATTTATTTTTCTACGTTCGTACAAATAACAAAACTTTATTGAACTATATTTAGTGGAAAGTGGTTCTTTATTGCACTAGTGCAATACAATGTTTATTGCATTCATCTGTCATTCTACTACAGCAACTCGTACAAAAAGTGCTTATTGCACTCAACGTGTTGTCGAGTGCAATAAATAAATAAATAATTTTGTTTCCATAGCGTCCAATTCTCAGACAGGTTTCCTGAGAAATCCATAGGAGCTATACCACGATAATCAGAAACAACACTCATAATGTCTTTTAATATACTTTATAATGTCCACAAACTGGTATCACTTTTATAATTAATTATTTTAGAGAAACTTCTCAACCGACTGCGCCATGTTATGAATGAAACAAGGTTCAGAGAGATACTGTTTATTTAGTGGATCGTGCCGATCGGGCTAACCTACAGGTGGTACTTTTTGTCTACAAAAACTAGTACATGTTTTATGTCTTATAGTACAGTAGGGAACAATATTATATTTAAAACTAATACATGATACAAGTTACGGATGTCTCTTCTTGTAAGGAACAGCTATATTTTCCGTGGATCTTCCTTGTAATATCAAATTTTTAGATATGGACTCTCAAAATAGCTTTCTGCTACAGAGGAGCTCTTCCATTCACCATGCCGTTTAATGGTTGTGAGATCAATACATTTATTGGCCAATGAAGTTATAGCCTCATACAATGGCCAGTATATGCTTCTGGATTTGCGATATTCTGGAATGAAATTGTATTTTTTCTTCAAATTAAAAATCATTACTCTCCGTTTTACCCTCCATTCGTTAAATTCGGCTAACATTTTTTCGTAGTGTTCCCTGGATTTTGCTGGCAATAAATGCTGCTTGAGCTTTTCTAAAACTCCAGAGGAACACAATTCCTTTCGTACATTTTTACCAAACTCAAGACTGTTTATTAAATAATTGATAATAAACAACGTACCATAGCAACCAGTAGGTATAACAAAACCAACACCACGTTTCATTTCAAGTACTGAGTGGCGTGAATATTTTTTATTAAATTCCAATAATTTTGACTGCACAAAAATATGATTGTGATGTGATTATTGATAATATGTTGTATTACATTCTTGATTTAAGTAGCATTTTATCCACGCAAGAATGTTTAAACGCGAGAACGCAGTTTGAGCGTTTAATATTCTTATGCAACTTAAAGCATTTAATAAATAACTATATTATTATTGATTTAAATAGTTATTTATGATATAAGTGACATGTTATTTGGCGACAAAAGAAGTTTGGGATACGACGCAGGAGCAGTATTGATATTAGATGGCACGAATTATTAATATTTTAATGTCGTTATTGGGTCCTGGCAAAAGCTCTTGCCCCGGTTCCGCTCTGGCTCTCGACGGCCTTGTTTTCCATAAACACGTTGTCACTTGATTGACAACTTTCGTTATTTAGAAAGAATTGATTTTTCTTGTTTTTTCCTGTTATTATTATCTGGAAAATAAAAGCTATCTATCTAATGCGCAGCTAAAACATATTATACGATTCCATTCGATGTATCTCTAAAACACATTTTTGCGTCCTGCTCTATTCTCGAGTCGAGGCGCGCTGAGAAAACGATCGATACAGCAACAAGTAAGTTTCACCCTCACCCCATCCAACTGATATACACTATACACGCGCCGACAAACCTCCGAAGGAGGGAGAAAGTGTTTTTTAATACGCAAATGTGGGGTGCTTTTGCAAAGGGTTTGACTGTTGACAAACAGAAACAGATGAAGTTTAAGTCTGTCTTAGGCGACTTCATGCAGTTTTTAAACTATTAATGAATAAGACGAAGAACCCTTGAAAGAGTAATTATTTATAATTAACTCTACGCGTTAATTGTACACTTTACAGACAGTAGGAGCAAAGGGTATATTTCAGTAGTCCCGACTTCACTTTTAATTAGCTAAGGATGTTTACCAACCTGAAAAATAAAACGGGGAAGCTTTAGAAATTTCAGGGTATTTCACACATAATAATCTACATCTAGAATTATCAGGCTAATGTCAAGGAATTTATCTAACTTTCAGGGAATGTTTTTAAAATTCGATTGTATTTGGTGTTTATTTACAAAATGTTGCTACTGCATGTTATATCGTTGAAAAGTAAGTCAGGAGTATGGCACATTGATTTTATATGTCCCTGCACAGGGTAATTCTTAACCTATGCGCATAAATTTAATTGCACTTTCTAGTCCTCAAAATAAAACAAAAGATGTATATAAACATTTATCTTATAACGTTTTGTTTGCGACATACAGGGATGAAAGGTTAGTTCTTGATGACGGTTTTTAATTAGTATTTCCTAAACCTGTATAGATAAATTAATGAAATTTGGATCAATAACTTTTTTCTATTTAAAAAGAAATCAATACAGTTTGTCTAGAGGCCGGTAAAACAAGGGGGTAGTTCTTTAAAATTATCCAGACTTTTTTATGTATATTTTTTTAATAATTTCATAGCAAAAATATTGTTGTTAAAATTTGATGTCGATAACAGTTTTCGAGAAAAATGGATTTTAATATCTGGGCACATGCTAAATCTTATTAATAATAATCAATGGATCTTGAAACATAATTGGCCTTTAAATTAAACAATAGAAGTAATTCTGACATCAATCAATACTTATACAGGGTTAACTATGAGTAAGTACAAACATTTTAACCACGTGCTCAGAGAGGCCTAAAAGACAATAAAAAAAAATTCCAGAATTTTTACTAGATATTTAAAAAATGGGGCAAAACCCTCTTTTCCTACGGAAAGTCGACTCCTACGATAAGCATCGACTGAGATGGCTTAGATCCATAGATAAAGCTTACATCTGTCAACAATGTCAACTACCATGTAGTCGTTTTTTAGCAGCGTTTCTAAATGCAGAAACGACAAAGCTAACATTCGTATTAGTAATAATACCTGATAGATAGGTAACAGTTAATCCAGATAGCTCCAGTATTTTGCATTTGTATTTCATTATTTCGTTACAAACTGGCAAAACTACATTTTCACCCATTACAACCATTCACTACCGATAAAACACACTTCCCGTAGGTACAGTTAGATAAAATGCCTATTTATTATAAGAAAATCGAACGAAAGGAATGGGTAGGTACTAATAGATAATAGAAAACTTTTAATGCACCCGCGGCAGTCTTGTCCCATAACCTAGAAAGACAAACCGGCGAATTATATTGTGAAAAAATATCTGTACCCGACACATATTCCTTTATTGATAACTATAAAACGTTTAAAATTAAAATAAGGCAACAACTGAAGAAGAACACAAAACTACAGCATAAACACAGGAATTGAGTTATAACATAACGGCGAATTTTACCGTTGTTTGTTAGTTCCTGTAGGTGCAGCTAGATAAAATACATAACTTTTTATGTACCCGCGGCAGTTTTATGCCATAACCTAGAAAACCAAACCGGCAAACTTTATTGTGGGAAAATATCTGCACCCAACACAAATGTCTTTATTTAATAACTATAAAACGGTTAAAAATTAAAAAGGCACCGAAAACTGAAGAAGAACACAAAACTACAACGTAAACACATGGTACACGAAATAAATTATGACGACTGAAAATTTTACGGTCGTGTTGCCATATTACCTACTCTGACTTTGTAAACGTGCGGCGGACGGGGCGCATAGGCGGCGTTAAATAAGGATTTACTATAATATGGAAAAAACATTTTTGCTTAAAAATAAGGTGATTTCATTAGTTCTTATTTTTACCTATCCCCTCTTAAAATATTTGTACTCAGTCATTTTGGTTAAGAATCGCCCTGAATATTTATATAGCCTGGTTCTATTATTTGTTGGTTAATTACCATTATATTAAATTAATAAGTTGTGTTGCTTTATAAGTTGCGAAAGGCAAATTGAAAAAATATTTACATTTAAATTAATAAAATTGGCGAATTGTGAATCAAAAATTTTCTGCTATGAACCTTATTTTATACTGTTAATATTCGCTTTTTCGTTTCTTTTTATCATCACAGAAAATGATTTTTTTTATTTTTCCTGGTCCAAGGTACCAAAGACCAACTTCTTCTATTTAAAAATTGCAAGACAATTTATAGTTTAGGAGAAAATTCTAATGTTTTCATTTTTTCAACCTGGAAAATTTTTCAAATGTAGAAATTTTGAAACTATCGGAAATTTTGTTTAGTAAATATTTGATATCCTTACTCTGTTAATACAAATAATTGTAAAATGATATTTATTTCGTACTTAGTGCTTCTTAAAATTAAAGTATTTGTTATATACGCAACATCAGCGTAGAGTTCACAACTTTGTAGGCTGTCATGTGCCTGTCAAAAATTAATATTAAATTTGCAGGTGAATTGCATTCAATTTAAGTTGCATGCAATTATGTAGTGAAATCTTTTATTTTGGATATTATTTGCAAGTGTTGTATTTGAAAAATACTGCTGCTGGTACCAATAAAAATAATGTGATACATGAAAAATGAAGTTTCACTAGAAAAGATGTGGGCAATTTAATATAGATTTTATGTAATACCATTGAGTTTATATACTTAATACTAAATGTCGCAAAATTTCAGCCAGGATTTCCGGGGATTCAGAATGCACTGAGTTTATTTATACGTTTGAGTTTTGAGAACAATGTGATGCTGTGTGCAAATTTTTTTTGTTTAGTTAATTTATATGTATATTGTTGTGGTTGTGCGTTGTTGATTTTTATTTCAGTCATTCAGTGTAAATAAATATGAGTGATCATGTCGATGGTGAAACAGAAATTCCAAATAAAAAATCTATTTGTCTGATCTAATGAATGTACTTGTATTTATATGTTTGTAGCTGTATTTTGTTTAAATAAAGTTTTGCTTTTCTAAAACTAATTACTAACAAAATTTGGATATGGTCCTACGCCGGTTTTTTTGTTATCGAAAAAAGTGGCAACCCTAATTCCCTGACGGGTAATATTGTAAGTTTCTAAAGTTTCCTCTCTGGAAAATTCACTTTTGTGCAATTGTCTCTACTGTAAATGCTGCCATCCACTTCATTACTCCCACCCCATACTCTGCACGTAGCGAATAGCAACATTCATTTCTTTATCGGTCAGTGGTCAAATAGTTTAATGGGTTAGTACTTAAATCGATGTGTGCCACTCCGTTCGGGTTCGATTCCTGCGACCGGAAGACCGTAGATCAGCTATACTCGTAGAGAGGATTAGCACCCTCTCTGCAGTTATGCTGGAGTGGAAGAACGTTGGTTTGGCTCAATGTGAAAGAATATTACCGGTCGGCGTTTGACCAGCCCTCAAATTAATGAAGTTTTCCAGGTTTACCTCATTCCTGCACTGAATGGTGGTTACGAACCAACAACGTAAATTGTTTCTGAGCGCAAATGCGGCCTACTTTATAATAATCTTCTTATATAGTTTTCAAGTCTCGCAATTAGAATGCTATTTAGAGATATTGTATTATTAATAATCATTTTGTTTATAACATTTCAAATTCGTAGATACAACAATTTGTATAAAAAGCGAACTTATCGTTCTTCAATTATCAAAATTTCATTAAGAACTTATATTGATATCATCTGATCTTCTAAAATTTAGTCCCGCAGTTTTATGCACGGACGTGATATTATATTCTTTATTTTTGACTGCCATCTCATACTTCTATAATTTTTAAATTTTAAACATGAAATTAAGTGGATTCATCACGAAAATTATTTTTCTTAACAGATTTTATTGAGTAATTTATTTGCTATCTTCATTCATTTATAAGTTGGCTATATACAGGGTGAGTCAGAAAGAATGGGTCAACACTAAACTGGATATACTAGACACCAAAATTATTATGTATATTATGTTTGAGCTCATCATGTTTTATACGAATATCGCTGGTTTATGAAATACAGAGTGTTCAAAGTTTCAATTTTCACTAAAATTTCTCAACAATTGCTCGAATAATAAATCACATGCACGCAAAATACGCTAATATATTTATTGACCTGAAAATTCGACACAAGCCTACTAGGAAAAGAAATAGCACCTGAAAGAAAATCACCACAAAATACATACAAATTTTTAAATGCCAATAACTCGGAAACCGAACCGAAACCGTTAAGCAAACCTAAACAAGAGTACATTTTTATGTAGAATTGATCGTTCTCTTAGATTTTTAACTTTTTTTTAAGCATAGCTCAACAGATAAAAAAATATATGTTTTGATTTATCTAAACAATACCATGAAACTAGCGTCCTCTAGGAGCAATGTCAAAATAAGCTTCAAATTCATAATTCTCACACCGAAAACCCAACATTCTTAATTATTACAGCCACATCGTATAAGGTATGATGAGCTCAAACATAATATTTTGGTGTCTAGTAGCTCCAGCTTAGTGTTAACACATTCTTTTGTAATTCACTCCGTATATTCAAAAACTAAGGAGATCACAATAGATGTTTTAGTTTTCACTGAAAATTGAAAAATTGAATTGAAAAATACAGTACAAAATGATTAAAAATTATGTTTTTGACAACAGGCTGGAAGTCAGTACAGAAAAAATATAATAGTAAGGTTAGTTTCTTAGTTAGGTATTATATATTTTTGGAGAAAATTACTGCATGATTTCAAAATTTGACCATCAATTGAAAGTCAAATGGTTATGTATTTTACCTCATTTGCAAATAAAGAATCAACTATAGTATTCATTAAAATGGTGCTAATCTTCTTTACTTTATAATTTGTTTCTTAAGTACATGTTGTTTAAACTTTTATAGCAAGTATTGTTTTGTACTTTTATTAATTATTTTAAAAAAATGTGTTTATTATAAGAGGTACGCATTTCCAATTTAAACAATAATTATTGTTTTTGGTAGTTTTAAAACAATTGAGATGTGTCACCTTATTCTCACAGAGTACTTGTGTATGAATATTGTTGCTTTTATTTAGTATTTATTCTTCAAATAATCTATATGCACCCTTATAAACGAATAGCATAGTAAATAATAATTCAGAAATCTTTTTTATTTTAAGAGTCCGTCGCGCGCTTGAAATAAACCGAATTTTACGCTTGGCCCATAACAATTATTTAGACAACTAATAAACATAGCGGTCTAAATAAAACAATCGAAAGACAAAGTTGTTTCCTAAGGCTGCTGTGTAATATTTTTTCAAAATTAGTTCTAATTATTTAAATTTAAAGAGTAAACTGTGCAAGAAATCGTCATATTTACAATTTATTTACTTAAAAATAAAGGCTTAAATCGAAAATTGGTTACACGAGGGAAGTAAGTCTGTCTTTTAGCTTTGCAACGATACCAAAATTATATCGAATTGACAAAATTACTCAAAATTCTATGCTAAATGCCGAACGTCTACAATTTCAGAATCTTGCACAGTTTACTCTTTAAATTTAAATAATTAAAACTAATTTTGAAAAAATATTACACAGCAGCCTTAGGAAACAACTTTGTCTTTCGATAGTTTTTTTATTTGGACCGCTATGTTTATTTGTTGTCTAAATAAGTGTTATGGGCCGAGCGTTAAAAATCGGTTTAATTCAAGCGCGCGACGGACTCTTAAAATGTATCCTGTTTGCGACCGCACTAAATATTTTCCCGTAGCAAAGCCAAAGTGTGGCGTTGGATATTTATAATGTTTAACTATACATAGGTATTTTGCTTTTTGTTATCATTGCATTGCCTAACACATCTAATATGATTTTTTTTTAGTAATTAATACCACTTAACTATTATAGTTTTGTGATAATGAAATGGAAAAAAACACAAAACACGAATGTATACTTCATACCACTTCAAAATATTTGTCCGACATTCCTATATTAATTATAACACTTGAATTACTTAATCTTCGTTTTTATCCAAAACATCAATAAGAGATATCAATAAAATAGCTATTGGCTATTTGGCGCAGGTCGGGCACATCACGGACCAGCACAGCGCGATCAGGCAAACTTGCATAACTTCACACCCACTCTACCAGCACCTACATGAACCGTCACCTGCAGCGACCGTCACTGTAGATCGTATCGGTGGCCTACAATTTCTATGCTTCTAAGTTCTGCTTCCATAAAAGTCAGGCATTGATTTCAAGTAGTAGCTCGCAAAAAGACGGGAGGAAGAAAATGAGAAAGTTTTGGATTCACACGATCAGTTAAATGAAAAAGCTGTATGGTAAAATTCACAATTTATTTCCTGAATTGGAGAGATCTCAACAAATTTTTCTTCAGTATTTCCGAAGAATATATTGAGCTTCTAGGTCGACCTCGCCTACAACACCAAAATAGTGTCAGTGATAAAATACTTGCAGTTTCTTTAAGGTAAGTAAACAAACTGCAACGGTTGATAAACGAGGTTGTCCGACAGTTCAGCGACATACCCACAACTTAACTGGTCGAATACTGCTAACAATTTGAAACCAATCCCAGACTTACCTCACATATGACTAGCGCGGCCAGGCATAGAAATTGCAGGTAACTGACCCGACTTGCATTTACGATCGTTGCGGGTAAGGGTACGTGGTGATGCAGGTCTGTGCTGTGCAAGTTCGTGCAGGTATAATGTGTCCGATCTTAAAGATGTTTGGAGCAGCTTAAATAGCGTTTAAGTTTTTATCATATTTTATCTCATTTTTACTAGTTAAATAATTAAATAAGTTACACTTCACCATTTAATTAATAGTAAATTAACTTCATGCTTGGTTCATAAAATAACTTTTGTAAGATCTGCTAGTCACTTTTAGTTAGAAGCTACCAAACTTTGCTAAAACATCAGGGTAATTAATGTTCATCTATTGTTTGAACGTCTCCAACTAAAGCCAACTCTAAGTTGTACCTGGACGAAGATTCTTCGGATAATCACTATAGTTGGTGCATTTCCTATTTAAGTAGTCAATGGTATGAGGATCTACAACAGTGGCGGCTCGCAGGAGACCGTTCCACCTAAAATGGGGTCATTTTTTCTTTATGTTGTTTGTTTTTTGTTGTGTTGTTTTCTTTGCCTATATGCAAAAAATAGATTTTAGAATAGAATTAGAACATTTTGGTAGTGTATAATAGACTTAAAGTGTCGATACAAAAATCAATGGTCGAAATATGGAGGCTGCAATATCATCATTTTTAATAGATTGTACACATGACAGCTTAATTTGTTTCATTTGTTTTATTAGAATCAGATTCACAGATAATGACCGATTTAAATACTCAGAAGGACAGTTAGTTCTTGGCAAGATTAATGACCTTGGATATGCGGGGTCGAGAGGGACTACCTATCTCTCTTTACCCACATCATCGCTGTAGGCCTGGACGCCTCGTAGAGGTGGCTTCTCTTCTCCGATCAGCCTCGACCGCAATTGCGGCCTATGCCGACGGCTTGGGGAACCTTCTCCTGTTCTGGCAAGCCCCGTCGGCGAGGGCTTATCTTCTGGCGCTCTTCGGTCTTCTTTCTTCGCCGACTCTTATAACCCCCGGGGGTTTTCGCTGCGTATCCCCACGCCGCTCCGGCATACGTCAACTGTGGCTGCAATACAGTTTTGATTAACCTTACCTTGTTACCAAGACTCAGTCGGCTATCCCTATGGAGTAACGGATAGAGTTTCGCCCACACGAACTTGCCTTTGCGAACCACTTCGTTGACGTGTGACTTCCAGGTCAGCTTTCTATCTAGGGTCACCCCTAGATATCTGGCTTCGTCGGTCCACTGGATGTCCTCGTCGTTGAACGTCACGCGGCCTTCCGGCTGCGCTCTGTACCTACGAGATAACAGCATACCTTGGCTTTTCTCCGTGTTGATCGTCACCTTCCAGCGGTTACACCAGTCCTCCAGTCTGCCTAGCGCTCTCTGGAGTCGCCTCGTCGCCATTTCCGGATTTAGAGATCGGGCCAAAATGGCGGTGTCATCGGCGTAGAGTCACACGGAAATGTCCTCCGTCCTGGGTAGATCCGCCGTGAAGATATTGAAAAGGTACGGGGACAGCACGGCTCCTTGGGGGACTCCGGTTTCCATGGGGCGATAGGTGGACAGGGCCCCTTCCATCTTTGCACGCAGCTCTCTGCCTCTTAGGAAGGACGCCACCAGCTTGGCTAGGCCGACAGTGTAGCGAAAGTCGAGCATCTTTACGATAAGCCCATCATGCCAGACCCTGTCGAAGTCCTTGGCGACGTCCAAAAAGACTGCTCCGGTAGATTCTTGGGTGTTAAAACCTGCGGAAACAAGTTCTACTAACCTGAAAATCTGTTGTTCCGTCGAGTGGCCACGGCGGTACGCAAACTGCTCGTCTGGGAGGACTTGCAACTCTACCGTGGTCTCGTGCAGCTTTATTTACGGCGGTTGCTATTACAACGGAGGTGCTTATAGCGGACCAGAATTAGTAGATGTAGCGGAGGTTTTAAGCTGCTTCTCATGTTTATACAATTAAAAGTTTTTATGTTGGTCTGCCGTTCGTCGTATGTTAATATTGGAATTCGTCGAAATGTTTCTATTTCATGATCCCGTTTTTGTTTTGTTAGAAATAACATTACAATTCCAAGTTGTTTTTGTCTAAGGAGTTAACATTTCAGCGTAACTCAACGGCAGAAACAAAACTTAGATATTTTGCATTTTGAAGGAAAGGATGGACTATTAAACGAATTTATAAATGCCGATGACCTGTCGCTAAGGCAAGCATTTTAAAGTCATTAGTGTTTATTTTTTAAATCGGAGCACAAATGGCGAGTTACTACTTGTAACGTCTTTACGAGAACAATATAATTTATGTAGGTTATGACATATTTTTGGGACTATTGAAATTTTTCCATAAATAGTTGCTTTTTTATATCTTACATTTTGTATGTATTATATTATAATGATATAAAGTCATCGCTGGAATCATGAGCTATATAACAGTTAATATATTTTAAGTGATTTATTTCAAGATAATTAAGATATTCTGAACTGAAATTGCATACTATACAAGATTTATTTTGTTACAGATCTATACGCAATACCAAAGGCAGCCAGCACACCATAATTGTCGCTATTATCAAAAAAAGGTAAGTCTGTACTTTCATGTATTTATTAATTATTGTTTATGTTAAAGCAAATTTAATTTCGTTTCTTAGTTGGTTTTTTGCTTCTCTATAAAAAAAATTCAACTACACACTAAACATTTAAATGTTCTCTATATATCACCTATTAATAAATTACATTCAATTTATACATTTTAACCTAGTTTAAAAAAGGATGGTATTATTATTGTTTGACAATGGTTGTTATCTCGCTAGGTAAGGTTGCTAATTACCTTTACAAAAATATGTTTTCTAAAAAATGTTTTCCAAATTTGTAAGAGTTTATATAAAGCAGTTTGTAGTAGTTCAGTGTTATATGTTTAGTTTGTTAATTATTTATGGACCATTTATCTCTTGTTGTATGTTTAGCCCTGAAGAAGATTCAAAATTGAATCGAAACATTGGCATAGCCGGAAATTATAGACCTTATTAATTACTGTTTGTTGTCTTTTATACAGTGCTTTCAAAAAGTAACAAATAAATTCATTATTTTTTAAATTGATAAGTTTACGAAAAAATCCCCTGGCGTCAACGTTGTTCGAGAGATATGACGTCATCATAGACCTTATAAATCATGGACCGGCCCTAGAAAGAGAGGTCCGGTGTCCTGATGTGTACAAGAGGGATGAAGCTAGTCCGGGCAAATACAGATGTTCTATGACAGAAAAATATATAAACATAACCTGACAAAACCTTTCCTGTTAATATTGTTAATGATTTGTGTGCCTTTTGTGATTTAGTTGTGTTTAGTGTGTTTATTAAGCAATAGTTTTTAAAGACTCATAAACTTATGGTGGAGTCGGTCTGTCACCGTAAATGTCATACGTCTGTCATTTACGGTTTTTGTTTGTTTCGGCCAATGATCTGTGGGTTTTTGCCCGGACTAGCTCTATCTCTGTCGCACACATCTGAGCATCAACGATTTGTATAGGCAGAAAACGGTTTTGGGCGCGTCCATGATTTATAAGGTCTATGGACGTCATCGACAATTTTTGTAAATGGCAACCCCCAATTTTGACCATGCCATGTGAAAGAGCGTGTCATTCTACATACACACATCATGAAAAATTATGGTGTTACATAACAAAAATTTCAAAAAAAATATGTTTAAAGATTTCAAAATTTAATTTTCACCGAAATGTAGCACCCGAAAAGGAGACCGATTGAGTGGCCAGCCAGATCTCCTGATATGACATCCCTAGATTATTTCTTGTGGGGATACTTGAAAAGCAAAGTATACGTTGCTAGACCGGTTAATTTAGAAGATTTAAGTAAAAGCAAGAATTCGTCACGAGATACATCGTATACCTCAAAAAATAATTTATTAATCCTCTTGGCTACTGTCAGGCAGCCTACGATGCACAATTTGAACATTTAATTTAGTCAATTTTTTACATAATCATTATCATTTTCAGTATTGTGATAAATAAATTTTAAAATCTTCAAACATTATTTTCTTGAAACTTTTTTATGTAACACCATAATTTTTCATGATATGTGTATGTAGAATGACACGCTCTTTCAAAGAACGTTTAATTGAAAATTGTTTAAATATAAGTACAACTAATTTTATGTAACTGATTTGTTTCAGTGCGTTCGAAAAAGATGACGCTACGATCGCCTCCCTGCTGGACTCAGGATTCCATAGGGTAATTTTTTGATCTTTTGGAGACTTTTAATTCCGTACCCAAAGCCCATTACTTTAGTAAACCAAATTCTCTTTTATGTCCAGCCTTATTTATTTTGTTTCCCTTTGTAACAGAATTCTGTAATTCGGTCCCCTTTAGCTACCAGTATTTTTCTGTTTTTGTTATTCAAGGATTAATAAGGGAGCCCTTATGCAGAAAAATACATGCGCCCGCATTTTTGCTCATTTAAATGTGTGCGATGATTTTTCTACATACGTCAAAACAACCTTTACCTCTGTGGCAGGACTGGCAGAGTATTTATTTATTTGTTTCCAACCCCTTTGGAGCGTGGGTTACTTTGTTAGAGTAATGCAACATTGTCGTTAGCATGAGAAGAAATTTATAAACAAGAAGTTAACATTTTGAATTGAAAGATCAGTTAAAATTTAATGATACAGTACTCAGTAGTCAACGTCAATATTGTATTTGCTATATTCCTTTATGGAAAATAATGAACCAAAAATAGTTATTTCCGATTTCAGTATTAAAGCATCAGTTTACCTTTGACTAGTAATGATAATGAATAATGTATGGCGGCTTGCTTGGTGACGCAAATGACGTATCACCACAAGAATAAATAAATAAAGCTCGAATCGGAAATGAGCGACATGATTTATGTCTTTTCGATAGGCGTATCTAAATGTTTTCATAAAAAATATAATATTAAAATTAGTATTTTATAATGAAATAAAAGAAATACAATTATTTGAAGAAACTGATTTCTCCAAATTAGATTTTTTTTTATTTTTCGCTGTTCTAAAGTTTCTGTTTATACATTTAAGTGTATAGTAAGTAATTTACTGTGTCAAACAGTTTTACTAAATAATTCTGCGGAAAATTTGCACACGGATGTAGAAATTTAACGTCTTTACATATTGCTTCAAAACATGTAATAACCCTGTTTTGTAAAATGATGTTTTCAAAACTCAGCTGAAATGAATAAAAATTTGCAAAATTATTGTGAGCCATATTAAAATTTCCAAATAATTCCAAATTAGAATTTTTATTTGCTTTATAATAATGAAATAAAGTAGATTCATCTAATTATTGGTAAGACTTAGAATTATATTCACATATGGTCGAAGCATATTTAGTCAGACAATTAGCATTCTGTTGTCTCAACGAACCCGAAAAGGTTTTCCAAAAAATCTTTCTAGGTCACGTGAAAATTTTTAATTTAATATAAATTTTGTAATTTGGGTATATTCTGATATTACAAATGACTATATATTGCATATATATATATCTTTCGATTTGACCTTCAAATAACTTTGAAACTTACCTGATGAGGTTAAATAAATCCCGAATTCAGGTTCAGCGACCTCAAAAGCATAAGTATACGACAGTCTGGTGCACTTGTATATCTATCTTACGATTTCACTTTGAAACTTATCTGATGGGTTTAAATGAGTGCCCGATTCAGATAAAGCGACCCAAAAAAACATAAATATGCCATGACTTGGTTCACTTGCACATCTTTCTTTCGATATGATCTTGAAATAACTTTGAAACTAACCTGATGAGGTAAAATAAATCTCGGATTCAGATTCAGCGACCTCAAAAGCATAAGACAGTCCGGTCCACTTGTATATCTATCTTTTGCTTTGACCTTGGAACAATTTTGAACCTAGGACGATGAGGTCAAATGGACAAAGTACCTACTTGTTTTGAGATGTAGTGGTATAGGGGGCGTCCGTGGGTTCTACAACCCCCCTTTTCTGTTGATATTTTAGACCAATGTTACACAGAAAGTATGTTGTCAATTTAAGATAAAAACATGTGCAAAAGTTTCTAACAAATATCTCAAAAATCATCGGAGCTATCAATAAAAGCCATTTTAATTTCTTTTTATTTTAGCACCTTGTATTTTGAAAATGAAGCTTCAAAATGCAAAGTGGCATGAGAAAAGTTTCATTATTTTAGTCCAAAGAATGTGTGGTTAACGGCTTGACCTACAAAATTGTAATATCCTATACAATATCTTTTTTTTTTCGTGTATTTTTATCTAAAAAACAAACAAGAGACATTTTCGATATAGAAATTGTAAAATTTTTAATAGACTAAAAATAATTTTAAGTGGTAACTACATGTTCAATCGATAATTTTAAGTTCACCTGGCGAGCCGCCATTGCCCAGGAGTACTTATAACGGATCCGCTCCGAAAGAGTCGAACCCGAGAATAACAAGGGCAGGTCAAAGATTCTCAGCTACGACTAGGAATGCGCACTTTAACTCTGTTACTGGCAGCGACCAATTACCTAGATCACGGCACAATAAACCGGAAAATACTATACAGGATGTCCCGTAATTAATGCAACACAGGGCAAGAGTAGATTCCGGGCAAAAAAATAATGCGATGTAGTCAAAGTTACCTTAGTCAAAAGCTGATAGTTAAAAAGATACAGGGTGTCAAGTGTAAAAATTTTATTTTCGATATTTGTAAATAACTTTTTAAAAAATCCAAATATTTGCATACATTTTGAAGATCGGGGATTTTTGGTGGCGAAAAATTTAAATTTGTTTCTAATTTTGGCGTCTCTAGTAGAGGGCGCCACTTATGGCACATCTTTTAAATGACACATTTTTTGCATTTTAGTGTATCCATATGACTATTGAAACAGTCTGGTTTGCTACCTTTTTCATCCGAAAAAGGTATTTCTTGTTGAAGTCGTTAGGAGTAATCGTTTATCATATTTGAAATATTCAGTGCACCGAGTAGAAACTGTTTTGGATTCAGATAAAAGCTTTTTCCGTTGAATATACAGCAAAAAGTTATTCAGAATGGTAAATTATGACGACGCGCAAAATTACAAGAAGACCTTACCGATCTTCTGATAAAGAAAGGTGGGAAAATCGTTTCAATTGTCAGGTGGATACACCAAGTCGCAAAAAGTTGTCATTTAAACAAGCATAATGTGCTATAAGTGGCGCCCTCTGCTAGTGACGTCAAAATTAAAAACAAATTTGAATTTCTCGCCCCCAAATTTCCAAGATGTATGTAAATATTTGGATTTTTTAAAAAGTTATTTACAAATACCAAATATAAACTTCCACACCCTGTATATATCTAACCATTAACTGTTGAGTAAGGTAAGTTTGGCAACTTGCATTATTTTATCGTCAGGGATCTACTCTTGCTTTATGTTGCATTTATTTCCGGACACACTGTAGAACAAATTAACACCACTGACCGAGAAAGCCTCAAAACCAGTAGGACTTCTCAAATACTGCCTTACTTTCAAATATTACATGTTTGGTTGCAGCTTATTATATTTCACATCTGACAACATCCAACTATGAAATTGTAAATTTTATTAAACTTGGCACCTTGTCATATGAAAGCGAAATTAGATAAAATTATGTTTTTAAAAAACCTGCCTACAGCTAAATAAACTTTGAAATTTAATATGAGATTGCACCTGATTTCGACAAATTACACAACTCTACAAAGAAATTTTCGTTTTTTGTCCTAAAGTTTATTTTATGATTTTCCTGTTTGTTATGCACAAAAATGAAGAAAAAATACCTTTTTCTACAAAACTGTTAAAAGTGGGCTTTTTAATTGTCATTTTTGATGTAAAAAATGTCATTTTTTGACACGCGTGTTAAAAGTAAATCAAACAGCACTGGTTGCTACGAAAATTTTGGTTCATAAACATTGCGATCTGTGTGGTATTTTTTGATTTCTTATTTTTATTGAGTTTAAAGTTCTTCCGGTTGTTTTGTAGAAAAAATAGTGTATGATATACGTGTTTTAAAAGTGATTTTATTTTGTGAGTGAAGATGATTAGTTTTTTAACTTCACGAACCTTACTTTTAACACGTATATCATAAATAGCTATTTTTTCCAATAAAGTTTGGTTTTGTGATAGTTATAATAATAATACTCATTTTCGAGTTTTTATACGAATTCTAATTAATTTTTGTACATTCCAATTTATCGCCTGATAAAAGTGGGGTTTTTACATTCACACAATGCCTCCAGATGGCACACAATAGAGTGATACACAACATGTGTTTTGTACAAGTCTAGAAAAGGTTAAAATGTCATCAAGAAAGTCAGAAGCAAAGGTTAAAGCTGGAATTTTTGTTGGTCCGCAAATTAAAATAATTTTTGGCGATGAAGAATTTCCAAACTTGATTAATAGAGTTCAGAAAGCAACTTGGAACAGTTTTAAAGCAGTAGTCTGGATTTTTAGGAAATAACAAAGCTGAAAACTACCGAGATGTGGTTGAAAATATGTTAAATAACTTCAAGACAATGGGTTGCAGGATGTATTTAAAAGTACATATGCTGCATGTGCATTTAAATAAATTTAAAAATAACATGGGGGCGTATTCAGAAGAGCAAGTAGAACGTTTCTACAAAGATATTATGGACTTCGAAGAACGTTATCAAGAGCAATACAATGAAAATATGATGGGAGACTATATTTGGGGTTTATTGAGAGAAAATTCTTATGAACAGAAAAGAAAAAGTAATACTGTTCACTTTTAAATTATTTTTCACTTTTTTGTAAGCTACTTTGATAGTAAAAGTTAATGAAAATAATATAGAAATATATTTGTATTATTTTATCATAAAAAAAAATAAAATCACAGATTTTTTAGAATATCGTATCTACTGGACACAGAAGCAAACTTTTTTATGCAATATAATTTTTTTTTCGTTTAAATATGATCTAATCTATCAAAATTTTATACTCTCATATCAATGTCAAATTTCGTGTTGATCGGTGTTATTTAAAAAAATGTTTGAAGTGCGTTTACAAAAACACGTTTTCACGTAGTTACGTATTTAAATAAATATATCTGTTATAATTAAATTCTTGATGTGTATCTTAACGAACTGTGAACGAAAATAAAAATAATTTAGGTCGTCCCGAATTATCAGACATTAATTAAAAACCCGCGGCCGCTGTGTAATTCCTTATTATTTAATAAATAACCTGCGGGAAAGGGATGCCCTAGGGAGAGAATCCCCACAGAGCCGTCGGAATGACAATGAACGCTTTATCAAACATGAACAGCACCGTTAGGGGATGCTGACAGTTCGGGGCAAAAGAAAAGATATGGCGCGCTGATTTTTTTATGTAAAACGCCAGGAACCGTCTCATCCGCCGTCGTCTCCAAACAGTGCTTTCTAAGTGAATTGTGAGGAAAACATCTGGCTATTGTATTTTATGTCGATTAGATTTGGCGAACGTAAAGTGCTCGCCATTAAAATAAAATACCTTTTATTGAATCAGAGCGGGCTTTGGAATGAAATTTGAAATATTTTAATTACATCCGGCCGCAAATTAATATTCTTGCCAAATTCAAGTTTATTTTCCTGTTGAAACTGATAATATAGAACGTGAGCCATAGGCTCTAATTTAACGGGGCAAGGGGACGCTTGCCTACCAGCAAATCTGTAAGGGGGCAGAGCTCCGCCCTACGTTTATTACTAACTAAGGTCGTATAAGTATTTATTACCTAGCTCAGAGATTTTCAAATAATAACATTGTTGGGAAGTCGCGATCATATAAAAAAGTCCCTTTACTGTGTGATTTTTGTTTTGTTGTATTTCATATATCTGTGAGTAAGAATATATGCAACAAATATTTAGCTCAGGAATATTTTATTGTACAGTGCGTTTCAATAACTTTGATAACATTTTGATCAGTTGTAACTTTTCTGTTTTTAAAGATATCGGAATGAAGCAAAAACCATATTGCATAGTGGACTAGCAACTTTTTTTCTTATTTCAAAAGAAAAACAAAAGAGCAATGATTTTGCCACCGCACTTTTTTAGAATGTATTGGAGTTTTTATAAAAATGTACTGAATTTGAAAAATCAGATACCTTACCACGGAAGACATCTATAAATATCAATAAATGTTTTATTTATTTAATAAATCTATGCATATTTGGCGGCAAATTTGAATTTGCTATTAGTTATATACTTTTTTTTAACTTGTCCGATTTTTGTCCGACCGATAATAGCAGTTATGACGGTTAACTTTTTTCTGTAGAACCATTTGAAAATAAAAATGTATGCCATACAACCAGAATCATTACAAAATTTGCAGCAACGTGTCTTGCACAATTGTACCCTTTTCTGTAGTCTCACGTCCGTCTTAACTGAATGATTTACTTTGAATGACCGTCACGTCATCTGAATACAATCTGTAAAATCATATGAGTATCTAACTTTTAGTGTAATGTGTAAATATAAAATTTGATCACCCAAAGTGACCAGTATAAATTCACCTTAAGATCTTGTCACGTGTGTACCTTCGATGTAAGAATGAAAAGTAATGGGCCCACTCCTGACTGTTGATTAACCTATATGTCTGTCAGTGTCTTATAGAGACCACAAGCGTAGTCACCTGTGTGAACGAGATCATCCTGCTGAAGCACTGCGATATCAGGCCTTCGGCACAGCACGCAACTTGCCAGGCATTGTATGCGGCGTTGGACAAGTGTAGAGACGTCGTCATCGTTACGGACGACAGCTATAAGATCCAGGTGAGTCTGTTCATAATAAATCTCTGTAGGTACAAGGACTGTCAATCCTGGAAAAACCATCGATCCCGGGATTTCGGGATTAGAAATTTATAATCCCAAATCCCGGGATTGATTCCTGTCGCCAATGTCAAAATATTATGAAAAATTAATAGGTGTTAAGATCTTCAGGCATCCGTTTTGGATCTTTGTCATGATAAACAGTTAAAAATAATAATTATTTGACGCCCCATCCAATTTTTCAATATATTCATCGCAAAGTTTTTTTTTCGTAGAATGCAGCATAGTTAGTTATTAGCAGTTCATTGGTTAAATCTACCCTTAAATTCAAATTATATCAAACTTATGCAAAATTGTTGGTAATAGTACTAACATTATCATGATCTTAAGTGGCCTCTAATAGAACAAAATAAATAGGTACGCAAGAAGCGGATAATTATTTTATAAAATTATATACATGTTGTTTCTGAAAATAACTGTAAATTTGTAACTACAAAAGTGCATTTTAAGTTAAAGCCTGTTTAAGGAGCCGCTTACGTTCAAATAGTATAAGGAGTTGAGGTACGAAGCAGGCAAAGACACAAGATGTAAGGGAAGTCATGCGATTGCCGTACGCCTGGCGGAACGATCGAGTTAACTTGTACCCTTGACTATACACTAATACTCAAGGCTTGTACAATGCTCGTCAGCTTAAAGTCACCAGTTCCATGGTCCATTCTTTTCTAGTGCCATTTATTATACACGGTGCTAGAAAGGGACAAAACATGGAAGTGGTGACTTCAAGCTGACGACCATTGTACCACAGAATAGTGCGTAGACTATATTTTCTGTGCTTGTGCCCAGCGTGGCCTCACACTATAAACAGGGCCTTGCGGTAGATTTTCTCAATATAATCTAAGTCTTCAAACCCCGCCCTTTTTTTCTTTAAAATAACACATGTTCTACTACAGTTTTACAGCAAAGGTAAGGGTAAAACTTTTCCCTTCTAACTTTAACTGTAGCAAATTTATTAATTACACTTGGATGTGTAGTCTGAGTTCCAACGAATGTAGATTCAATAGAAATTAATAGCAGGTAAATTTTGTTTAACTTATTAAATTTCTTAAATAGTTTCATTAAGTTTAATTTGGAAAAACTTTTTTTACCACTAGTTGCAGTCAGAGAATGTTAAATGCTGAAAAATGCTAGTAATTGCTTATAGTAACTTGTATTTCGTTTATAGTTCCTCCGAATAGGCCCATTTTTATTTACACGTAAGCGTCAGTCGTCTTTTGACCGACGGATTACAGTGTAGTACTTGAGCTAGATTTTGAAGCGTACTTCTACTTCCAACAATAGAAACAATAGCAAATGTCGAATCTATCCAAATATTTGTTGATTTTCTTTGTTTTATGTCAGGAACAATTACGTTTTTGATTTAAATTAGTATTTTTTAAATATGAGTTATACTTCAAATAAAATAGTAGTGTTACATATTTACGTGTCCCTGATTTTATTCTACATCTGTTACTGTCAAGATTCATTATGGCGCCCATAAGAAATAAACAATTGAATATTTCGTAACAGAAACTAGTGGCTGTAGAAATTTTCTTTCGGCGGAAACGATTTCTCGTATAATCTTATTACTCTGTCCCAAATTTCAACCATATCTGTTAAGAAATAATGACGCTAGTTGGCACTTTCTAAAATCATTATTTTCAATTTTTTCACAATATTTCAACAACGACAGCAGATATCTTGGACCTGGTTGGTTTAACTTAATGGCCATGAAAAAGTGAACGTTTCTCTAATTTGAGTGACCCTGTATATTTTATGGTTTCCGAGATGCCAATTGTGAGCCATGAAAACCAGCCTATCCTGTATAGTTATTTTACCTAATACAGTTGATCCTTATAGGGAATCGTTTGCAGCTGAAGTATTTCCATCACCTTCACTTGTTTGTAGTAATTCGTATTTTGTTTTAAGTTCCGGGAAGGAAGATGCCGAAAAGAATCATTTCTGGCATGTGCTAGTAGTGTTACTTGGCTTGCAGTTTCTGGATATCTAAAGTCACTAGATTTCTAACGGGGGCTGAAAAATGGGATGAAGTTATATGCAGAAATATTTATGTCATTTGTAGTTCACAGAAATCTAGTCATTAAGGGTGTTTTTAAATGAAGTAGCAAAAATGAGACCACAAATTTCTTAGATAAAAATAAATCGATTTAACCTAACATACCTATATCCCAAGTCGCATAATAAAAAAGATACAGAGTGTCACTGGTAAAATTTTATTTTCGATATTTGTAAATAACTTCTTAAGAAATCCAAACATTTAAGTAAAGAATCTGTGGTCTCATTTTTTCTGCTTCATTTAAAAATCACCCTGATAATCTATAAGAATCACAAAAAAAAATTGGATGTTTAATAGTCGGGTACAAGGATCACGTCCCTGTTGTTTCCAATATATTTGCCAATCATATACTGAAATTAAGAAAGTTGCCACAATATTCATACTTATTTTGTATGTAAAACAGGTTCTAACATTAACGTAAATTTAGCAGTACTAACATAATAATAGTTGTTTATTAAACCACTTGGCGATTGGAATAAAAGGTTAGTCAATTCTTATTCTAAATTTTGGCCTACCTTTTATAAAAAATAAATGTTTAAATTTAGTTCATATCTTATCAAATGAGATTTGTTACTGAACGGAAACGGAGCATAAGGCTTTCCACCGTCACATCTCATGTAAATCCTCCTGATGCTTTGATCCACTTTATCCTGTATTCATTTTTAAATCCGATACTACTGAACCGGATAGGCTTTTAGTAATACGGAGCAAGTCTTCAGATTGATTTTGTTGTATTTCGAGGGATTTCTGCAAATTCCTTTTGAACATCTCAGCGATGGTACCAAACTCCATCTCGTGCATTTATGGGATTTATAAGTTTTTTATTAAATAAAACTGAAATACAGGGTGTAACGACGACAAACTTGCAGACTGACTCTTCCCAGAAATGAGTTATGATCCTTTAAACTTTCGAATTGGCGTGATATGTAGTTCTTTCTTACATAGTCAATAGGCACTAAAAATATAATCTTTAAATTTGGCTTTTACAAAAGCTTAAGGAATCTGAGGTGTTACAACTATCAAAAAATACATAGGCTACAGAAAACTGGCTACTCACATTTTCTGGAAAAATATTTATTGACATGCATGGTTAGAAAAACTACGATTAGAATAAGTGATTCCATGGCCAATTACATTAGTAGCTGTAGTAGTAATTATTTCTGTGAGATTTGTACCAGGATACCAGAATTTGGGCCGCCTTGCTCTTTTTGTTTTGTAACGGATCTTCTATATATCCCTCCGCCACTGTACTGGAGCTCCATCCAATATATCTCTTAATTGTAGTAAGACTAGTAGAGTCTGCCAATATACTAGTTGAAGATCGTCGGAAGTAATATACAGTATAAAGGTGAAAATCGAGCAAATTTAGAAATTCAACAATATTGGCAGTTATCTTACCAGATGTGTTGATTCCAAATGAAGTCGTGGCACATTTATTCTTAATGTAGTTTATGAAAACTCTTGAATTATTAGTGTCCGCTGAACGAAGGGCTATATACCTACTTTTTATTGTAATAGTTGTTACTGCACCACTATGTAATTTTAAAGAATATATTATAATACTCTTTTTTGTTCGTTATTAATATTCTATTAATTACACAGGCACACACAAAAAATAAAGTTTTGTACCCGAGCTCCGACCTATGGTTTCCCATGTATTTTTGGCTCCCGAAACCGATCCCTGGGTCGGTATAGCCCAGACGTTCCATATTTGTCCGCTACGGTAAAAAAAATGACCAAAATTTGGCCATTCCCTGGGAATAAGCGCAAAGCTTTATCTCCGTGACATTGAAGGGTCCAAACATGAATCAGTTGTTGGATAGGACCTCGCACATCCCAATTGTCACTTGAGGGCCACGAATTGGCAGAGAATTGGTCCTAATAAATTTCAAATTTTCAGAATAAATCATAATATGATTTCCCCGTATTCAGGATCGAATTGATTTAAGAGGATTGTCTTCATGTAGCATTGCACAGTGAATAAAGACGTAAAAAAATAAAATAAATAACAAAAAAAAATTAAAAAAAATATTATTTTTTTAATAAAAAAAAGTAAAAAAATGAACAAAATATAAAAAAGAAAGAAAGGAGCTACAATACTTCCTACGTCAACGTCGTTAGCAGCGTTGCAGTTCCATAGTTTTAGGACCAATTGTTTGCCAATTCGTGGCCCTAAAGGGCAATTGGGATGTGCGAGGTCCTATCCAACAACTGATTCATGTTTGAACCCTTCAATGGCACGGAGATAAAACTTTGCGCTTATTTCCAGGGAATGGCCAAATTTTGGTCATTTTTTTGACCGTAGCGCGCAAATATGGAACGTCTGGGCTATACCGACCCCGGGATCGGTTTCGGAAGTCAAAAATACATGGAAAACCAAGGGTCGGAGCTCGGGCACAGAACTTTTTTTTGTGTGCCTGTGTAATAAAAAAATTATCTCTTGCGAAAAAGTGGCACTTACTGAGAAAACCACGAACCTCAACGCATAGTTCGTCCCAAGAGTTCGGCTTGATAGTTATACTCGAATGTCGTGTGCTATATCACTTTCGCTATTTTTCTCTCTCAATATATCAATTTCCTTACTCTTGTCTCATTCCAAAGAATATGTTTGTACAAGATACAGTCCACGAAAAGAAAGAACACCGAGGCATAGGTGTGCCATTAATTGCCGTACTTCTGTATACATTTTTACCGTACATAACATATTTAATAGTACAGATATGATGTATTTATGTCTATTATAAGTTCCCCATTCCTCGATATTATTTAATTTACACAGTTCCTCGCCTCCTCCAAATACATAATAAATTACGACAACCGTCTGCATGAGATATGCTTCATTATGCGTTTCTGCGAGAAATTTGTCGATTTGTTTTCCAGTCAATACTTTCGACTTTTTCCGTCGACATCCTTCGCCCTTTCGCTTCAAAAAGCAACAAGCTTGTAATATTTACTTATGTCCTGATCCTTTATGTTCATCATCGCCTTAGAGTAACATGTAGTAATGGATATGGACTAATTTGACCAACGCATTGACTATTTCCATATTTTGGCCTTTATTCCAAGTATGCCAAAAGCACTTTTTCACTGAACTAGCTCTAACATTTTTCAGCACATCATATGAAGAAACAATTGTAGGAAAACTCGTACTGTTGCCTTGACTTACTATGCAATAGGCGGTTTTATTAGCAGTTTTGAATTCTGTAGGAAGAAAATAATTTTCTTGATCACTTTCCATGTTTTATAAATTTAATAATGTAAGAATGCGAAGAGAAGGATTTTATTTTCGAAGGGGATGGAACACTCTGTCTTTAGCATCGTGTCAAACTTCCCTTTATCACAAATTAAAATGTGACTTCTACAACTTATAAATAACTATTACCATCTTTAATCAATATAATTAATTTGTATAAACTTGTCCCTATAACAACATAAACGCAAATACGTATGTATCAATAAAAAAACAGTCCAAAAGTTAATTGGTATTGATCATTATAGGAGAATTAATGTTTTGTGAAAACCCGTAAACAAAATGAAGCATAAATAATACTTTAATAACATTGGACAAAAATTGAACTTTGTATTTTGTCTAATTTAAATAATATCCAATGTGTAAAAATTACCTATTATGTAGCAATAATTATTTTACTGAATATTGTAAGTATAGTTGCATTACATATTAACCCATATACATATACTGGGTGTCTACAACATCGTTATTCACGACGACATTTTGTTACAATTTTAAATTCAAATTTTAGTTTTATTAAGTACATAATTGTAGAATTACACAATTTCATATAAAAAAAAATAATTGATTACTTGTGCGCTTTTGATATTAGTTATTCAAATCTAAATTTTATATAAACAACAAATGCTTTATAATACAGAGCGTTTAGAACATAACAGGAAATACTCGGTCACATAACTCCAAATAAGAATTCCCTCAATTATGCCCGCACCTGAATAATTCTGATTCATAGTTTTCAAAAATTAACTTAATTACTAATTAATTTTAATCTGTTTTTATACAGGGTTAACTATGACTAAATACAAAAATTTTAACCACGTGCTCAGGGAGCCCTAAAGGACAATAAAAAAGTTATTCCAGAATTTTAGCTCGATATTTAAAAAATGGGGCAAAACCCTTTTTTCCTACGGAAAGTCGGCGCCTATGATGAGTATCGACTGAGATGGCTTATGGTTTAGATCCATAGTTGACATTACATCTGTCAACAACTACCATGCGGTCGTTTGCAGTGTTTCTAAATGCAGAAACGACAAAAATTAACATTCTTATTAGTAATAATACCTGATAGGTAGGTAACAGTTAATCCAGTTAGCTCCAGTATTTTGCATTCGCTTTTCATTATTTGGTTACAAACTGGTAAAACTACATTTTCACTCACTATCGATAAACACACTTACCCGTAGGTACAATTAGATACAATGCCTATGTATTATAACAAAATCAAAGAAAGGGATGAGTAGGTAGGTTCTAATAGATAACAGAAAACGTTTAACACCCGCGGCAGTCTTGTCCCATAACCTAGAAAAACAAACCGGCGAACTATATTTTGGAAAAATATATGTACACGACACATATTCCTTTATTTATTAAAGATAAAACGTTTAAAATTAAAATAAGGCACTAAAAACTGAAGAAGAACACAAAACTACAACGTAAACACAGGAATTAAATTATAACATGACAGCAAACCGACTCGACTGGACCGACTGCCGATTGTGGCCGACTGTTGCATGACGGTTGCTTGCTGGTTGCATACTCTGATTCTCGCATTGGCGGCGTTAAATAAGGATTTAATATATTATCGAAAAAATTTTTTTTCGCTTTATAAATAAGTTTGGAAATTTTTTGAAAGGAAATTCTGTTAATTCTTATTTTTTTCTATCCCCTCTTAAAACATTTGTACTTAGTCATAGTTAACCCTGTATAGTAAGAGTCAAGTTTAAATATTCAAACTCCTGACAAAATTTTAAGAAACAATGTAAATATACCTTTTATTTCGCTCTCCAAAAAAGATACAGGGTGATCAAGTTTAAGGAAGAAATAAAATTTACTCGGTTACCTGCTCGAACATGACAAGGAGCAACTTTCCTAAAATTTCAAGGTACTTATTACTTAGGGTGGATCATCTTGTGAACTAAAAACCAGAATCAAATTATAACCAGTACAGTGGCGGAGATATTAGTCTACGACGCACTTTGAGAAAAATATTTGGTAGGACACAGAACAGGGTAAAATAAAACATGCGATTTTGGAATTCCCAATCTCTTTAATACATAAAAGTACTCAGGTAAAATAATTCGTCAGACTCTTATGACAACGGTACATGAAATATCAAATTAAACAAATACATAAAATATCCAGGCAGGCTACCTTTAAAACAACTACTGCCTAATGTCAATGCAGAATCATTGTTAAATTTCGCAAACACACACATGGTTGTAATGTTTTTTTTTTTAACTTGATCACTGTTTAGGAGTGAGAAAAAATGTATGTAGTATTTACATTTTTTATATGAGATGTCGTAAGAAATCTATTCTGGAAGTTTGACTATTTAAAGTAGAAAATGCATCTATTCTATTCCATTCATTACATATTTCTTGAATTTAGCTTCTTCTTCTGTCAATAATTGTACTTTTAACTGTGTCAATATAATCAATATGATTTTCATTCAACACTCATGTTATAATTTCTGCTTTTCGACATGCAGATGTAGACGGTGTTTCTATTTGCCAACTATTGTAAAGCCAGCCACAGACATGTGAAGTTTGCCAACATCCAAATAGCAAATGTTTGATATTTGCCAAACATAGAAAAATTTCCGACGATTGTCGGTAAATGCCAAATATTTCAGATGGCGAGCATTTATCGCAGAAAAGAATAATATTTTAGACAGGACGTTCTTCCAGTTTGTTTGCTAATTTACAGTAATGATTTATTCGTTGCGGCTTGAATAGAAATAAATAATTCCCAAGAATCTGCTTCAAATATGTATAATTTTTAATCGCCATCTTCCACAAGGGTGGTCCACCTAAAAATACTTCGTCTGTTCGTCGAAGTGAAGAATGCATTTTCATACAAACGCCTTGCTTCATTCAATTTTCTGTGTCGGTCAATTCTTCAAAGGAATAATTTACCATATTTACTTATTTTGTAAAAGAAATTATTAAAAACAATCTTAAATACTTCAACAACAAGTCACTCGACACCTCGTGTTATCATTTTTTGTTTAAGTCTGACATGAATTTATGACAAACTGACACATACTACCTAGATTATTGTTTTTTAATTAACATTGCAAAGTTGATCTACTGTAATGATTAATAAATTAATTTTTATCTCGAAAGCGGTGCGTCAGGAGAAAAAGTCACACTTTTTAAGCAAAATTTAAGCTTTAAGAGTGATACCAATTTGTCAAAAAATCAGTGGCGTACATTTTTTACTTAAAAATGAGAATTTTACGGCACGCACGCCACTGATGGTAGTATATTACAAGAGAAATTTATTCAGGTAAAAGTAGCCCTTCACTATACAGTATTGTGTACGAAATCTCATCTCGATCGATTTTCGAGAAATGAAGACTATAGTAAAGACAGAAAAATTTTAAACAGCCAGTATCTCGAAAATGAGTCATTTCCGGACCCATGTTTACATAAACTTTTTTTCTTATTATTAAACATAGAACTTGCCCCTAGATTTCCTTCTGTAACGCCCTGTATAACTGATTATTTTTATAAATTCTTGTTCCAATATTTTTTATACTTTTTTTGTTCTCAGTACATGAACCGAGCTACTGAAAAAAACCTAAATATGCGGCAGGAAGATACACTGGGCAAAACGCTGCAAGAGCAACTGGTCGCCGACCCAGTTCAGATCAACACGATGGGCTCCTCTCTGCTGAGAGGGAGAGAATGGAGCGGTCCCATGACACTCAAGAAGAAACCCACGGAAACGGTGGTATCGTCCTGCAAGGCTGTGCCATTCTGCTGTGCTGGAAGGTAACATGATTCGACTCTTTCTATGATGATGCCGTAATTGTTAAAAACATATAGAGCCATAGAGCACAATTTTGCATTTTTTCATGACTATGTCTAATATAACATAAAATTACCGCCGCTACAACTTTTTCGACTCTTTCATTAAAATTAATTTTATTTTTAATCACAATTCTTGGAAAAAATCAAAGCCCAATGACTCGAATATACTGTTTTTTATGTTATAAACTTCAGTACCCAATGGCGTCCAATTTATTTTCGTCATAACTCTTTTATTCGAGATTATCTAGATCTTAAATCTAGAATTGTGTGGAGGGTAGCAGCACATAGGCCCCATTGGGTTCCTTGTACCTCCTCCTATTAGGAGATCAATCTGCCTGAGCCGCCAACCAACCTAATAAGTAGAATATGCGGATGAAGTTGCTCTCTCATGTAGGCTATACAAGGCCATCGCTCTCCCAAAACGGATTCTCTTATTGACGAGATGAGAGTGAGTGAGTGCACTCACAGAGTGCATGGAGTATTGTCTCGTGTTTCTGTTCGCAACCCCTACAAAGAAGTGTTTCACACTTCCTCATGGAAATGCTTCCTAACCAACAGTGTCCAATTTAATATCTGTCGCCATGCAAAGATTTGTCCTATACCAGGTATCTTTTGGCTCTATCCTTGTTTGCTTTGTTTTATCCCACAGTTGCATAAACTCTTTGTGGCTGTCCTATTTGATAATTTCAATAAATGTTGACAACGAAAGCATACTGGAAGGACCAGGTCCAAAAATATTGAGACTCGATGCACTCCTAGCCAGCTTATCAGCCTATTGCCATTGCACCGATCGTCCCTTCACTTAGCATACAGATATGCTGCGGTTGCTTGAGGCCAAGTTGGTTGGTATCTTATGATTACGTAAGACCAGATGTCTGCTATCTGTATAGAGTCTTTAAAAATGATTGTACCTTCTACTACAGAACCTAATCGAGGTTAATTATGTGTGTTATAAAATTATAATTTTGTTTATTCATTTTTTAATGAAATATTTTCTAGAAATAATTATTCACAGTTATGATAACGATAATGGTGACCCTTACAAAAAAAAAGATGGAATAACCGATAATATGCACAACTGCATAAAATGAAATCAGAGTACAATTTGGTTAGTAAATCGTTTGAGGGAGTTATTATTACGATCTTATCGTAAATGTTATGAACAAATAACCATTGGATCTACCCGCTCCTGCCGTTTTCGAGGATACGTAAATTCACTTACTGCACTAAAAAGGAAATATGCACACGTGATATCTAACAATAATTTTGTATTGTGTTCTAATGCACAGTTAGGAAATTTTAACAAAGTTTAAAAATTTTAATCGTATATGTATTCAAGTTCGATTTTTCTCTAATAAATGAATCTGTGATTAGTTTACCACCTTAAAGCATCATCAGGGATGGTTTTAGAAATGTGTTTTTTTGAGTCAGCATCATGCAAAATTTAAGCTTTCATTTTTAATTTGTTTTGTTATAGTAATCGTAACAGTAAATAATAATAATACAATTTTACACTTTTTTTTAAACCAGCGTCCTTTATTAATATTTTTAAATGTCAATAATTTCCACAATTAGGTTATATCAAATCATATATTTTCTAAATTACAGAAACAGTTGGTACTTCTAGGCAACAACTTTTTTTTGCCCCTCAAATGTTCAAAAGCGTGTCCCAAATTTGGAACTGATATTACAACTGGTTTTCAAGATTGAGCCATTGCAAACAAGTCATCCTCAAACTGCTATGTTACGGAGTTAGAATTGAACATTTTATGATAATTTTAACCAAACAAAGTTTAGAAGCTTGACAGTAGAATTGAGGAACATATTTAAATAATAGATACTACTATATGGTTAATCTAAACATTTATGATGCTTATGTAGGCACAGCATACGCATTATTTTAAATAATATACAAAATTGGAAACATCGGCGGACCTGAGGGAGTAAACTGAACACAACTAAATTTAATTTGATAAAGCAGTCGTTCTCCAGAGAATCCAGAATTGTTAAGCACTGAAAAAATCCATTAAACCTGTGATACCAATACATTTTACTGAGCCTTATGTAGTATGTAAACAGTTATGGCATCATCACAATGAGAACGCCAAAAAGCTTATTTTTATTTTAAATATAAATTACGAATATGCCGTAGGATGCCGACGCACTTCATTCTGGTATTCGATACGAGTTCAATGGATCCCAATATCCTTGGTCAGAGCCGTGGTAGCGTCCACTCCATCAGGAGAGGCTCGACTGATGTCAGGAGTGTCGGCAGTGACTACCTCAGGAGGACAAGCTTGGCCAAGCTGAACTCGCTGCCATTGGAGGCGCCAATAACCAAAGTAAGTGATTTCGATGGTTCATTTTCGATATTCAAAGTCCACAAACTGTTCTGTAAAATATATACTAGTATACCGAGTAGACTCTATCAAACACTGTGCCAACAGATTACAAATATGAAGATGTCTATTTTTTTAAAACGTTACCTTTACATGCCATAGCCAAATCAGGCCAGAGTTAACGTGACAAACTCTTAATGAAAATAACGTGTCCTAAATTGCAATTTAAATAGCGTGTTCGAAAGAAAATTGCGTTAAAATTCTTAGCGTAGCAAAAAAAATTTTGTGTCATTACTATTTTCGGAAAAAACATTTAAACTTCTGAAGTATTATTCGAAATATGGTTAATGGTTTACAGGACAACTTGTCCCTAACATAGGCGCCGATTTAACAGGTGTAAGTGGGGCATTAAAATAGAAAAATGTCTATATAACTAATAGTTACTTGCTGCCTTATACATTTGTCTAAAAGCGAGTAATCAAATACGTCAGCCAAACACAAGTCTGATGTTTTGTGTTTTTTTGAGTAGGCACTTTCGGAAAGTTTATAGTTTTTCCAAAAATAAGAAAATTAAGCATTCAACTGATCAACTGTCAGTTAAAAATTTGTCTAATAAACAAAAAATCATATACGGCCGCCAAAAATAATTCTGGATATTATGTACCACCTACTCGTATTTTAATTTTGTGGCTTGTGCCGTTTTCGAGAAATATGGTGGGTCCTAACGAAAACAAACATATCATCGAAGTGCGCCGCAAGATGGAAAGAACAAAAAATAATTTCTTGGATTTCTTGTCAAGAGTCTTGTTTTTAACTTCAGTTTAATGATGTAGAAAATGACTAATATTGTAATTTGACTAATGACTCTTTAATTTTTCATTATTAGACAAACGGAAAGCAGCAATCAATTTTTAACTGACTATGAGTTGAATAGCCATTTTTTTAATTTTTTGAAAAAAACTATATCCTTTTGAAAGTACTCGTTCAGCAATAAAAATCTGGTGCAACAATCGGTTTACTAGCTTCCTTAGTTGACCAACAATTCAATGATAGCGCTACCAGCAACTATTTTTCTCGAAAACAACAAAAGCTACAAAGTTAAAATTGGTGGTGAAATCCATCACTTGCTTTTGGCTGCCGCTGAAGTTGGCCAGGGTAATAGACGTGGAGTTTTATTCAATACAGCAATAAGCTAACACCAGATAGCTTGTCACCAACGTTTGCCCCACTAGCCCCTTTGCATATTTGATCCTATCAGAATAGGATACAAGGTGTCATAAGGCATCATTTACGAAAACGCTAAACGCACTAAATTCCGACGTTTAAAACACTCGAGAAAACATGATGTCGGACATGTCATACAAAGAAATCAATATTATCACATGAGAAGTAGGTTACAGTTAGTGTGAATTGACTGCAAGAAGTGGGTATATTTGAATCGTCTAACGAATTGACAAAATATTGATGGACATTTTATTTGATATTATATTTTTTGTGTGTAATAAAATCTTCCAGATAACTCTGAGTAACAGAGATGTTGATTTCCAACCTACACAAGCATTCTAGAAGTTCAATTTTTTACAATCAGGAATTCTTACAATGACTAGTTTTTTCCTTGATGTTATTAATTGTTCTAATCCCGTCGACCGCTATCAACCAAAGACAACAATTTTTATCGAGGGGCAAACCGCGGCCCGGAATCTTGTACACTAATTCAGGGAATTAGTGGAATTAGTCAGGAATACTTCCACTAATTCTAATATTGTTATCACTAATTCAGCTTTCACTAATTTAAGTTAATTCAGCTAATACCATTACTAATTTCGCTAATTCCACCACTAATTCACTAATATTTCTATCACAAATTCCCAAACACTTCTCCTTCAAAAATAATGTACAGAACCTTGAATAAATTATAAGTAATATATCTGGATTATTGCTAAAACTTACAATTATCACTAGAAATATTCCCTTGCAAGTTTATCCAAAACGGAGCTGGTTTCTTTTATTTTTTGATGGACAACCTTAACGTTTAGCAACTAACGTATTTTTATTATTATTTGAGGATAACCATTATATAATATAATAATATAAAGTAAACAAAGATAATGTTTTAAGATATATACAGGGTGAGTCAGTCATAATGTCATTAATTTTAACCACGTATTCGGGAGGCCTAATAAAGGCAGAAAATCGAAAAAAAAAATTTTTACTCGACCTTTAAAAAATAAACAAATCACCCTATAAAAATCAGTAACACGACGCTCCTGGTACGCTACGAACTTTCTGATGGCGCACCCGACGAAAATCTATTGCCACAGACTTGCCGTATTAACCATGGATGCCACATTTACATACATAATATCGTCTATGTTATTCAAATTTACCTCCATTTAGCACTCTGCATTTCCCGCATTTCTTCCCCCTCAAATTTGTAGATCATGCCACACATTTGGAGGGGGGATGGAGAGAATACAAGCAGTAAGCAGTAGTTTGTTTATTTCGGTTTAACCTCACGTATTTGGCGTAAATTCACGCATAATTTTACAAACTCCGAATATGTGGAAATGGTAGTGTTATACGGAGAATGTTTACGAAATGCGACTGAATTTTATTAATAAAGTGCTATGGACGGATAAATGCAGTTTTACTTGAAATGTGGGCTGTAAACAGGTTAGTATCATACTACTCAAAAAACAATACATTTCTAGGCTAGATGTACGTAACTACAAATTGTACATCTGGTTATGTGTGCGGTTAATTGTACTTACGAGTAATACTAAAAATTTATTTTTATTTGTAAAACGTAGTGAAAACGTAATAACAAAACTATTAAACTGTAATAACCTAACATTCGAAAACATTTATTTATTATCTACATTTGATTTTATTAACAAATAAATCAATATTTAAGGAAAATTCATTCATGTATCTAGATTGAAATAGTTTTACTCCTTGTCGTTAAATAACAATACAAAAACTAGGTAACTAGGTTATTGACCTAATAATACGGTAGGTCAAGGTCAAGATTAACTCTCGATAACTTAGATTAGCGGCGTGCCATTTCGGTCTTGGACAGTTTTCTGTCGACAACACGATGGTTTTTGATTAAGTACTTAAACACGAAACACTTTTGAGCTTCTCAATAATTTACCCATTGGGTATAGGTTTTTTATGTAATGTACGTAAATGGTTTATTACTCAGTTTATTATTAGACACGTTGGAGTTTTGTTGCAGTCATAACAGCTACATTTGCTCAGAGAAAAATCGACACGCAAGTGTACGGGTATCGTTTGATTGGGCCGCATTTTCTACGGGAAAACCTGAGTGGACCGCGTTACTTGCAATTTTTAATAGAATTATTTGATTATTATTATTTGATTTTATTGGGTATTAACATTTTAAATTATTATTGGCTGAAGTTGAACTGAGCAAGAAAAAATGATTATCTAAAATAGTCAGTACAACCGTTTATTTGTGATGTCTAAAAGAGGTGGGTAGGTACTATATAGAAAAATATTACAACTTGACAACATTGCATCAGGTCGATATCGAGTTGAACTGTGAGCTGTAACCGACCAAGGCTGTGACCGGTCAGTGACAGTCTGAAAAGGGGGTTTAAATAATGATTTGAAAATATTTTTTTTCGGCGTAAATATGCATTTAGATTTTTTTTTTAATAACGTACTCGCATTATACTCATTATTCCTTATCTCCTCTTAAAATTAATGACATTATGACTGACTCACCCTGTATAAATATATAAAACAAACAAAAATATTTTTTTCAGGCTGAATTTAAAATTTAATTAAAAAACAGAAAGTAGAACACACTGCTGTAGTCATAATCACAGATTTAAGAATTATTATAACTAAACAAAAAGAAGCAAGAGCAATTATCTGTCAAAACTAGAGACAGATAAATTATTCTACCGATTTTACTGGCATACAAACTAAACCAACAAAGAACTTACCAGTAAATATCACGAAATAAATCAACAAATAATTTAAAACTCAATTTAATCAGACTTAAACTAAACACTAGATCACAAGAAAGTTATTCTGTCACTTTTAGCCAGAATATAAACAAATTTTGTAAATAATAAACATACGAAACTAACTAAAATACTCTAAAAAAATGATAATATACTAGTAAATACATATCAGGAAATCAGGATAACCTCCAGGATAATAATATTAAGTATTAAGCCCGCATTTCACTGAGGCTGGTCCAGCCAGGCTAGTACAGCCCGACTGGTCCAGCCAAATTTGAAATGTAGTATAGTAAATGTTCATACACTCACACAGGCTGGTACACGATGAGCTTGCTTTTGAGCTCAGGCGGCACAAGCCATGTTTGTCATAATTTACATTTTCAAGCGGGACCAGCTATGCGGGATCCTATATAGACCAATTAGATTTCTGCTTTTATACCACGTGAGTATCTACGTCGCTATACAACCAGTAGACAAGGACCAGCCTGGCTGGAGCAGCCTCAATGAAATGCGGGCTTTAGGATAATAAAAAAACACGTTTCTACTTCTTAGTCGGCTCATATTTTTATCTATGTTGAGAAAATCTTGTCGTTTTAATTCAAATAGTTCACATCCAACTAAATTAAGTGGACCATAAAAATATATTCTTTACATGCAATATATGTGTGATTTTGACGTGGCATACAAATATGGTTGTAAGTGTGGCTGATTTTGTTTTTAAAAAATTTATTCTATACTGTTCGGAGTCAATCCGTTCCATTAGTTTTCCTATATACCATTGTTTTGAATAACTGACTGCGTAAAAATTATCTAATAATATTTATATAATATAATAATAACCTCGAGGTAAACTAAATCGTGGGCGAACACCCCAGTCAAGACATAAAAAATATGCGCTATTGCCACTTGCACCGTATTGCGCATAGGGTTTCCAACTTGAGCGTCGGCCATTCCGGGACAATTGTTTTTACGTTTTCAAATAATTGAAACAAAACATCAGACATTTACATAACTTTGGTAACTAGGACTAGGAAGTAGGTAAATGGTAAGTAAGTACCTACTTAACAGAACTAATAAATATTATTGACAAATATAAACATTGAAATAAACTACAAAATAAACACTTTTTACTTTCCGTTGCTACTTAAATCTATATTTTTGTTGAGATCGAGCAGCCTGAAGCAGTTTTTGGTCTGATTTAACTAGAGCCAAAAAGTCCTCACATTTTAATAATAATAATATCTCTACCCCTCATTCTAATCACAAGAATTATCCCAGAAGTCGAAAACTTGTGCGGGAGAGGGGGCGGCATATTATTATTAAGTAAGCCACAATCGCGCCCAGGAACGACTTACGTTGGTAGGCCCTAACCACCATTCAGTGCAGGAATAAGTTAAACCTGGAAAACCTCATTAATTAGGGGTAATCAAACGTCAACCGGTATCAATCTCTCACATTAATCCAATCAAACATTCTTCCACCATACCATACCCGCAGAGAGGGTGCCAATCCTCACAACGAATATAGCTTATATACGGTCTACCGGCTGCGGGGGTCGCACCCACAGCGATCTAGTCACTTCGAATCAAGTACTGACGCCTTAAACCGCGCGAGCAGTGACCGATAAATTTTAAATCAAAATTTAGTCTCACTTGTATTTCCGATTTTACTTGAGATATACTCAGTCGATTTCTTTCCTATGTTGTCATAAAAAGGTCAACCAATCACAACTAAAAGCGTCTTATACGCACGAAAATATACCTCAGACTACCAAGGCACCGCGCGGCGCCGGCGGTTTGTCGTTAAAGTTCGTAGCGACGCAGCGTTGCCGTATACACGAAAATTTCTGAATATTGTTCAAATATTCTTAAGTTAAGGATTTCCGGGATTTTTTATGTCCCGGTCAAGGCAAAACTTTCGCCGGAACCAACTTTCTCATTCCTGGTTAATCCCGGCCAAACCGGGATGGTTGGGAACCCTAATTGCGCACAATGTTTTTAGATTTTTGGATTAACATTGTTGTCAGAATGTGCACGAATTCCACTAATTCCAGACTAATTCCGCTAATTCCAGATCAATTCCAGTAATTTCACGACTAATTCTACTAATTCCACGACTGATTTCACTAATTCTAGGACTAATTCTTCTAATTCCAGAAGTAATTCCACTAATTCCAAGTGAGTGTACACCAAAATTCCATCGCGGTTTACCCCTCGATTTTTATCGTCGCATCTTGTGATTCATGAATGTTGCTATTTTGTCTTTATTAAAAATCTTTCAATTTTCGATTGAAATATGCGCCTTGAAATTTGTTTATCGTAGTCAGTGGGCGTAATTCGCCATTTCACGGAAAGCCTAGTCATTGGCTGTATTGCCGGCAAAGACTGTAATCAAATGAATATTCCTTTTATTGACTGAAGTTTGTCGTCATTTCAGGGATTGCCTGTTTCATTCTCGTCAAACAGAGTAAAAGATTAAACGATTGCACGTTACGGCGCTTGACGGATTTTTATTTAGTCATTTGCTGAACATTCTTGAAATGTAATACTACCTATGGAAAATGCAAAATACAAGATAAACAAAATATTTTTATTTTGGCAAAATTCCGCTACACCGGCCTCATAATCATTGGAATCAAAATTAGTGACAATGTTATCAACACATGAAGATGAAAACTTCGAGACTCTTGTATAGGTAGTCAGAAATAGTTGCATGCAAACCGAATGCGTCTATTACTGTAATCAAATCAATCAGTTCTATCGAGTTAGATCTGAAGTCAGTGTTGAAGTCACCCACCAGCACTATGCATGAATTTGTTTTACAGTATTTGGTCAGTATACTTTCTATATTAGTTAGAAATATGTCAAAACGTTTATTACCTAAGGGATTGCATGACCTATATACGGTAACAATAACAATAATAATTTTGCGTCGATTAATTCAATTGCACAAAGAGATCTGAGAAGAGATTCTGAGATCAATTCAGATGATAAATCATCAATTACCAATTTTTTGTACTTAATACATTTTTTTACATAAATGGCAACTCCACCGGGTGAATTGTTAGACCTACAAAAACTAGTAGCCAAAACATATTCACCCAAGTTGATATCCCTTAACTGATTTTCATGCAAGAACCAGTGTTCTGATAAACAAACAACATCATAGTTATATTCCTGAAGATAACAATATAGTTTATTAATTTTATTTGTCAGACTGTATAAATATGTGAAATATACTAATTATTTTATTATTGAAATGTGTGTTATGTTATAAAATTTGTTATCATGTTTTACCTGTCGCTAGTGAAAACATCTATTAACATGTGTGCCTGCAGGCCATTTAAAAGGGCACATTTCAGATTTAAGATTGTTCTCGTTCAATGTTATCTTGAAGGGGGAATAGCTCTCCGGGTGTTTAGAATCTAATTTTTCACAAATAACTTCTGGATATAACGGTTTCAAATGATTTACAATATCATCTTCTGATGTTTCAGAAGCCACCCTGTACGTATACATGAAGAAAAAACGGCTTATGTATAGCTTTAAATGGGGCATGGTTTTGTACCATGCTTCCCACAAATGGATTATTTCTTGACCGTTTAATTTTTCGAGATGCCAGCTGGTCTTCTAGAGATATCACGTCCTGTATTTTCGTCTCGGTTTCAGCTTCCATTACAGCAGCTGCTAATTGTTCTTTGGTTATTTCTTTTGATTGTTTGTTTGAGTTCTTGTGGGTTTATTTACTTTTTTTTATTACTACTACTACAATCGTTGTTCTTCACCACTCTCGAATACGATGCTCTCTCTGTGGCTAGTATCGTACCACGGGAATTTGTTGTTGCTCCCCTAACAGCAGATTTTTCTACTTTATATGGATTTTGTTCGTGGCTAGTATAATAGGTCTCTGATCGATTATCAGAATTGTTAATTTTCCCATAGACAATATTGTTTAATAATAATATTTGCTCTTGTAGAGAAATAATTATTGTCGTTTGCTGTTGTTGCACAATAATGTCCTTTTTGTTTTAGCAGTTCCTTTAGGTATTTTATTTCAGTCACGCATATTTCAGTGCTGCAGTTTATGTCACTTTTTTCACACACTGAACTTTCACAACAAATTATCGACTTACTATCAATAATTTTCACATTTTTTAATAATGAAGCACAACTGTTGTCAGATATAGATTCGCACTTAACAAATTTTAGCACAACAATAATTTATTCGAAAATGCAAATAAAAAATAACTTTTCCACACTAACAACAGTGCCTACTGATTTTTTTAAAAACATAAATATAGAATAAATTACTCTTTAATCAAGTGTTATAACATATTTTCCAAAATGTCAAATTTCAACTCTAGCTTTATCATTTACAGATAATAGGAAACACCCTATACATATTAAATATTGTAAATAGCCGTTTATGCATTTTTGAAGAGACATTCTCTGTATAGTGTATGGTGATCCTTTATTCCATTTGAACATAATCAAATTTAACAAGAGTGAACTTTTACCATAAAATGAGATATAAAATTTCTTCCTTTTTTCAATTTCATCTGTGTATACACTGTATAAATATTGTCTTTATTATAGATACTTTTTCATGATTTTAGTAATTGTACATTTGAATTAATCTATCTAGACGATCGTACATACTTTTCGTTGTTTTTTTTTTCGAAAAATGAGTGATATATTTAAAATTATTTAGATAGATACTTAGCATGCTTTAACTATTTACGAATATTCCAAAATAATTTTTCAAATGCTTGGTAATGCTTCATGCTATTACTTAAAAGTCCCTTCAAGATTGTTTGTACGTAATTATTCTCATTCTTAGCAAGTACATTCAACAATACTGTATAGCCGAAATGCTAAATTAAATTATCTCCCTAATTTCCTTTATTGAGGTCCAGCCGTAGTTTTACGTTTTCATTTAATCTCGTTATAAAAAGAAAAATTAACCCTGACGCTTTTTCTTGGAAAATTACGTTCGGCTCTCAAAACTGCTCTAAGGTAAATACATTTCTTTTTAGTAATTAAATTTTACGGGTTCAGCTTCGAATAGATGATTACTTGCCGTAAAAAATTGAATCAGTGTACACATTCTTTTTTTCAATTTATATTACTCTTATTTATTTTTCAAAAGCTATTAAACGTACTTCATAACTAATTTGATGTTTATGTATGTGATTAAAAGAGATTTTCCCATCAGATAACAAATTACGGTTCTTCTACCTACTCTTTTAATGAAAAAACATTTTTTATTTATACAAATAGGTATTATAAATTGAAATAAAATACAGAAAATGCTATAGAATGAAAGACATATTACTAAACACATATTTTCCGTAATTCCATAATGGTATATGGGATTCAAATGAAACTTGACAGAGATCTTTAAATAATAGATTGTAATAATCTCATAGAATAGTTTTTTTCAGCACAGTGTTGTACGAAGCAGGGCAATCGAAGGTCATATAATAACAAAATACCTGTCATTTTAGATTACTTTAATAATTGTAATTTGCGGTCGTATAATAAATAGCTTAAATACAATGTTCAATGTTCAATAACTCGAAAACAGTTAAAGTTATGAATATCATATGTCAGAAAAAAAAGAATATTTAAAAAATTAAAAAATGCATAGGGCGTTCCTTTAATAAATAGTAGTATTATTGCTTCTTGTACTCCTCAACTTCTGCACGCCACTGTGCTTCTATTAACTTATTAAAAGAACCCAGTTACACAGTCGTCCTAAGAGTAGTTGCCCTAACTGCAAAATTTGCGATTTTTAAATTTTAGTACCGTTGGAAAACTCTTTATGTTCTCTATCTATCCAACATACTTACAAAGTCCTATCTGCATTAATAAAGCAAGTACTAAAAACAGTTGTCCTATGTAGCAATATATTATGTTTTTCTAGAGCAAACTATCCTATCTGCAATATTTCTGTATTTAGAACATATACCTAATTTTAGTAGTATAAAAAAAATTGCCTGAAATTTGAAAGATTGCGTAATTTAGTTAATGTTTTAAAGTCTCCTGTACCCGAAAACAATGAAATTTGGGGAAACCTTACCAGTCAATGATAATGCTAACACCAGTATCAATGATGAATAAAAGATATATCTAACTACTAATTTATATCATTTAATTTATTTTTTTGCATTTTTGCTATTTGTTTATTACTTCACATACTAGAATAAATATGCAATTAATTATGTAACTATTTTAGTGATTTTGTCCTATCTACCATTACAATCAAAGTATACTTCCAAATTATCTAATCAATAATTAAGGAGATAATTGACTTTATTTCTTCTTGAAATTAGTGAAGTGAGTTAAGAAAACTTGTATAATTGACATAGTGAAGAGATATTCTTTCTAACTTACTCAGATTTTTTTAGACTGTCCCAACAAGCAGCTATGAAATTCGTTGAAAATTTGCGTATAATAACGGTCCCCTTAGGACAAAAGTCACACTTACAGATTTGGCAAACATTTTAAATAATGAGAAAGGACTATTGAATGTCGATATATACGACGACATCATCGATATGTTTGAAACTTTAAACGATCGAATAATAGACAGATACCTATCTATAGATAGATAGATTTGTGCAAAAAATAAATTGGTTTGTTGTAAAATATTAGTTGTCCCTCCGGTTCAGCTATTATTCACTATGTCAAAATAAAATTTTCTACCCCAAAATGATGATCTTCCATAACGTAACTTGCGCATACTCAATGAATGTGTAAAGAAATTGTAACAGATCAAGTTTAAAACATAATGCGCATTATCATGCTTTTACATAACAGAATTTTATAGGACAGAACATGTTTATATTTTAAAATTGCGTATGTGTCAGTTAATATTGGCAAGAAAGAATAGAGAAACAACAATGTTTACTTTTTTTACTGTATTAGAAAGGTATTTTAATCTATCAATGAAGTCATATGTATGTTCTCTGATACCAAACATCTAGGTATGCTATTGAACAATTCCACAGACAAAGCTATATACAACAATTATCTAAAAAAATTAATCTAACTAAATTTACTATCCTGGTTTAATGAAAACACTCTATAAATATCTAAGTAAAAAATGTTACAAAAGCTAATAATAAATAATATATGGGTAGATATTGTGGGTGTAATTCAACGCTGATTGGGGCTTTAGTCCACAGAGTAGTTAGTTTCACACAATATTTTTAATACCTAAAAATATATAAAAAAAACAATGTTTACTTTGAAATATACTCGTACTATTCAAATAAATAAAAAATAAAGATGTAAAAAGACTCCTTTGACAGCTTTCTTTTATTTTCCAGATAATAAGTCTGATAGACCAAGCCAGGGACGGCTCAAACTCAAATCCTCAAGTAATGCAATTATTAGATAAAGTAGAAGATATTCTAAGATGTCCTGAGCTATACTCACCACACGTGAAAGAGGACTTCAAGGTGAAATCGGATGAAGCCGTGGTATCGGATCTGATCACGGCTCTCCTATCGGTAAGCAGTTTCAAAGGCAGAGACCTGGAAACAATTTAAACTCTTTGAATTTGTTGTAGAAAACACCTCAGCCAACTTTCTCGGCCTCTTCGAGGAGAAGTAGCAACGATTCGTCGGTGTTCAGGCCTTCCAGAGGAGGATTCATCAAAGTAAGTATCAAACTGTTTAGTCGCCGTATAAACGAAGTTATGATGGTATTTAAAAATTTTTGAATTTGCTTTGATTGAAACAAATCTTTTGTCTAATTTTCATCTGCTTTTTTTTGCAAAAATCTGCAATAACTACTTATTCCCGTTTCCTGATTCACTTGGTACCAAATCTTATGGTGCTGTGCTAATATTAAACACCACATGCCATATATTGTCTGTATACCAGTTTCATCGTACTAACTTCTCCATCGACAGAGATATACCCACTAAAAGTCCCCATATATTTCAAAAAAATTGATAGTTTAGGACGCTTTACATGTAGGTGAGTAAATTCGATTCTGTTCCTTGTAGAAGAACAAGCTGAAGAAGTGCATTTTTTATGCATATAAATGGAAGAAAGGTAGGAGGAGATAGAATATTAGGTGAATTTACCTCCTCTACACTTTCTACACCACTCAGATGTGCAGCGCTTGTGGTTACAGACATAACTCATATATGACATTTTACGACAAGATTCTATAGTTTAAATGCAGGCAATGGATTTTTAGCAAAGAAACACATTTACCGTAACAGCTATGAAACCGGGAAATAAAATGATTTGGCAGAATCTGACATATTTTCAGTTTAATCTGAATTGGAATTATTTGTGTTAAGTATTTACGCGTTTCAGTCCTTTAAAAGAAGAGAGTATTTAGTAAAGAATGGGCGATATATCGCTCAGAAGAACGTTCTTTTCCAAAATTTGAGTACAATTGCCCAACCAATAAGAAAATTATCGTAAAAAAAGTTAAATAAAAAAAAGTTTTTCAGGCCTATAACTTTTTAAGGAAGCTAGTCTCAAAATATGGTAGATTCTTTATGAACATTCTATATGTAGGTATATATCCAAACCAATACCAACTTATCAACAAATATTCATTTAAGCGAATAATAAAAAAATGTTATACCTAGAGCTTCATAATATGTAGCTTGTTAATATGTTCTATATAATTTTTATGGTTACTTGTTGTTATATCTTTTTTCTATTATGTGATCAATAAATATACTTACTTAAAATAGCATTAGTATCGACATGACATTTTTATAATTTCAATACATTTACAACATTCTTTTAACAGTGTTAATTTGACAAAACAAAAATTCACATTATTGCTTTTCACAACGCATTCACTATGTTGTTATAAACGCTTTTTGGCATTACTTCTTAAAGAAGTACTGTAAATACTGCTATATTTTTCAAAAATCAGTTATAAAAATATTTTTTCAAATACCTAATGCATACTTGCTTTATTGCATTATCGCAAAGTATCTTGGATCGTCATTAAATTCTCAGTAAATGTTTTCTTTTATTTTCTCCTGTTGCGATATTATGTTACGAAAGCGTCGATTTCCTGCGAAATCTGAATAGACATGTTACAGCAATCATTTTGTTTGTTAGGAATTCAGAGAGAATAACATAATTGCATATAAGTTTGTTTTGAACTGTTACAATATAATGAGAAAAAAATAAATCTGAAATTGACATTTTTTATGCATTTATTTCACCTCAACACAATTTTCTGAAATATATGCACATAATTAGAGACAAAATAAGTATATTAGGTGAAATTTTTAATTTGCATAATATATATTTCAAAGTTTTATGTTTGTATGAAAAAGTCTGCTTGTAACAATAAAATATAATAACAATATGTTGCAACTCCCTTAATATCAATTTTTTAGAACCTGCATTCGTGGAATATTCTTAAGCTTCAGATGTATTTTCGCAATTTGCAGCCCAAAGTATTGTAATTATGCATCATTTTTTATTGTTAGGCGTAGGTTTAGGTTGTTTAAAATACTGTTTATTATTTAATTAAATAGTGCTCGAACTTCGAAAGTAAATTTGTAAGGAGATTCAGTAAATTATTTGCAAACGAAAATAGAGTGCCAAGTAGAAAAAAGGACCACTTTCGCTAGAATGATTTTTGCTGTTTGCGAAGGGAAGGTCATTGGATGGTTTCCTCATTTAAAACAGGCTTATTTTGACATCAAGGATTCTCCATGTTCAGATACCATCACCGAGATTTATTAGGTCTGTTGCAACAGCCGCTGAGAACTGGTTCAGAACTATCAGAAATGTTTGACCAACACCGTCTTACGTCTCATTCGCCCAGAGTACATTAACAACTGAACTGACTGACTAGTTCTGGACGGTTTAGAATCGATTCTTGCTGTTGTTGGAACAAACCCATTATTCCTCCCGTGCCCGCCCTCTTACTGCTACCATCATAAAACGATCCGGAGCACCGTCGGTAGGTTATTCTGCATCTGCTGATCTTGGTTATTTTCTATCTCTACCGCACATTACTCATTATTGAGCAACCTTCGAGGAATATTTTTTGAGGACGCTCTTCCAACTTGGCTTGGTTCTTTTTCTATTTCCAAGTCACCAGACGTGGAATAGAAAAACTACCAGATCGCTAAGTGTAATTCTAAACAATTGATAAGAATATATCCTTGATTTCATATGTTTTGTTTATTAAAAATAAACGTGCGTGTGTCTGTGTGGATTATGGCTTTAGTCTTACCAATTAGTCAGATCTTTTATTTAATAGTTATTTATGCAACAAGTGCAAAAAGTAAGTGTTTAGGACAACACGTCGAGTGCAATAACCACTTTTTGTACGAGTTGCATACAATATTTTTTCTACGTTCATGCAAAAATCAAAAAATGTTATTTAGAAAAATGTGACGTCGATTTGAACGTTTATGTTTGTCATGATGACATATATATAGTTCAATAAAGTATTGTTTTTTGCATGAACGTAGAAAAATAAATTTAATCATCTTCTGTTTTATATATATTATGTTATTGAGTGTTATGTCAGTTACGTATGATGACATATGCTATTCGTATTTACATTATTAATACCTATTTGTATTATTAGGAGTTTAAGTATTAAACTATACATTTCCTATTATTTTCTTCTAATTTTTTTAATATTTTCTTTTTTTATTTAATACACTAACTCTTGCATCTGTTCGTTTCATTTATCATCTTATTCTTTGAACCGTAGGTATTTTGTTAGATCTCGTTCCAATATTTATTTATTTTTCTCATCATATTATATAGATTATTTGCTTCTATATTCCTATTTTTCCAAAATTTATTTCTGTTGCAACTTTATAATTGCGACCTAAATACATATTTTAGATTTCTCAATAAATTTGTAGAAAGCAAATATGCAAGATTCACAGAAATTCTGTGTCTATTTTATTCATCTCCTGATAGAATGTTCTTCGTTGTACTGAGAGCACTCCAAGATAATATGTTGCAAATCTCCTATTTCATTACATGCACAGTTTGAACTTTCGATTAATCCTATTCTATGCTTTTGTGGTGTGGATATAAAGTACGATTTGATTTAATGCGGGCTATTGTTTTGATAAATTGATGGTTTGAAATCGGAGGGTACCATTTCTTCTTTAAAATTCTTGGTTCACTTGCTGGTAAATTTTCCCAGTTTGGCTTTCCTCATAATTCCTGTTGCACTGCCTAAATCATGCGTCTCGGGAAACTGTATTCGAATCAGATGGAACCACTATCTATTGGTCAGGTTCATCTCCTGTTGTAATAGCTGCTTTTGCTGGTATATCCACTATTTCATTTGATTTTATTCCGGAATGATCTTTTTGTTACTTTTCAACATTATTCCGTGAAGTGTTAGAATTTCCCCATGAATATTGTCGATCTTTCAAAGCATATTAGTAGAACACAGTTTGTCTACTAGACTTTTGCAGTCTGTAAATATTCCCACATTGGGATTGTTTAATGTATTTGCGTACTGCATAGCTTTGAGAAATAGCTGTAAACTGTTCTGCAGAGAAAATTATAGCCACCTCGGGAAGTTTAAAACATTTGCAATATTCATTATCCTTGTGGTAAAATGCACAGCCTGTTTGATTGTTTATTTTAGAACCATCTGTAAATAACTGCTCAAAGTTTAGTCATTTAACTTTATTGTTGAATATGTAGTTAGGAAATCGTGGTGAGTCTATTCTTAAATATATAGTTTTTATAGACTTTTATTAGATCTTCTAATTATAAATTCAATAAAAACGTTATCAATCTAATATGTCTTGGATGCAAATTGAGTGAATTAAGAGATAACTCTATTCAATGAATACCTTCTTTTACTGTCGTTTGAATTGCAACAATTCGATGTGGTGAGGCATTGTAATCTATAACAATAAAACAGTCGTAATATATCTAATAGATTTGCCATGCATTCGTAATTCAAGTAACAACTGCCACTAAATTTCGTGCAATTTGCATATTGCCATACTACTAGATGGTTTGGAACAAAAAACAAAATAAACTGTAATTCAACAGTCATGACTCAATTCAAATTTTACCTTATCAGAAGATACACTTTACAAATGTCAATTCCAATTCTAGAAGGCTTATGACAACGACCTCGACGACCTAATTTAGGGATAACGTGTCCGCATTCATTTATTGAAGTCTTTCCATTTTATAAGACTTGCGTGTGCAAGTAGAGTAGGGGAATGTATGCAGCGGGTAACTATGGCATCTACTTTCTAACTAAATAGCTGCATATACAGGGTGTTGCCTATGTGTGGACAGAAAATTCGGGAGGATGTTCTACGAAATATATTAAGTTGAGTTTAATACAGGGTTTGTTCCAACACAGCAAGAATCGATTTCGATCCGTCCAGAACTAGTTAGTCAGTTCAGTTATTAATGTACTCTCGGTAAATGCGACGTAAGACGGTGTTGGTCAAACATTTTTCACGGTTCTGAACCAGTTCTCGACGGCTGTTGGAACAGACCTACATAAACATACAGCCAAGAGTGTATTATTTTCTAATTACAGGGAGTCCAAAATTTTGAAAAACAGCATTTTTTTAAATTCCTAAACAACGTAAAATATTTTTATTAAATTTGATACATGATTTTGGTACGTTAGTGGTTATAAAACGTAAAACTGTCATCTTTGTAAATTTATCAGAGGCAGAGCCAAGGGTGTAGTCATACTTAATTTAATTTTTACTGAATTCTATACTCTGCACTCTATACTTTGATACATATTTAATAAAACCTGGAGAAATTCTGTAAAATAAACGGCCAGAGAATATGACATAATAAAAAATAGAAAAAGTTATGTAAAAACTTTGTTTTTGTTTTAGGTAAGGTCTTTTCCACAAATTAATATATTTTAAAACATTCTAAAAATATCTGTATTGCGGCTTACATACAGTAGGTATAAATTGGTAAAACACTTGCATACTCCGACAAATACTTTAAAAAACAAATTTCAACGCACAATATGTGTTATATTTAGACCTATTCTAAAATCATGTTTAGAATAATTGCCAATTTCAGATTTCCATGAATACCAACATGTTGCGCTTTTTTCGTACGTTATACATACAAAGCTAACATAATCGGTGTTTGCATATATTTTATCCACACCGGGGCATAGAGGCAGTTATCTCTACGGACAAATTTTCATACAGGCTGTGGCGTCTTTAATGCAGAAAAAATAAATTCAGATTCCTAGAGATATTTAGAATACAAAAGTCTTATATCAAAAAGTTCTATATTTACGTTTAAAGGACATTGCCATTTTGTAGTGGAAAAATAAATCCTAGAACGGCCCTGGCCAACTGTTACCGTTTGACATAGCGGTTGTCTATCCAAAGGCCGAGTCAATGTTGCCAGATGGTATAATTTTACGGAACTTTGTAAAACGAATAAATAAAGAGATAAAGGCTTTTCATACTCCAATTAATTTTTAACTGGATTTAACATATCATAATTAGTTTTATTGTTTCTTCAGTAGAATAGACTAGAATAAAAAAAAATAATTGGGAAAAGTTGGCAAGGGTTAAAACAGGTTTTTTTTCAAGCCTAAATTTCAGCATAAAATACGGTTTAAAATCAGAATGAATGGGGATATTAATTAGTAATTTTGGCAGTTTAATAGAATTCGTTTTAATAAATAGAAATAAACTGTAAAAGTGAATTGGTCATTTCTCTGTAAACGGTAATGTGTGATTCGAGATAAGATGTTTGCAGAAACAAAATACAAGGTATTACATAAAAGACTCAAATCAGACCAGCCAAACAAACAGTACAATGCAAATCCATAAATACAATAACGTAATACACCGATCTTTTTCGCTGAACATGACTTGACAATTTGAACATTTCTTCACAAAACAAAAACCTCAGTTGATATAAATGCTCATAAATTGAGTAGATATTATAGTTTACAAAGGTCTATTGTACAAAATAAAGTCAAATGTCATTAGATACACTAAAAAATAGTTCTGATAATATTTTACTATGACATACTACTTGCACTGGGACAAAACGCGTGATATTCGACTATTTATAAATCGAATAAAAAATGTATACACGAACCGAAAACTTTAAATCTAAGTAAATCAGATAATTCTTGACATTTTAGTGAATTGAAAAAATCTTTTTTACATAGGGATCAAATTGTACAACAAAATTCTTCAATGCGAAGAAAATATGCACTTCTGGCAATACTGTTGTAGTCTCCACAGGTGTGGTACGATATCGGCGCATACTCATGATACATCCAGGACCAGCTTTAAATTTATGTCACATGTATTTTTTTATTAAATATTTTTAATATTCAAATCTTATAATCGACCTATAATGAGTTATATTATTTTATCTACAATTGCTTTATAAGAGCCTCATTACAGCATTTATTTGGCACTGTTTCAGTTGAATAATGAAGGTCATTACACTACTAGTGAAGTAATGTTACATATTACCCCACTAGTGAAATATTAAAAAGAAAGAGATTACTGCTTAATGCTTATTTTTATTAAGAACCAACAGGTTTTCAATTTGACAATTAATAGATAATTCAACTTAAATTGAATTACTTCCCATACAACAATTTATATTTATAAAATATAAAAAAAATATTTCCGCTGTAATATTTGAATGTTTTAAAAATATTTGTATATTACGTTTTATTATTTTGTAAATATTTTATAAATCAGTAAAAATCACCTCCTTGCATGTGAAATATATGTGGTAGAAATGTTTTTTAAAATATTTTTGAAATGTTTAATTCACAAGAATTACATATTTTATTTATATATTACAAATATTTATTTAACATGCAAATACACATTTTTAAAATATTTAGCGAACATGTAGAAAATATTAATTTCTCATTCTGAAAATATTTTTTAAATATTTAGGAACACATTTTTATAACATTTATTTTATGTGATTTTTGGTGATTATAAAATATTTATATTGTGTTAAAAAACAGTATAAAAATGTTTTCAAAATATTGAGTGCAGACATATTTATTTCATATTTTATACACTTTGTCCCATTGACAATAACTATTGTGAAATTTATAGCAGCAGTAGAAGCAGGATAAAATAAAATTAAATTTTGTGACAATATAAACTATGAGAAATTATAGAAATATGATATTTTGTTTGTTTCTTAAGTCACAAATTAGAATTCTTATCACACTGCTGCTATAAATTTCAAAATAGTTGTCAATAGGACAAAGTGTATATTATATGAAATAAATATGTCTGCACTCAATATTTTGAAAACATTTTTATACTGTTTTTTAACACAATATAAATATTTTTCTTCTACCCTGGTTGCAAAAATTGGGTTTCAGATAAGCGAACAAATGAGTATGACAGAAACGGATAGGAGCATAGGCATGATAAACAAAGATAGTGCCAGTTTTGTCAGAAAGCATCGGTGTTGCAGAAATTTACCAAGAAACACAAAGGTTCTATCTTTATTTATCATGCCTATATTCCTATTCTTTTCTGTCGTACTCATTTGTGCACCTATCTGAAACCTTATTTTTGTCAGCAAGATATATACTAACATGATACAGATACTTACTTTTATATAACTTATGAAGTCTATAACAGGACTTTCAGATGGCCCCTGTAACCTTTAAAAGACAGCTTTGCAAAGTAGTGGTGAATGAAAACAGATTAATATTAATCACATGCAAATAGCATATGCCGAAAACGACAAGGACCATATTGCAAAATTTTTTGTGAAATGTGAACAATTTTTTTATTTAAGGAAGGAAAATATTTGTGAGAATAACTAAATTCAAAAAAAAATCAAAATATATTATGTTTGATGCATACACATACAAATATTATAAATATTTATATAGGTATAATAAACATACATCTAAACCTTGTTAACCCCTCTAAACTTTGCCCTAACTTCTTCTTTGATGCAATTGATAATTTCCGTTTCAGTCGCCTCCTTGAAATGAATAGGGATGTACTGCTCCTGTAAAAAAAATATATAAATATATATACCATATATTTAGCAGCAACTGAAATCAATATCCAGCAGAATGAATTACAACGTAATCTAGAATGTGCTAGAATTATAATATGACGCAAACCACAAAACATGCTTAAACCTTTACGAACTACTACTTGCAGATAATAAAATAAGGTAATTCTTCACTTTACATTAGCGTAAACCTGTCCAATCTTACTGATAAAACTACAGGGAGGGTGCTGAACACGAATCTAAAATTAGTTTTGTGCAGAATGTGTGGTCTTGTCGTTTTCGAAAAAAAAATTCTAAATTCTAACCTTTATATACATTACAACAGCTGTCATATATTTTTCATAACTTATTCTCACTTCACATTATTATTGTCAGCGTTATACCTATGCCAATTTCAACTTAATGTAATGTACATAGAGGTTAGAATTTAGAAAAATGTATACAAGCCTAAATAGTAGTAAATAGCAATTGTATGTACTATATAGCTAAGGTACCTAACAAGTACAAATAGAAATTATATACCGCGATCACGTGGATATATAAATTAATTAATATTAAAAATATATATTACTTACTCGTAAGGTAATACAAAAATCTTGTCTATCTAGCGGTTCCTTTTACTTTCATCCACAAGTCAGAAAAAGCCACAGGGAAAGAATAGGTATCTAACCTAACACTTAATACACTTAAGAGTGGGCAATGGTAGACACATTCGTCAAACTTACGGTCGCGGAAGGGGGGTAGGTATCACCGGTAGGCATGTCCTTAGAAGCAATAAATTATCTGGGCAGCAGTAAAAAATGACACACGCTCGACAGAGTCGAACTCGGACTTAAGCAGACGGCGTTACAGTTAGGCAAAATAGGTATATCGGGTATATCACTGTATCATATTTTAGAATTACGAATAGAAACAGTCCGTGGCGTCGCGTGGACTGTTCAAATTAATAATGCTTAACATATTGTTCCAATTCATGACCATTTTAATATTAGCTCAGTTGTAACACTATATATTATTTGTTACTAACATCAAATAATTTGACAAATATAATGAAAATTATATACTTATAGTTGTTACTACTGTTACTCATAAAATACAGGGCGTTCCTGAAATGCATATACCAGTGAATCACACTATATTCTTAAGATCAAAATGCTACGAAAATGGTACACTTACGTCTAAGTGCGTGGCGTAAAAACGTGGTTGCAAAAAAAGAGTAAGTACGGGCAAAATAAATACTATAATATTGCTTTCGGATTTAGTAATATAATTAAATACGAGTATATTCAAAGAAGTAGCACAAATGATACCAGTGAATCTACTGCTAAAAGAACACGTTTGCATAAAAATTACCATAGCACCTCTTAAAAGATAGGTAATTTGAAAACTAAAAACGATATAAAAGTAAAATTTTCAATACTAATGCATGTGCAATAGTTTTCGAAAATGTCTGCCCTTAAGGGGTTGATATAAGCTTCCTCATTTCTTTTGCTACTGATCGTTATAATGAGAATGATAATTAATTTAATTTTTCTGTTAAACGGTTAGTATTAAAGCGAAAAAGCAAGAGAAATAAACGTTTTAAAATAAACCAGGCTATCTGATACATTAAGGGATTCTCATTTCAACATATTCCAAGGAGCAAAATTTTCGAAAAATTATTGAAAAGTTGCACATGCATTGGTAAAAAATTTGTGTAAAATTATACATACTATACATACTATTATACCTTTTTCGGTTTTCAAATTCCATATTTTTTTGGAAAATGAGGGGCTCTGTCTCCTAAGGAGTGAACATTTGAAGGTCATTTTTATCCAAAACGTGTTCTCTTTAGTTCACCGGTACCATTTGTGCTACTTATGTATATAATTCATTATAATAACATGTACATAATGTAAATGTATGTATCATGTACAATACACAGTAAATTTTAATCATAACTTCTACAGTTATTTTCAATTTAGTATAAATCCCCACCATCGTATTTATACAGAGTGTTACGCATAAGAACCAACACAGAGCAGATGTATATAGGGGGTCACAAAATATTTCAATTTAACTAAATAGGCCTTCCAAGTGGGGTCAAATATTTTGAAAAAAAAAAACCTATTATTTCTAAATTACTTTAACTTGGAATAATCAAATTTGGTAGATACGTGAAGTTTATAATTGGTATTCTTTGACAATGAATTCAAGTAATTTGAAACACACAAGGTGTTCATTGATTTTACATTAATCGAATTTGAAAAGAACAATGATATCGCACGCAGAATTTTATTTGAAACACTTTTTTACTCTTGTTAAATTTAAAAAAACTTTGAAGATTTCAAGAAAAATGCATTAATTAAAATTTTAATAGTGTTTATTAGAAGCAATCAAAAATCAGTAGTAGACTGTCTTTTAAATTTGACAGTAATAAAACTATGCAACTTTATATATAGGTATGTTTGGTTAATTTTCAATATTTTGGAACCCCTAGATCACGCCGTACATGCACCTACTCTATGTCTATTCTTATGCGGAACACTCTGTATACAAAGAATATTCTTTACAAAAATATTTGAGCTATCAAGAAATAAATCAATAAAACAGCTATAAATTAATAATAATTATTCGTGCAAATTTGCATTGTCCACTTTTGTCAATTTAATTTGTGAACCATCTCTATGATATTCAATATTACATGGCTAAATAATCAGTTATTAAATGACAATTATTACTATAGAATCTCCATACTTATTATTTTATTGGACTATTGAAATTTTTGTGAAAAGCTAAATACTAGAAAAATAAAAATGTGTATTTATAAACTTTTAAAATCAATTCACTTCCTTATTCAATAATAATTGATTTCTGTAAGCAACAAAACAGTGATGAAGATAGTTATTTATTTTTGTGTGGCTGCTTCTTTTCAATTCATAAGTATATATTCTTGTGGAAAATATAAATTATGAAGCATTATGGTTAATTTATATTACATACAATATTAATTATTATATGTATAGACAAATAAAAAGAAATAGTACATAAATACCGAATTATTGCCGAATTATTATTACCGAATTACCGAATTGCGAATTTTACCACAAACATGATATAATTGTAAAATTCACGTAAAATTCGCGAGATAAGCGTAAACGGGCGCCGCCGGCTCTGATACCACTAGATTCCAAGTCTGCAATCCAGAATAGTGGGGAGAGCTAAACCGTTTAACAAGATTATTAGAGATATCTCTGGATTCATAGGATAAAAAAAATAAACAACTCATGATTTAGAATCTGCAATATATTGCTGAAGTCCGATTTCACTGTTTTCCTGTATATGGTTTGTCTAATAGACGTAATTAAATAAAATAGTTTAAAACTGGTGCTCGGCGCCATCTATACGAATTTTGTTAAACTACATAGGTGCAAAATTATTTATTTGATTTAAAAAAAAACTCGTTTATATAAAGTAAATAAAAAAATAAAGGAATTAATCCTTGAATAGTAGTGCAAGTCCGAAATTTGTTAGATTTTCATTATTTATCTCCGGTGCATAAAAAAATCATTAAATTTGGCATCTATATCAGGTACCATTGCCCACTTAACACTTAACCACACGTTTATATGCGTTGCTTGCATTTGCAATATGGAGTATTCTTGTAGCAGAGAAGTAGTTATTTGTAGCCCTTAGCCCTTGTACCACAAAACATATAAAAGCCTTGTACCTTGTCCTCTTCTCTCTGTTGTTGCTTCATGCTTGGTTGCGGTATGCGCCATGCTGTGATTGCTGTGCGATGGCGATGACTGCGATGATTGATGAAGAAGGAAATACGTCATTAGTCTATCTTCCTTCAACCATGATATCTTTTATTACATCCGGTAAGAACAAAAGAGGAAAATTCACCAAGATGTTCTTGCGCACAAAATGCCACGAAAACAAAACAAGTAAAAATCAGTTTACACATTGACCATAGGAAAACAATGTTTGTTACTTGTCTATGGGTCTTATACGTTGTGAATAATAGATGCAAGACACAAAAAAAGGAATTCCATTTGCCGTTTATAATTTATATTAGCTACCTTTATTTTTCCCTGTCCACAGCTTAAATATTTCATAACTATAAGCATGCATTGATTTATGTTTATAATTTCAAATATTTTTACATGATTTAAAAAAGTATTAGAAAAATGTTTTCAATTTGTTTAAAAAACATTTTAAAAGTTAAATTAATTATTGTGACAATGTATATTTAATATTTGTACAATATATACTTGCTGATTTATGGAATGTTTTTAAATGATTATAAGAAATATTTTTAAAATGTTGTTCCTCAATATTATATTCATAATATTAAGTATTTATAAACTTTATAAAAAATATGTTTTAAATATTATTAAGAGAATATTTATAACATGATGTACATGAATATTTATAGGATATTATAAATATTTTTTGCACAATAATAACTATATTTGAATATTTCTATAATATTTAATGTTGTATGGGTTGTTATACATATTAACAACTTTGGCAATTTGTAAGAACCCGATGAATGCAGCTGGTATGTATTTGTATTAACAATGCTTAAATTTTCTTTGTAAGCACTTAAAGTAGCTTTAATGACGGCAATCTCTCTTCCAAAATCTTTTGTGGCGATTTTCTTCTTGATATCAAGAGACGTATCAATATAGAATTCTCACACGGTGTTGGACTTCCAACCACCATGCCGTTTAATAGTTTAGAAGATATGCTCCTGTGTTGGCTAGAAGTGAAGTAGATGATCGTCAAAAACAGTGTCCTGCATATTGTTGAGGCTGTGATAAATTGATTGATTCTTTGGCATTACACTAAAAGTAGGAAGTTGCATGCAATTTACCATCTCTGTAACCAACAAAATATATTCCATGATCGGCATGAGTAGGACGCACGGCAAGGTATGTTCGTATTACTTGGACCATATCACTGAAATGTACTATATGGAATGCGTTTAGTCCCATTGCGCATCCAAATACAGGTACCAAACCTAGGAGCAGACAAAAGGAGGCACATGAAACTTAGCAAAGACATACTTCATTGGTTATGTATGTGGGTGAGAGAGAAACAACCATCTGCACGTACGATATGAATTGTGTTCTTAATTTCCCATTATTTTGTTTGTAAACATGTCATTGGCGTAGTGTGGTCTCTTCTTTTATCTTGTATTTCGTTAGTGTTATTCTTCGTGTATTTTTGTGCGTATTATTGTTGGAACATGTCATGTTTTATAAGGGACTGTAAAATTAACCAGCATATAGCACGAAATAATTTTTTATATCCAGAATTCAATTTCATTTCAATTCACAATCAGCTAAGCCCCTACTGCTCCGCCATTGCTAGAGGCACAAAAACAAGTATGGCGCTGATCATGAGTAATCCATTCGCGCAGCTTTTAGCGCATTCCAGTCATCATAATATAAAATTACATTTCAGTGGACCATATTCACATTTTCGATTCCCTCGGCAGTGATAAAGAATTCTCGGGAAACTTTGGGTTTCGTATCCGCTTTCTAACAGCGAATTAGTTAACTCATCCACTTTGCATGCACCTCCAAGTCCAATAATTAAGGCAACCTCAAATTATGCATTTATGAATTTCAAATAGCAAACATTCTCTTGTCCTTTGTTAGCAAGAATTTTGTGTCATCGGCATCTTGTAAAAATATTTAATCCTCTTTTGTTAATATTCTTGACTTATTTGGTTTGTATCCCACTGGTTAAATTGTTGAATTTACTGATGTCAACATTTTGCCATACAGATTGTATAGTCTAAGAGCCAGTGGCCGGCAACCTATAAGTAAATGATTATACCTGAAATTTTGCACAGTGAGTCTCTTATACCTATCACTCATGATGTGGGGACTCGCTAAGCCCGGCGAGGCCGACTCAAGAGTTACTCAGGTGCGAGAAGTATGAAAATGTAACCAACTTCGTTATTAAATTAACAAAGCTGCCGTTTGAAAATTTTAAAATTTCAGATCTAACAAATTAGGCATTTATTTTTATTATTTATTATATTTAGCAGCTTTTTATTAAAATAATATAAGTAACAAATAACCTTTATTTCTGGCACAGGTTCTGAGATTTGGTGGTGTCGATTACAATGCTTGACATTTCTGACAGTTCTTTAACGTCAAAAATCAGATTTAATCAAATACTTTTAAAATTTATAATTTTTGCCAATTCCACAAGTGTCTGCCATGACCTTAGAAGCACGGTAATCGTCTGCCTTTGTTATTTTTATGTAATAATAATTGTATATTTTAAAATTTTCAAACGGCAGCTTTGTTAATTTAATAACGAAGTTGATTACATTTTCATACTTCTCGCACCTGAGTAACTCTTGAGTCGGCCTCGCCGGGCTTAACGAGTCCCCACATCATGAGTGATAGGTATAAGAGACTCACTATGCAGAATTTCAGGTATAATCATTTACTTATAGGTTGCCGGCCACTGGCTCTTAGACTAGCAGACCGTAGTATAGAATAGAACGCTCAAAGGCTAGGTGATTTGTACTTGTTGGATAATTCTTCAAAAAAATGCTAATACATTTTCTATTGCTTCATATTTTATATTCTTAAAAGCACACCAATCAGTGAATCGTTTATAAATTTGTTCATACTTGGTCCTCGATTTATTGGTAAAAGTGAAGCTACTGCAGTTGCAACAGATTTTTCAATTTCAAAAGGCAAGTTTTCTGTTTCTGAATCACTCATTATATCAATCAACACCACTATTTTCACAAGAAAATGTAAAAACGAAAACTCTATTTTGTTTATAACAAGTTTGACAGGAAGTTTGATGTTGAATGAGAATTTACAAACTGGATCTGATTTTGGATTTTTCTCAATTTAACGTAGGTGTAGATAAACTGTTTTGCAGTTCTAGATAAAATGTCTCACTCACGTATAATAATGCATATATCCCACTTGTACTATAAATAACTATTACTTCATTTACTGTCAGGAATCTAGGTGTTTAATATTCTATAATGCATGATTATTTCCTGTTTTCTACTAGAATAATTCTAAGAAAATAATTAATAAATTGCCTAAAAAATACGTGGAACAATGAATAGAAAATGTATTAACAGTTAAAGACGCGTCCCTATACGATGTGAAAATATTTGAGGAAAACGTTTGTTTGCGCAACAAGTTACTCTTCCATGCCGGCCCATTACTGATTCCAAAAGCTTTCAGTTGGATGTATCTCTATTTCACGAAACAAATGAGCGGGGAGGCAAAGTTATTATCATCCGCAACAGCCCGCCTCAACTTCTCGACTTAATATCTGACAATAAACTGGTGATTAATGGCGTCGACAATGGAGAAACTTTTCAAATTATTCGTGAAGAAGACGGCGCTCTTTGAAATTTATGCTTAATCAAACAGGTTGCTCAAAATGGTTATTTATGCAACAAGTGAATAAAGCACCGCTTTTTTCCGAGATGAAAATGTATATTTTAAATTAAATTATAAACAATTTAGACACTATTGTGTAACGTATTTCATTTTAACAGTGGAACACTTAAGTATGTAAAAAAATGAATTGTTCGAAAATAAACAGTATGTCATGAAAATTTTGGAAAATGTTTTGAATTAGTTCGTATCAAATTAACATAATAAGTACCGTTAAAGAGATTAAACGATAGATTTCATTTTAAGGGGTTTTCTTGAAAGAGTCGAAATCACATGAATTAAAAGAGTAAAATATTTTATTTATAGACGGAAAATTTATGTACTCGCGGTTGCCAAATCAAATGATATGCTTCGTAACGGGAAATAAGTAAGATAAATCGTTATTTTCTATTAAAAGATTCAATTGCGGCATAGTTATTTCGCATAACAAGTACAAATAGGTGTAATCGTATGTTTATCATGAAAATTTGCCAATAATAAGCTGATGATATAAATTTAAAAAAACAATGTTTTTCAAGTAAACAATTTAATTGATTAATTTAGTTTGAATTTCAATTTTGAATTCGAGTTTAATTAAAAATTGTCAATCTATTGAAATTTTTTCAATAAATATACAGTTAATCAACAGTAGGTACATTATAATAATATCTCTACCCCTCATTCTAATCACGAGGATTAGCCCAGAAGTCGAAGACTTGTGCGGGACAGGGGACGGCATATTATTATTAAGCAGGCCGCATTTGCGCCCAGGAACGACTTACGTTGGTAGGCCCTAACCACCATTCAGTGCAGGAATGAGGGAAACCTGAAAAACCTCATTAAGGAGGGTAGTCAAATGTCAACCGGTATCAATCCCTCACATTGATCCAAGTCAATATTCTTCCACCCTACCATACCCGCAGAGAGGGTGCCAATCCTCTCCACGAATATAGCTTATATACGGTCTACCGGCTGCGGGGGTCGAACTCACAGCGATCTAGTCACCTCGATTCAAGTACTGACGCCTTAAACCGCGCGACCACTGACCGATCCATTATTCAACGAACCAGATAACCATTATCTATTGAGGCAGTAGACTTATATACTGTGTTTGTATTCTACACGTGTAGCTCGGCTAATTAAAACAAGTTTAAATCAAGTAGCTAAACAGCTATTGATTTTACTGGCCGTCTGGATGTACAATCGTTTACAATAATAGTGACACTCTTTAAATTGAATTTTGCGATTTCTTTTGAACTGCCGTATTTATAATGAAATCTACTTTCAACTTTTAACATTAGTACTTCGTTGTTTCACTCACCAATAGAGATTTAATGAAATTGCTACTCAGAACTTCCAGAAGTTCAAAAACAGATTTAAGGGAGTGTCATTGTTATTGCAAAAGCTAATACGTATAAATAAACTGTTTTATGTTTAACAATACGTAGTTGCTATACAGAGAGGCCCAAATTAGAGGGTGGCCATTGGAATCTCGGAAGTAGGGAAATTTGATAAAACCTCAAATTACACTATTTGTTAATTTTTATGAAGTATTTATGATGTATGATCCACCCAGAAAATTTGAAGTGGATTTGATAAGTGGTTTTCGAAATATACGAGGTCAAATTGGTATCAAATAATGGCGAGGCGTGACGTCATTACCTCCTACAGCTTCTCGATACTCATCCGCCTCAAACTCGGACAGTCTGCGTTAGATTAAAACAGATTAGCAAAAGCTAACTATTTTTTAAAATTCACAGTATGCTATTTAAAAGCATATTCGTCTAATTTACCGATGGTAGTTTTAATTATGATGGTGGACTATTTTAACATAAAACACCAATTTGTAAGTGCTGAAATGAGAGGTGTAAAAATGCAACTGTAAGTTCAAAATCATTAACAACAGCTAGGATTTTCAAATAATGTAGATAGGTACTTCAGAAATTAAAAAATATGTATTTATTGTTACAAATTTAATAATAAAATGGAATGTTTTGGTTTCTAAAAAAAACAGTTTTGCTTTGCGTATGTGACTACAAAACAAAACATTTATTTTGTTACATTACCCATTAGCCAGTATAGTTCAATTTTAGTTAATTTAAAGTTTTATTATTAATTGTACAGGGTGTGTAAACATATCTTCAAATTCATTCATTCTGTCTTTAAATATTCGCGAATCGCTCATTTGATTTTTTTTTAATTGTACATTGTAAAACCAAACCACTTTGCTTTGAAGTACCGCCTGAATAGCGAACGCAATCAAACGCCAACGCCAAGCATGGAAACCGTTGCGTTTGGTTGGGTCGCATCATACACACCAATTCCAACTTTTTCCCCACATGTCTTGATATCAAGACATCAAGATACACGAAGATGCAATTTTTAAATAATTAAGAAGACTTTTCAGTATGTAGCTGTGAACTATGAATTCATAACTCACAGCCAAACAATACCGTGTAGGTATAAGTTTATAGAGTTTCTAAATGCATTATATTTACTAATAATAATTAGACATACTATTAAAGACAGTAGCATCTAGATTGGCATATTTAAATCGGATTATAGCACTGAAAATTAGTTGTTTGGTTTGCAGGTTTCCGAACAATTGTCATCAATTATTATGCAATAAATAATATTATATAATATTTACTGAAAATTTTCTGTATTCTATACTGGTTTTGTTGCGAATATCTTTTCTATTTCAATTAGAATTTTTATTCATATTTTAATAAATTTTCAGGTACCTGCAGCTCTTAGAGAGCTAATGGAGTCTTCTCTAACTTGGGAGTTCGACATATTCCGGCTGGAGGAGCTATCGAGAAAGAGGCCGCTTCAACACCTGGGTATGAACCTCTTCAATCACTTCGAGGTGGCAAACGTGCTCAACTGTGATGAGAAAACGCTCTATAATTGGCTGACGGTCATAGAAGCCAACTACCACTCGGAGAACTCTTATCATAATTCGACGCACGCGGCAGACGTCATGCAGGTAAGAAATATGCAAGATGCACTTGCCGTAATATATTTTGTTTAAATTATATTTAACCGCTTGTCTGTCACACGTCTCTAGACAAAAACAATTGACATATTGACACGATCAAATAATTGATGGTACTTCATGGTTGGAAACCTTTATATTGCGGCCAATGTACATGACGTTGAACCGCGTCTATTTCAAGAGATTATGTATATGAACATTATTAGTAGAGTTGTTTGCTTCGGTGCGCGAATATAACGGAAAGATTATAGAGATTAGTTTGCGTCTCGTATGTATCACTCATACACTTATTTTCGTCGTCAATTTTTTCATTACATAAAAGGGAAGACATTGTAGACTACTGTAGAGATGTGTAATAAAATATGTCATGTTTAAACACGAATGGTAAACCAAATTTAATATATTTAACATAATTAAATTATTATTAAATTTCCTATTGACGCCACTATAGTCTGTTTGGAAATGAAAGAGAGTAATAAAACCCCGAGATAAGAACCGGCCATGGGCGTGGTAATATTTCGTTTCAGGTAATTATCGGGTAACACTAATGCTAACAGGTAATGGGTGTACATTAGTATATTTTACTGGATACATCATAGGGCAGGAGCCAGTGTATTGTGGCAGATCAATCCAGTCTTAGAGCTGAATATGCGAATACGTGCTAGTGCAGTAGAGTAAAATTCGACTTGTGTTTAGTGACTATTGTGCCAGTGCATATAATATTGTTTGGGTAAAATATCGAGCTTATTAGATTACGTACCTGCTAAACGCGTGAAAAGATGTGCACTATCTCAGAATGAGAAGATTATTATAGTAAATGTATTTAATGCATTGAAACACCAAAATACTACCAACAGTGTTGACGACATCGTGTGATGAACAAAGATACTGTAAATCCCCAAAATCATTTACAGGAGGTCAAAAGTCGTTATAGATGATTTCTTCAAAATGTCATTCGCAGAAAAGTACACTCATTTTATTTTAAAAGAAATACCAATGCTAAACAAAATTTTAAGTGAACTTTCAGAGGACAACGATTTGCCAAAAATCAGTAGAAGCTAATTATGGGCCGTCTTACGAGAGTTGAATTTTTTCTGGGAAAAGCAGAACAGGAAATCAGTTCTTATCGATAAAGATGAAATTATTTGTTGGCGAAGATCCTACTTCAAATCAGTGAGAAAATTCCGTGACGAAGGGAGGAATATTTATTATCTAGACGAAACTTGGGTCAATGAGGGATATACTGTAACAAAAGTATGGCAAGATAAAAATGTAAAAAGTTTGGACTTTCAACAGGGTTCAAGGCACCTTCAGGTAAAGGGCGAAAATTATTAGTGACACATATAGGTAGTGCCAGTGGTTTTGTAGATGGTAGTTTACTTTTATTTGAATCTAAAAATACAAGTGACTATCACGAAGACATGAACGCAGATGTTTTCGAAGAGTACTTTACACAGAATGATGTTGGATCATATTCCTCCGGGGTCTGTAATTGTCATGGATAATGCCACGTCTAAGCCGATATAATTCAATGGTTGTCCGGAAAATACATTCCTTTTGAAACAAATATTATGAAAAAGGACCTTTTGACACTTGGCAATCTTAATAAAGATCAGAAAAAATGTTATCGATGAAATGGCAACAAATCGCAAAATACCGGTACAACGGATAACACCTTATCATTGTGAACTTAACCCAATCGAATTAGTCTGGGCGCAGGTAAAAGGAGATGTAGCGCGATATAATACGACGTTTAAATTAAGTGACGTGAAAATGTTGTTAAAAAATTCCTTGGAACGAGTAACTGCAGATAACTGGCAAAAATGTACCTATACATCATGTACAAAAAGAAGAGGAGAAAATTTCCCACATTTTCTCTTCTTCCCGATAATTTAATTGACATTATTGTGGAACATATCGTTATCAATCTAGGAGACGAAGATAATTCATCAGAATATTCAGAGGATGAATTTTGATATACCTACTTTTTTATTTTCTTTATTGTACATTTATACAACACTACATTTACTCACCATAATTTGAATTTTCAAAATACATATATTTTTGTGTGGAATAAAAGTCTATTCATTAAATTTAAATAAACATTTTGATAATAATATTGCATAATTTTATTTGAATTACTAAAAACCCTCTTAACCCGTTTATGATACTTAAAGTAGTAAATGCTGTTTTTATATTGTTTACTTATAAGAGAAATTGACCGAGAAATTGAAGCGGCATAGACAAAGACGGATTGTCGGGGATTAAATTTTAGCTACCTGCTACAATTTAGTACGGTTCGATCACACACAGTTTTTTTAAAAGTACACCTCATCTATACCGATAATACATAATATAAAAATATTGAATATAAGCACCAGTACTACATTTATTTACGATTTGCATACATAATAAGCTTTTATTACTCTCTTTCATTTCTAAACAGACTTATGAATGTAAATGACAAACTCTATACATAGTAGAATACGAACATGTAATATAATTTTATGTCACTATGGGCGTAAGATGTGTTAAAACAACATTGTATTGCGATTGTAAACACATTTATGGAAGTTTTAATAAATACATATCTAGATAGTTATTGTAAGTAATTATTTCTATTTTTAATTTTTTAAGATATTCTAATAGAAAAATTACTTATATACGATGCATTTTAAATAAAATTTGAAAAAATAATTATTGTTGTTTTTTCACGAATGGTTTGCAATTTCTCAGAAATGGCAAACATTTAAATGTAGTTATGTTTTTTGTGAATCTCATTTATTTTGACTGTGCAATCACTCCTTCCCAGGAAACTTCCAGTAATACCTAAGACACCCTATATATCTTTTATAACTACAGTACTAGGTTCTATACGTGACAAAACAAATTCAAATCTTTTTTTGAAATACTTTCTTCGGTATCCATATCCTTATAATAGTATCCTGTTCGTTAAGTAAACCCTTGTTTCAAAAATCCTGTATTTCCAATATGCCGTTTGCTTTAGATATTATAACCACACTTTTGTATCTACAGCCTTCAGGTATTCATGTTTCGTCAGTGTAATATATTCAAAGATTCCGATTGCGACCTTTTAATATTTATTTGTCCTGAATAGTTTCTTCGCCATATCACTATTTCGTTTTTTTCTGTCGACAAATTATTTCGATGTTATATAAAACGGAAATTTATGTCACGCATAATTCGCAAAAGCACCTTTCTATATATTCTAGGCAAAGTTGCATCCTGTGAAAATAACATGCATGAAGTATTCTACAAATCGTGTATTATGTGTATCACCTACCTCTGTGTACTTCTTTCCTCGAGTTTCCACTATTTTCCGGTTCGCAGTTCTATGTTCTTCATTGCCACTATTGCACGATATACACTACTCAACGGACACTCTTGTTTAATTGCACATTGCAACTGCGTCACTTAACACTCACATTTTGGTTTCACGCTCTAATCCTTTCATGCACGTTTTTCATCATCCGATATTCCTCACTTGTTAGATTTATGTTTACGATTTTGAGAACACGCTGTAGAGTTCGAATTATTCTTCATTTTTAAGAACATAAACACGAAACAAAAACACTAATAAATTAATTACCATCACAATCAGCTGTCCAAATGGAAATAGGATGATTAATTACCAATGGAAATTGAGCATTCTGATGTGGTGCATGCGTATTTGCTGCAGCAGAGCTGTGTAATTTGGGTATACTTTATGAGATATGCGGAACAGTCAATTTTATACAAATTATTTACTACCGCTGCTATATATCTTTGTGTTAACTTCTATAAATTGTATGCGGGTTTATGAAATGAATCAGTCTCTATTATTTTCGACCTCAACTTATAGATATAAAATTTTACCTTTATTTATTACAAACGATCTTTAATAGTTACTAGAAAGGTGGCAAGTCGGCTATCGCCGACTTGACCTTTCTTTGGGATGGTGGACACTGGATATTTTCATTAGTATAGTTTTTCTGCAGACTATTGCGAAGAGTTTCAGAAAAAGAATTTTTTTAATCCATGAAGTTTGAGGATTATTTGAGAATGGTTCGGTTTTTAAACATCCTGTATTGTTCTCATTAAAACGAAAGAGACGAATCTTAAAAAAAAACTTTAATTTGGTCTTTGTGGTAAAACATTCAAAATGAATGTGAAAAGTAACTTATATAATTTGACAATATAGTAATAATTATAAGATACTCTTATTAAAAAGTTATCATGTCATGGGTCTGTTCCCGTCGAGCGTCGATGAGAACTGGTTCAGAATTATTGTCAGAATTGTTTGACCAGCTCTGTCTTACGTCGCATTCGTTGAAAGGACATTAACAACTGAACTGACTGAATAGTTCTGGACGGTCGGAATCGATTCTTGCTGTGGTTGGAACAAACCTATTAAAAACTGCGTTTACTTTAATTTATCCATCACTTTTTTCAGGCAACAGCTGGTTTTCTAGAAAAAGAACGCATGAAGTCAATTATGGAGCAAATGGACGAGGCTACCAGCTTGATAGCAGCAGCCGCTCATGACGTCGACCATCCCGGAAAATCCAGCGCCTTCTTATCAAACTCAGACAATCCCTTAGCCATATTATATAATGATGTGACCGTTTTAGAGTCGCATCATGCAGCCCTTACGTTCAAACTTACATTAGGTAAGCCTAATTATCCCACTTTATTACAAAATCAGTACATAATTTTTGTAATGTTGTGAATATTCCTTTTTTTTCAGGTGATGAAAGAGTCAATATATTTAAAAACTTAGATAGAGAAACGTATAAAATAGCGAGGTCCAATGTCGTCGATATGATTCTAGCAACAGAAATGACAAAGCATTTCGAGCATCTAGCCAAGTTCGTTAATGTTTTCTGCACGAGAGCGTCCGGATCAGACGTTGAGGTAAGTTAATATCAATTCACAATTTCATCTTTTTCAACGAGCATACTTTTACTATTTCGTTTTAAAAACCGAAAATTCATGTCATGCATTGTTCTTCTAAGAACTTTGTCAGATAATTGAGGCATGTCCTCATCTTCAGCTATCGTAGCTTGAATTTTTATTATCGTCGGTGTTTCATTTCTGAAGAAGAATCCATGAATTTTCCTGCGAGTGGCGTATTTTACGTCATCATCGACTTCTGTTTTTTTCCTTCCTCGTGTTTCATTTTTTTCGTCTTTGGATTTACTTCCACACTCTTTTTTATAGCATGATATAGGTACACTAGAAACGACAATTGTGTTAACGAACTACACATATCAACAGCTTCACTAACACTTATGTTAGAGTTTCGCGCTCGAATTCCTTCGTATACATTTTTTATTATTATCAATTGTCCGTTACATAGGTTATGTCGATTACTAACAGACCTTTTACTAGAACTGGCACTTTGATCCATTTTTAACTGTTATTTGTTAACTTCACGGTTGCAATAATTTATTTTTATAATTTAATATAACTATAGAAATAACACCCCGCGATAGCAGCAAATCCCCCAACGTACGCATATTTTAATGGCGTCCTAACCTCGGCAAAGCCATGTGCTAACGCTCACGATTTACACACACCAAATGATTGTTTTCCACAATGCAATAAACAGAGATAGAAATACATCCGGCTTCAGTTTGACTGAGTCTTTATCGTGGTGCCGTAAATGTGAGTATAGTTCGTTGTGCATAGAAAGCGACACAGTAATAATGAGATAAATAATATGTAATCTCTTATAAAAATATTATACGCTTAATAGTAATAGTGTTTTTATATTATCTATTAGTCGCTGTCCACAATTTCGACCGTTGACTATAGCAAAGTTAAAAACTTTCTATAGGTATTACATTTATGACTTTTGTAAATGATATTAAAGATTATATTATTATTTGTTATTTTAGTTTTAAAATAATGTATTTTTTGATTTTAAATATTTAAATTAATATTTTACTGCAAATTTTCTTAATGATTACTAAATTTTTGTATACTCTAGAGTACCTATACATGTATAAAAGTTAACCAAAACTTATAGATATTCCGTAAACTTTGACATTATCTAATATCTAGTAAAATAGATAAGATACAATTAATTTGATTTAAAGGAAAATGTCCATTTCAATGACTGAAGTCCATTTGAAAAACTTATTGGAAAATAATATAAAAACATCGAAAATACAAAAAACGAAATAGAGAATAAAAAAGAACATCTCTGTATCTGACTGTTTTTCCCATAATAAAAATAACTAATTTCCATAGTACCTAAATATGTTACAAAACGGATACTAACCTCTGGATGACCCCTTTGCCAAAATTAAAACTACAGTTATACATTTTTCTTCAATAATTTCGTATGTAGTCATAGTAGATCTGGTCATTAATACCACTAATCACTAAAAGTATATAACTAAAGTATCTGTAAATTCAAAATTGATGTGAGTCCATTATAAATTTCAAAAGGAACAAGATAAGTCTTCACTCACAATACTTTATTCATTAACCTCGAACCGGTTGTCGTTGTTGAATTAAGGATTGTGAGTGATAGGACTTTTCTTCTTCCTCTTGAATTTTAATTATCTGTATCTAGGATGGTCAGGATTATGTGCCTCTATCTCTCCCAGAGAATGTAACCTTGGTAAAACGGATGATGATCAAGTGTTCCGACGTTTCAAACCCCACCAGACCACTGAGACTTTGCGTGGAATGGGCTAGACGGATTGCTGAAGAGTACTTCCAACAAACAGACGAGGAGAAAGCCAGAGGGCTTCCTGTGGTGATGCCTATGTTCGACAGGCATACTTGCTCGATACCCAAGTCGCAGATTGGTTTCGTGGATTACATCATCAACGATATGTTTGAAGCTTGGAACGGTAAGTTTCAAACACAATTTTATTTATATCAAGTTCTTCAAAAAGTTAACTAACAAGTAAAATCTTCCTTCCTGCGTAATACATGATGGAAAATGAAAGACAAATGTTATAAATATAGATACAAAAATATCATTTAAAGGATGACCCTCTGAAAGTAGTTTTTCTCGATGTCTTCCAAACCGTGCAAGATAAAACAATGAGATTTAAAATCGGATTGCATTTAGCCCTATGGGCTCGATGGCCAATAAAACTATTCTTATTTTAAGCATTAGGAGCGTGTACTAGGCTGCCAAATAACGCAAGCCTAGTGCACATTATTGCTGCCAAGATTAATGAACACATTCCTAGCCTTAGCTTGTATTTTTTGATCTGATCTTGATCTCAGGCTAGGCTCTCTGGAAGCGGACTCGATGTCAGTACTCTTGGACCATATATTGATTTATAGTCCACAAATTTCAAGAATATGTTTGTGTCATTGTGTACTTTTTACTTGTTTCTCTTACTTCTACTCACAAGTATCTCTATTAATTTAATCCACTGCTAGGAATATTGTGTCGAATCTCTTTGCATTCGTCGTAAGAAACCAACAGGAACTAAATCGCGACAAGCCGGAGTCAATCACGTGCAGCTCGCAGCTGCCGTACACATATGACGAATGAGGTTCGTTGTAGGCACATTATTTGTAGGTTCAATTCGTGGCTCGGGCTACCGTGAATGTAGCCTACCTTAATGTTACCGTTATTAGACTATTTATCTACGCTTATATATGTCGTAGTCATTGAGCGTAATTCGTCATTTCACGGAAAGCCTAGTCATTGGCTGTATTGCCGGCAAAGGCTGTAATGAAACGAATATTACTTTGATTGACTGAATTTTGCCGTCATTTCAGGGAATGCCTGTTTCATTCTCGTCAATCAGAGTAATAGGTTAGTTAGGTTAGGTTAGGTTAGGTTAGGTTCAAACGCTGTAACGTGTAATCGTTTAACCTATTACTCTGATTGACGAGAATGAAACAGGCATTCCCTGAAATGACGGCAAAATTCAGTCAATCAAAGTAATATTCGTTTCATTACAGCCTTTGCCGGCAATACAGCCAATGACTAGGCTTTCCGTGAAATGACGAATTACGCTCAATGACTACGACATATATATTAGGGACAAAATATAAGGGTATAATTATTTTTATTTATTCAAAAAACGACGCAACGCGCAACTGAGTAAGTGACTTATCAAGGAACACCTATATTTTCACTTTATAAATTTCATGCGGAATTTGAAGGTCTGCTCTGATTACGTTCTCCACAGAAATAGTAAGTGGCTCAGTAAAAACTGAAATTTCTCCTTCGATTGTCTTAAAGTCACTAAATCGGTTTTCTAGTGAAGACTTGAAAAGCCTAATTGTATTTTTAAATTATCTTATGTGACCATATAAATTGGCAATATTCTGTTGCTTTCCTTGTGAGTTCAAATTTAATTCGTTCAGGTATGACGTAGGATTTGTTAAAAATCTACAATTTGATTTTCCAATTTCATAGTCTCGGACTTCGCTTCATTTTTAAGGAAAATGGAAATCTCCTTGTGTAGAGCGAAGAAAAGTAGCAAACAGTTTCCTAGTTTAACCAACAAATATCGGTGTTAAGTAACGAGGCCCTATAAATATGTAGGATCTCATCTACTTCGGCCAAAGAAAAACGCGAAACTTTCTATGAGATAAAGTGCGATTGTCGTCTCTTATAATATTAGTTATTTTAACAACCACTTTCATGGCATTCATTTGACGTAAGGAATGTCCACATAGGGTCTCGTGATGAACAATGCAGGACAGTTGATATTGTTTTATTCTGCAAATCCAATTTCAGTTTCTATCAGAGTTCTGGCTCCGTCAGTGCCAATACAGGAACATTTATCGAATTGTAAATACGGAATTGCAGGAAACAACTACTCTGCGGGCTAATACCCCGACCAGTATTGAATTATACTTGGAAAATGTATAGCAAACAGTCACTTGTCAGCAGCCCACCAGACCGGTTTCGAGCTTATTAGCTCTCATCAGTATGCCATGGGTGAGGTAACCGACTAATAACCTTAGCTATCTTAATTATGTCTAACCCGACAGTAGGGACCATGAGTAACGCTATTAACTATTAACTCTGCTCGTCTCCCTTGACTCAACTTTCTTATATACATGCTTATGGCTACTGGAATGTTCGAGAGAGATCTCCAATATTTTAGTAACTTCACTGCGGTATTCTATTCAGCGCCAGTGACGTCACGAGTATGTGTTATTTTATTGCATCGTTGGTGTAGGAATTACTTGCTTGTATATATTTTCGTTTCTAAATTATATTTTTATATTATTTTTAAATTTAATATATTTAACTTAAAATTTCTGAATAATCGATACTTACTGACTTGATGACTTTCTATTAAATTAAATGATGTAATATTTAAATATTATTGTGGCATGCAACATCCTTTTTAAATCACGTTTACTAATAGAATAATTTTGTGTCGCGTGGGATGGTTCACTTAAAAAGTATAGTAACTTTTAAATTCAAAACCTAGTTTCAAATTCCATTATTTTATCTTCGGTGTTCTTGAAGATATTTGAAATAAACAACTTACTGGGGAAATTTTTTTTACTTGTAAAATGTGCTGATAAAATATTACAATTAAATCTTTTATAAAACTTTAATCTGTAAGTAATTTACATATAATTTTCAGCATTTATTGATATGCCAGAACTGCTAACATACATGAGGCAGAACTACATAAGGTGGAAAGAATTTGATGAGCAAGGTCATACGACTCTAGCTGATATTCAGAAATTACAAAGTACTGTACTTATGTCTCCCGTGATTCCTACTAAATCTGCCAAATCGGATGCCTGATCCAAGTTTTTCCGTAAGTATTCATGAATTTGTATAGTAATCTAGGTGGTGATCTAGTCACAATATTCATGAAAAATCACTCATGATGAAATGAAAATGAATGTTTATTTATCTCCAAAATAGTACTCTAAATATGATTAAATTTGTATGTTCATGGAGTAGCTGCTATGGTGTTATTGTATAAAAAAAATAATAATATAACAAATAAATAAATTGAATTTGTAAAATGGGGATCTTCTCATGAAAATCTGATTTTTTTAATTTATTTTTTTTTTAATGAAAATCATGTAAATGAAATGGAAAATTATTACTGTTTTCTATTGTAGTTTTATTGATAATTCTTTAAAAAGTAGAACTTAAAACAATTTTTTGTCATATAGCTTGTTGACTTCTACAACTTACATTTCAGCATTTTTTATATGCGTTAATACCAAAGTTATTGTATCTACGTAATTTGTCACAACAATAACATCTTGTATAATAACGTCATCTAGCGATTTATTTTTCAGGTCACAGTGTGGACATCAGTGACTTAAGACATTTTTTACTCAAGAAACTGTGAATGTATCTACAAATAAATGGAGCATATCGTTTCGTACATCCCTGCATAAAGATGTCTATCTATACCTCCTCCCTTAATATATTATAAATGTATATTTTACATTGGAATATGCATGCTGGTCGTGCATACTGTTTATATGATTTTGTTTTTTAAATTATTGTTTTATTGTATACTTTAGTTATAAAGAATTTGTGTTCTTACTGTTTTGTATTTATAAATATATGAATGTGCAATATATTTTTGTTCTTGCATATAATAAAAGATGTTTTATATACAATTGTGTTTCACTTTTTCATATATTTAGTGACTTTGATACTGTGTGATAACCGCTTGACTAAATTTTATTATAGTTGCGGTAAGAATTCAGACGACGTAATTTTCCATTATTTGTCGCGTTGTAAACAATCATTGTTTTGTAATTCAGTGTAATATATAGTGCAGACATTTAGTGTAGTATATAGTTTAATTATTCTCAGTTGCAGTTTCTTAATTATTTTGATGAAAATATAATAAATTATTCATTTGTTCGTATAATGTAAATCGTCTGAATTCCGCAACTATATTAAGATAATAAAGGGTTCGAAGATTTGTTACATATATTTCACAGCCCCACAAAAAAAAAAGTTCATACACAAGGGAGTGACATATGTACTCCCATATATTTTTCGACGCTGAATCCGATCCGAGCTCAGAATTGGGCCTACACGTCTGGAATTGGCCCCAGGGGCCGAAAAGGGCCTGAAATGCGGTTTCCGGGATAAGGCGAAGTCGACGCTGAATTTTGGAGCTAAAGCCGGATTTGTGCTCGAAAAGTTTATGGCTATCTGAAATTCCGGGTTTAGGTCCGGGAAAATGACCCCTGGGTGTGAAAAGTTTTTGGTCAGCTGAAGTTCCCAGTTTGGGTCCGGGAAAATGGCCCATTGGGACCGGAAAATCATATTTCGGACGTACCAGTCGCAGAAGTGGGATTTTCAGGTATTTTTCAATCCTGGTTCTTAAAGTATGCTCAAAAAGTTTTTGGACAGCTGAAATTCCCAGTTTGGGTCCGGGAAAATGGCCCATTAGGGCCGGAAAATCATATTTCGGACGTACCAATCGCATCAGTGGTATTTGTGGTTTCGGAAGTAGTCAGTGGTATTTCCCGTGTCCGATATATGATTTTTCGGCCCCAATGGGCAATTTTCCTGGACCCAAACTGGGAATTTCAGCTGTCCAAAAACTTTTTGAGCATACTTTAAGAACCAGGATTGAAAAATACATGAAAATTCCACTTTTGCGACTGGTACGTCCGAAATATGATTTTCCGGCCCCAATGGGCCATTTTCCCGGACCCAAACTGGGAACTTCAGCTGACCAAAAACTTTTCACACCCAATCTCAGGTCCAGAATTGAAAAACACACAAAAACCCACAGTCGCGACCGGGACGTCCAAAACAGGATTTTCCCGCCCCAAGGGGTCATTTTTCCGGACCCAAACCCGGAATTTCAGTTGGCCATAAACTTTTCGAGCACAAATCCGGCTTTAGCTCCAAAATGCAGCGTCGACTTTGCCTTATCCCGGAAACCGCATTTCAGGCCCTTTTCGGCCCCTGGGGCCAATTCCAGACGTGTAGGCCCAATTCTGAGCTCGGGATCGGATTCAGCGTCGAAAAATACATGGTAATACATATGTCACTCTCTTGTGTATGAACTTTTTTTTTGTGGGGCTGTGTTTTGTTTGTGACCTGTTAATACTTAAATCGAATTATTGATATTGTAACCTCTAAATTTGGTTAGCGTGGAAACACGTCACCTAAACAAACAAACTTTATTGTCACTTAATTATACAAGAAATATTCTTCAAACTTTACTTTGACGTTTCTGTCACTCGCATTTGGCTGCTCAATATAAACTGAACTGTGTCAGTGAGACCGATCCGCTTATATAGGTTTTTAGGGTTCTAGAAGTTTTCGGCGGTCTCGAGAATCAAATAGAATGTGGCCGAGAATATTCCAGAAAACGTCAAAATATATATTATAAATTCTAACGTGACTAGGAACATAATTAACAAACTAAAAAAGTAGGTGAGCTTCCGTAACAATATCATTAAATAAATAAATGCACGTGTTTTAGAATTAATTGGCCAAAGTTAAAATTTATATTTAAGTGGTCAAAATAAGAAAAAAAATTTCCCAAGATATGCAGGAAACGTTTTGTTGTGTTACTAAAATTAAAAACAAAAAATAACATTTTCTGAAATTACTTTGAAAATACTTAATATAGGATAAATTAAAACACTATGCCACCTTATTGAGAAACAGAGTTTTATTTTAAATTTTTAAAATTAGTTTTGCTCATGGTTACCGAGAAACAGTTTAAATTATTAACATTAGTTTTGACCATGTTTATGCTGCTGTTTAATAACCCTTTATCATATTTAACACATTTGGTGAAAAACACGAAGTGAATGACATCTGTTGATAGATTCCGAAACTGCTGTAAGGGTATACAACGAATTACTTGCATAATAGGAATGTGAAGTTTTGTGTGTTTTCATTTTCATTTGTTCTCTATAAGAAGTACCAGGATGGTTTGAAAATAATATAATTTTAACTTGAATGGAGAAAAGTGCAGAACCTACATAAGTGAATTTGTAATAAATCGGATGTGCGGTGAACAACAATCTAATAAATTGGATTTGTAGGTGTAGCGAAAATGCTGTATTGTTTAATAATTGTACAAACTTTATAGAGATCGTATGGTATTTAGCTATAAAATGTGTACAAAAATGCAAAACATATGCAAAGCTATTTGCATAACTGTTACTGTACTTCTGATGTTTTCCTGTATTCATTTCTTGTAGGCCCGAAATTGTAAGCAGTGGAAAATTAAATTGAGAATAGGAAAACGAATAATAACATGAAAGTATATAGTAAACATTTTCTTGTAGAGGATTTTATACCAGGTGATTATAACAAGGTTATGTTGTAAATTATTTAAGAATGTTGTTAATAAAATAGATATTTCATGGGATGGCTGAACTAAAGCAGACGTATGTAAACACCAGAGAAACCACCACAGACTTCTGACAATTTGGGTCTGCTCACGTTCCACTCCACGCAAAATTATGTGCCCCGCCTTAAAACAGTCGCACCCTCAAGCCCCAAGTAGTTCAATATATCTGTTATAGATATCTCGAACCAAACCATTATATCTGAATCTGAAAGGTTATGAACAAACTAGGAATTCACAATAGATATGCACTCTAGGAATGTTCTAAAATACACTTTCACCTAATAAATTTTATAAAAACAAAAGATTACACCATAAAACACAACATCCCTGGCAATTAAAAGCTTTGCAAACAAATTGTTTTGTGGATTACGCTGCCTCGAGTCAGCTACCGAGTTGGATGTTGTTTACTAATAACTAGATAGATTAAGACACACATCGTTGCTAGTTGATGCCTCGTTTTTTTTGAAAAAATATTGACCAACGGTATGAACCACGTACCGCTGTGTGTGTCATCTCACTCATCTCCCATAAATTGTACCTACTTGTCTGCTGAAGCTGCACAAACCGCTATCTCTGTCATCACTCATCAGCCTAAAATGTGAGAAAAGTTTCTTGCTGCATTAAAGTGTTCTGCCAATTTGATTAAGAAACAGTATGAATCTAAAGTCTGGTGTACACGTAATGTTTCGTCGTCAGTCTTGCATGATAATGCCAGTTTTGTCAAACAAAACGTTACGAGCAGACGGCAAGTTAGACGTGGTGCATGAACTGAATGAGGTTTGGCAAAAGACGAATAGGCTCAATCTTTGAGTACAGGCAAGACATATGTGGATATGAGTGAGTCTTATATGTCAAACTTCATTTATGTTGTTGTTGTTGTTGTTGTTGTTTATGTTGTTGTTAATTTAATACATAATATTACCTAATTTTCACTTGATACAAAAATAGCGTGATTTTTGACATTTTCTTGCAAAATTCTACAGGGTTCTGTTAAAGGCATTGGTGCTTTCTCCGAATGTCTTCCTACACTTATGCGTATTGTGGTAATTTTTAGTTGATGGGCTCTATGAATTATTATAATATTACATACATATATCAAATATTTATATTTCTGTGTACCTATATATTCTAACGTACCCAGGAATAGGTAAGTTGGTAGCTTAACTATCTCAACTTTAGGTAACTTCAAATTGTTATTTCACCTTTTTGTATGAGTGAAAGACGAGATTTTGCCCTTTCGTTGTTGTTGTTGTTGTTGTTGTTGTTGTTGTTGTTGTTGTTGTTGTTGTTGTTGTTGTTGTTGTTGTTGTTGTTGTTGTTGTTGTTGTTGTTGTTGTTGTTGTTGTAATGTTGTTGTTTTGTTGTTGTACTTATCTATTACATTT